>JACATO010001081.1:222500-618938 GCA_018389105.1 Nautilus pompilius
GCCGAGTGTGAGAAATAAGTATAGGATGCTATGCTAATTCTTTACAGCTGTCGCAGTGCGGTACGTACGCAAACCGATGGTGTTCCTGCTGGAAGATTCTATTATGCGTTCTTGCGCAAAAATAACGAATCGTGGCTTTCTAAGACAAAGAAAAATATAGTAATAATTTTTATTTGGACGGCTCCAGCGTCTACTTATCAGGCTATTACCGCTATTTATTTATTCCGTTTCTTTGGTCGTCATGGCAAATAAACCAGGGAAAGGGAAACGTGGATGACATCGCCACGGCCAACTCGCGCAGAAAGACGGCATCATTATCAAAAACAACAAAATTAATAATAATAATAATAATAATAATAATAATAATAATAATAATAATAATATAATAATAATAATAATAATAATAATAATAATAATAATAAACAACAACAACAACAACAACAACAACAAAAAACAAACAACAACAACAACAACAACAACAACACAACTACAACAACAATAATAATAATAATAATAATAATAATAATAATAATAATAATAATAATAATAATAATAATAATAATGATTGAAAAGGGAGAAATATTCCATGCATTCAATATGCCATCAATATAATGAAGACTCTGGTCTCATTATCATTAGCATCGTCAGCACAAGTAAACAAACGGCGAAAATGAGAATAAGTCAGGAGAGTAAATAATGCAGAAGAATCTGAAGAAAGCATCCGACAAGAGACAGTCTGAGAATACACAGAATTATAAGAAATGCAATATGCAATTCTATGCAACAAAAAAAAAAAAAAAAAAGAGAGGTTTCCAATCACTCGTTAACCCTTAAAAGAATATCCCCAAAAGGGACTAAAGAACTAAATTAATTGGAAACAATCGAAATTGCCAGGCTGAAAACGCTATCGATTTAAAAATAGGGGAGAAAAGAAAAGGTATCTGGGATAATTCGAAACGGAAAAGATTATCTAGAGCAAAACCGATGTGCAGATTTGGATGTCTGCCGCTTCTCTTCGATGTTCTGGCGCTACTGCACCGACAGTCTGCAATTTGGAAATAAATACACGGGGTTAATAGAACTACAGGTGATAAAGAGTAATCGAACTTCTAAACAGCAGTGGTTTAAACGCGTAAGAGCCGGGGTCCAAAAAGCTGGTGCCGCAGGCAGACAACGAGACTCCGGCAGATGTCTCAGGGCATGTCCTCGGACGAGTCAAAGCTTCGGTCAGATGGGCTTCTGGGGACCCGCCGTGCAAGGATTTGGCGACATCGCAGTACCACGTGGCGGCTGTCACTATCCTACACGGCGAGTGTGCGGTGGGTGCGCGCGTGTGATTGGGGTGGGGCCAAAACCGTTTGAAATTACTCTCATTGGTGACTGGTTCCTATTACCACGACAGCATCGAAAGCCAGAGATATTGGCTTCACGATCCAAGACGACGAGAACCGCGCCATCGGTATCTTCTCTGGAATGGATAGACAGTAATAGACAGCCCGCCATCAGCAGGGGCGCGCCACGACGGTTCGCTTGGGTTGGCTGATCAGGAGCCTAAGTTCATCCATGCGTGTCCACGTCGGATGTAGAGGTCGACGAAACATGTATTGACAGATATGGATATTGACGTTTTACCACTGAACCTGGTCCGCCATTAACCTACTTTCTTTCAACACGGGTGGGGTGGGAGTCGTCTTTACCGGAATACTATTAAAAACAGCCCTGTGATACAGAGAAAGCTACTACTCTCGGAAATTTCCGAAAAATGGCTTACTTCCGCATTGTCAGTCCGCTGCTAGTGCGAAAGGTTTCGTTGTCAATTACTTGTTTAAAAAAAAGTGGGGGAAATATTCTAAAATAAACCTTTCAGGCGTTTGCTTCATTTATTCCCCAGTCTCGGAAGCCCGTGACTTCCGCCATTGTTCACTTATTCAAAGTAACCTTCACCTCGATCCGCCTTCAATGGCGAATTTGCGGACAGCAGCAAGCTGTTGGCCACGTTTCCTAATGTTTGTTATTGATTCGAGTTCTTCAGATCGGAGCTCATTAACTCGCTTTCATGGAGGGTAAAAGAATTTTTCCCCAAGCAGCGAAGTAACTTTATAGAACATAATTGTGGGGGGTTGATTAATTGGGTTTGGCGACCCGCCAACATCCGGGAGTCCCAGGTGTGCGACAATAAGAGAATGTTCCAGAGAGCTGTTCGCGGCTTTTCTGCCGTTATCCATTATCGAGCTTTAGGTGTTGTTGTTGTTTTTTTTTGGTTTTTACTCACGAGAGGCCGGCGTGTTTAACATAATAGCCATCTTCTCTCACTCTGGTGATGCGAGCTGTCGGTTTGGAATCGAGGTCACGTGAGAGCGAGCAGGCCGAGAAGCACCGTATGTTTCCGCGACCGTGACCGCTGTGTACGTCAGTGCGCTGACCCTTTAGTGACGTGACCTCTGGATATCTGGAATGCTGCTAAATAACCACGGTTAAGCTAGTGGTGGGGGGGGTGTGAAGAGGAAAAAAAAGGGTTCGGTCTGCGAAAAGCCTGGCGGAAGGACGCGTCGAATGTCACATCACCTGTCCAGAACGGAATGAAGCCCGGTGTTTCTGACCAGATGATTCGCAAAGCCGACTAAAGTCCGCTAATCCACACCGCCGGTCGTTGGACATTGGCCCACTTGAGTCAGGTTTCCTTCTTTAACGGGGACAAAAAAAAAAAAAAAAAACCCATAAAACCAACATACGCTTTGCTGGTAACCGTGTACGTACTCGGTGGTAACCGAACCAACAATATTAAAGGGTTTGTTACGGAGGTGGCGCCTTCTAGTGGGCAAAAAAAAAAAACGAACTGTATATATTCAGATGTATAGTTAGCTCTGAAACGTATGAAAATGTTTTATTCCCAATAAAATCGTACAATTTATATCATGATGTCCCTCGGTTGTTTTAATCGGTGTATTTTAGACTACGACACTATGTAATGTTAACTAGATTACGGTAGTCTGTTTCTAAACAGACCCTGCACTATGAAATACTATAAATAGTATATCCTCACACAATCCCCTGATCTCCGTACCGTCGGTCATTTGTAGGATGTCCGAAAACGACGAAGCCACTAACCCACCGTGACTACCTCCTGCTTTGAACTAACGGCAAATGGAGTTCATTCGCGAATGATTGCAGATTTTACAGGTATGGATCACACATCTGGATTAACAATGGCACCATCAGAGCACAGACTCTCTCTCTCTCTCTCCATCCATTTCTGTACTGACATCATCACCATCATCATCTCTCTCTCCCTCTCTCTCTCTCTCTCTCTCTGCAATGATGTCATATCTCTATATTGACGTCATATCTCTCTGTATGACGACGTCATCTCTCTCTATACCGACGTAATCTCTCTTGTAACGGCGTCATATCTCTCTCTCTCTCTCTCTCTCTCCCTCCTCTTCTGTCAAATTTTCAATCCTTAAGGCGCCCCTGAGGCAGCGCAATGTCGCCCGAGATTATGGTACGAATAAATAATTGTACTGAATTTACCGCTAGCCGTTAGAAATGTTACGCAAAACTGTTCGATTGATTTTATCGAAGAAACGCGCCACTGAATATAATTTCCGGAACTTTGAGTATACTGGAAAGTCCTGGGTAAGTAGGTTCGCGGTACCATGAAGCTCAAGAAGAGACGGCTTCCTCAGAAAGTCACGCCACGTTGTTTACTTGCAGGAAATTGAAGAAGTGATGCAACATAAGTCTTTGTTATTCAAGAATGTCATCAACAAGTGGTACTGCTAACCGATATCTGGTTTAAATGAGATGCAGTGGATGTTAATATTTACTGGTGTCGTAGACAGCCCTACGCCTCTGACATGTCAGGACATTACAATGGCCCACAGAAGCGGATCAACGAACTGGTTGACTATATATTGCATCCGCTGAATTTGGAAGGCACTCGCAGTGTTAGCTGTTGATCTAAAGAGGTTGACTTCTGTTAGCTGCTGGATGAAAAGTGTGCCTCCGCCCAACGAGGGAGTATTTTGACAAGCGGCTTAGCAACAAATGAGAACAAACAAATTTTTCCACCAAAAGACATCTTAGCTGCTAGTCGATTTAAA
The DNA here is from genome assembly GCA_018389105.1 of Nautilus pompilius. Taxonomy (NCBI): domain Eukaryota; kingdom Metazoa; phylum Mollusca; class Cephalopoda; order Nautilida; family Nautilidae; genus Nautilus; species Nautilus pompilius. Next base: position 226,604 of record JACATO010001081.1, read on the forward strand.
TTGCAGCAACTTTTTGCAACAACTTGAAAGAATTTGCTGATACGGGAAATTAACCGCCATCTGCTCCGCAAGAACAGAGGAATGGAATCTTGTCGATGGTGTTAAACAGTTGGAAATCGCATCCTTGGCGAACCTCTCAAATGGCGATGCTTATTGAAATGGCGTGAAGTCCATGTTTCTCTGTGGACTAATGCATTTCTACATTCCCTGGAGAACTTCCGCTGATCACCAAAAAAATAACTTCGACGAAACTGAGAACATAGCAAGATGAACCTGAAACACCCGAGGAAAAACTTTCGGAATTTTTCATTCAATATCGAGTATGAACCCATCCGGAGACATGGAGCAAACTGAAATTATCATTCGTGTGGAGCGAATGCAGCACACAAACGGCTGTCTGAAGACTTCTCTAGACTTTGGCATCGTGAATTGCAGAAAGCTAAGAAATGAAGCTGCTCGGCTCATCGGTAAGTATGAAATAGACTTTAATACCGATTGTGATCCTGAATTTGAACATTTTCTTTTGGATTTCATGTTTTTACGATCAAACTCAAAATCACCAACTGAACTATTAAAGTTCATTAAATGGAAGAATCTTGATGCCTTATGGCAACCAAAAACTACGCTTGCTGCAGTTGTAACTGAGCGGATGTTGTTTGTTCTTTGGCTAAGCAAAAATGCCGAGAGAAAATCCGAAGACTTCATGAAATAAATAGTACAATATATCTTATCATGTTTTACTGTTTTTATATATCTAAGATGGGCATGAGGCTCTGAAATTTCTAGTACCGGAAATACAAAAAATCCTTAACTTGACTCTGCTCGTAGCTTCTTATGGAGCTCAGGCCCGCGTCATTTATTCGGTCCAAAAACGGCCCTTTTTATTATGAAGACTGTTCTTTAATGATTTTTGATAGGCAGTGTGTATTTCTCCTTTGTTTCTCCATTTGTGCGTGTGTATACATAATGCGATTATGATATATTAACTGTCAAAAACACAATAAAATTGAAAGTACTATAAGGCAAGAGAAATTAATAAATACCGGAACAATCTTTCGCTATCCAGAGATCTGCTTGACCTGACACGCCAATCACGCATTAAAAACATGGCGACGTTTAATCCCTAAAAGGTGTACTTGTACTCGGCTTATACCGTTTTTAAATACTATTAATGATTATTACTTCAATCAACAAAAGTCGGTTAAGTCAGAGCTAACCGCATTGTCGAGACTTCGTGCGAGGAATATTTCAGCGAAGAAAGATTAAGAATATTAAATGAAGACCAAGTATGACTATAGTAGAGAAACACGTAGATTCCAAGAGCCTGGTCTCAGAGCTCATGAAGATATGTGAGATATATGAGGAAGAATGGAACAACTAACCCAAGGCGAGGAAAGACCTTTGAGGTTAATCATTCTGAGAGAGAGGGGAGGAGGAGCAACCAAGAATTTGCAAATGAACCTACTAGGGGTGGTGAATCTGTCACCATTTTTAGACCTCCGTTTTGATTGTCTTCCTTATTTTTCTGTCTTCATCCCATTCTGCTTAAAACAAAACCAGCAAATAAATAAATGAATTAAACGAATCTTCAAATCAACAAAGTAAATCACAACAACTTATTGTAATGCATTAAATAACGTAATGATATCTTCTTCGGAACACGATGTAGAATAATTTTGAAAGCACTACAATATAATACAGTTTGGTTTTATAATATTTTTTTTTGCATTTATTATTAGAAATCAGGATATCGAGAGAATGAGAGAGAAAGATATGACGTCTGTGCAGAGGGATGTGACGTCTGTACAGAGAGAGGTATGACGTCAGTACAGAGAGATGTGACGTCAGTACAAAGAGAGAGAGAGAGGTATGACGTCAGTGCAGAGAGATGTGACGTCTGTACAGAGAAAGAGGTATGACGTCAGTACAGAGAGATGTGACGTCTGTACAGAGAGAGAGGTATGACGTCAGTACAGAGAGATGTGACGTCTGTACAGAGAGAGGTATGACGTCAGTACAAAGAGAGAGAGGTATGACGTCAGTACAGAGAGATGTGACGTCTGTACAAAGAGAGAGAGAGATTAAAGAAAGCCGACATATAGGTGTAAATAGTTCATATTTAAAAAAATTAATATGAAAGGTAGCATAAGATAAAAAAAAGAAAAATATGCAAAAATGAAAAAAAACAATTCAAATGTATGTAAACAGAGTTAAAGCTAGCGTGAAAACAAAAAAAGATTAGACGTAAGGACAGTAGCTGGTTCTATGATTCTGCCGGTTCCTTACCTTGGCTACCATTTATACTCTGGGCGGACAGCACGACCACCTCTCTAGCCTGGGAGAACACAAAACCAAGCACATACAGAAAACAACGCCTCATTTTCTAAACAAAGAACCGACGAGTGGAGACGATAATGCGCTACAAGACACTACTGGGTATTTAAAACACCCATTATATGCATTTATTTACCAAGACCAAAGAATTTGTTCCTCACCAGGTTATTGAAGACAAAATATTAACGATGCTAGCTGAATACTGCGGAACAGTAGTACTAATTAAATAATAATTTTAAAATCTTCAACGATGGTAAGAACAGTTTAGAAATCTTGCGCGTGAAGGTGCTGCGTGTTTTAACAGATATAGTTTAAGACATTGTACAAAAGATTACTTTACGACAACGGAAATGTTTCGGGTATTGGTACTGTTTATAAATTCAGAATGTGTGTGTGCGCGCGCGCGCGTGCGCAGGGTCTTTTTTAGTCGAACAGATTCCTGTACAAACGTTTCTCTACTCTCTGCCGTAATGTAGTCTTCAGGGGGTTAATTTCTTTTTGCTGAATCTATCGGGATGGGCTTCACATTAGACTGATATACGAACCGTTTCGCTCAGACAACGATAATCGATACTAGATCTTTTGATCTACGCTTGTGAGGATCACTTCATTGTTTGTGCCAAGTTTATTTCCGGCTATCCAGGGGCGGACGGTAAATGCGGGAAATCCGCTGTCGCATTGTAAGCGTGACTCACGGATCCGCCAGTTTGTCTTCGTTGGAGTTCTTGATTCCGTTTCTATGCAGTTTTGTCCTCCGTGCCAGGTTTTCCCCCGCCCCCCACCACCTGGAGGGGCCGGCCAGGTGTTTTCCTAAAGCGCCTGTTGCAAACAAGACGACGGAATCTCCGTACAGTTACTTCTACAGTTCAGATAAAGGGAAGTTTCTGCATTCTGCCGAGTACTTCCGGAATAGTCGAAACACAGTTGGACTAACTCAAATGTACAGATACAGTAAATGTATGTCGCCCTCTTTATAAGACATCTTGAGCGATGAAGCATTAATAATAAAATATTCCATCCGAATCTTCGCATTTACTCATAATTTTTTGTTGTGGGTAGTAACCAACCGATCTCTCATGCAAGTTTTCTGGACTTCCGTCGGCCATATTGACTGGGGAAGTTCAGAAAACGTGTACGAAAGATCGGTTAGTCACTACTGTTATGTAAGTATTTCGACTACGACATTTTACAATCTAATACTAACTAGATTTTAGTAAAGGACTCAACAGTAAACAATACTGTGCGATGGTTTTGTCTTGTTTTTATTTATTATTATTAGTAGTAGCGTAGTAGTAGTATTGGATGGTTTATATTATTATTATTATTATTATTATTATTATTATTATTATTATTATTAGTGGTAGTAGTAGTATTGGATGGTTATATTTATTATTATTATTATTATTATTCTTATTATTATTATTATTATAGTATTAGTAGTAGTAGTCGTAGTAGTGTAGTGTTAGTAGTATTGGATGGTTATATTATCTTATTATTATTATTAGTAGTAGTAGTAGTCGTAGTAGAGTAGTCGTATTATTATTGGCTGGTTTCTCTTATTATTATTATTATTATTCGTAGTAGTAGTAGTAGTAGTATTATCGTAGTAGTATTGGATGGTTATATTATTCTTTATTATATTATTAATCTATAATTGACAAAACAATAAAAAACCGACCTGGTTTTTACAATATTCTTATTAGTTAGTTGTTGTTGTTGTTTTTTTTTTTAAATTTTGAGTTGTAAATTTGAACCCTAACTTTAAATATTCATAGCTAATTGGATCCACTCCAATTTTTGCTCGTTTACGTTTTTGTTAATTTTAAAAAAAAAAAAAAAAATAGCATTTTTTTCTGATGAGCCGATTAGTGGGAGAGTGGAAGTGAAGGACGATCAACAAAAACTTTGTTAAATTAGCTTTGGTTAAATTATATACATAGCAGACAGGGTAACCTGCAGGAAAATCGCCATTGTTTCAGTTGCGTAATTTAGCCCAGAGAAAAGGGAAGTTTCTGAATTAATGGATGATGATTAAAACTTGTAACACTCTTGCATCCCGCTTAGCTTTAAACCACGGTGGTTATTAGTCGTTTCTGTCTTGATGATCTCCTGTCCTGACTTTCGAGGTCCGAGGACATCCAGGCGGTGAGCTATCAATCTTACCGACAAAGGGTACCCGGGTACGGTTGTGGGGGCGGGGCGGGGGAAGACTCTTCTTGAGCGGTGGTCAAGGTCGAGCCAGTCACCCCCACTGTAAGTATATCAGCGCGACCGGCTGGTGAAGAAACAATACCAAGAAACTCCAGTCGGGGTCTCCCCCGATCAGAATTCGACCTCTCAGCCACAGCAGTCGGTCGTCTACCACCGGACCACCAGTAGCCATCAGTCTATCGCTGATCACCTGAAGACAGAAGTTAAGGGCCGTGGTATCTCAATTGTTTAGTTCTGTCGCACTGTATAGAAAGAAGGAAAAAAAGCAATGATAATGAATCGTTGTTCCTTTCTGTTTATTGTCTTTATTTTTCTCCAAGACCGCGTGACGAGTTCTTTGGTCTTACACGTCTCGTCCAATATGTCCCAGCTGTCGTAGGCTGAGTCTGAAGACGGTAATCTATGAAACTCGCACCCGTACGCAGGTCCTCGCCGCCTCTCCATCTTCCCAGCAGGTTGGACCCAATGTTGCGGCAGACGGGACGGAAAGCATTCAAGATAAATACCAACATTCTAAGTAGTTTATATTCATTTACTTATTTATTCTATTTATAAGAAGCGCAGTGAGAATCGAAATTGTCTGACGGTGGCGGGATTGTCGAGACCTCGCCCCGCCACTTCAATACCTTTGGAAATTAAAAGCAGTATTGACAAACATATATGTGTACGTACATATATAGATGGTCCCCATTCATTGCTTTTGAGGAAAGACCCGCTTCGAGACTGGCTATCATGGTCTGATGACGGACTGCGCTTCTGAACAAGAACATATATATAACTGACGGCAGATTCGTCTGCGATCAGCAGTTCAATAAGAGGTCAGCAGCCAGCAAATCTGATCGATTTGTCGAAATAAAATTATCTATTTTACTTCTTGAACCTCTAGAATTCAATAGCTCGTACACAGGGGATGGCAATATACCTCTCTCTCTCTCTCTCTCTCTCTCTCTCTCTCTCTCTCTCTCTCTCTCTCTCTCTCTCTCTCCTATCTCTCTCTCTCTCTCTCACATCATCTCTCTCTCCATCTCTCTCCATCTCTCTCTCTCTCTCTCACATCATCTTTCTCTCTCTCTCCATCCCTCCCTCCCTCCCTCTCTGTAATAAAATTGAAAATATACCAGTCTTGATGCTTCAGTTTCAATAACAGATGCCAGCCAGGGAACTGATAAATCTATGCCTTCGGTAGTTACGTGCACAGAATCTTATTGATTCTGTATACAATGGCCTCGAGATATCTTGCCAATTTAAATCAGAATACCAATAAAATAATGGAAGAAACGGAAATAAGTTGCGATATTTAAAGTCATTACAAGGGAGAAGAAGTAAAAAATATTTTTTCTTTTGTATGTCTTCGTTCTCGCACCCAAGAAGACGAAAAATACAAGTTGGTATCTATATATGGATATATGAATCATTAATTACTTATGTGTCTCAATTTGTGAATTAATCAAAGAAAGCTTTAAGGTTTATTAAAAGTAAGAACTTTATTCGGTGATCTTTTAGGTTACTAATTTAAGGGACACAGTAGAGCCATGGCCACGATAGTGAAGGGCGACGACACCGGCGGCTACGGTCGGTCGCAGGATGAAACATGTCCAAAACGTTCTGATAGTCCGACAGGCTTCTGATACATTGTATCCACTCGGTGTTTCAGGTAAGATTGTCTCTAACGTCCTCTTTGTGGCCAGAGGTGTGGATTGCAGGTATGTTGTTTGCTCGCTCTAGCTTCCCTGCCAATCCATTTGGCATTAAAAGACTGAAAACTGTATTAAAAGTATTTCAATTTTATACCGCGATCGGCCTAACATGTAGCACGTGGTGGTAGCAGTCTATTTTCATACCGTAGCAATGTATCCTGAGGCCCCCCCCAACACACAGACACACACACATCTCTCCGCCCAAGGTAGCGCATCCTGAGTGGTAACACATTTGCCGCACCCATTTCCAAATCCTTTTGCCCGCACATGTGAAGGATCAACGACTGCGCTGAAAACAAAAAAAAACAAAAAAGGGAAATATTTCAGTTACTAACCGGCCGGAAAAACACCCTTTAGGCACCATCCTACCAGCTAAATGTTCCCCTCAAGTTATCTACCGCTCTTTATTATTATTATTATTATTATTATTATTATAAGTCTCCATCTCTCTCTCTCTGTATTAACGTCATATCTCTCCATCTCTCTCTCTCTCTGTACTGACGTCATCTCTCTCCATCTCTCTCTCTCTCTGTATAACGTCATATCTCTCCATCTCTCTCTCTCTCTCTGTACTGACGTCATCTCTCTCCATCTCTCTCTCTCTCTGTATTAAGTCATATCTCTCTATCTCTCTCTCTCTGTACTGACGTCATCTCTCTCCATCTCTCGCTCTCTCTCTCTCTGTATTCAGTCATCTCCATCTCCTCTGTCTCTCTCTCTCTCTCTCTTTCTCTCTCTCTCTCTCTCTCTCTTCTCTCTCTCTCTCTCTCTCTCTCTCATATACATATTACAATGGTTTTTGACTTATGACATGAAGACAGGTAGAACAGGTAGCATGTTCTTCTTAATTGTCCTTTCATTAACAGCATATCAAGCGATGTTATCGCTCGCGATGTTCACGCAGCACATCTGTGTTCCGTGATTTAAAGGGAAAGTCATCCTCTCTCCCATCAGCGCTATTTCCATATACACACTGCGATGAGCACCCAGATGTGCCTACAGCAAAGGTTCCGTTAAGGCCGGCAGCCTCCCCATCATTTCTATTACAAAGCATGAAGATAACAATTCTTGTTGTATACATTCTATTCACCGCCATGAACAAGACCAAAAAAAAAAAAAAAAAAATGTCTAAATTCTCTACCAACTTTTTTGGCAACAACTAACTCTTATCCCCTTACTCTTGTTTTGTTTGTTTTTTAGCCCCCCCCCAACCTCCACTCAGCCACTGTTCCCTTCCTTTTAAAGTAAAATGACTCTTCAGAAAACTGATGGTGGACGAGCGGAGCCGAGCCGAACCGAGCCGAGTCGATCTGACCGTCGCACTCGGCTCGACTCGGAAAACCGGTCACAGCGATATGATTAATGTCGCATTGCGGCTGTTTGGTAACCTTCCGATGACGTCACCCCTCTCTCTCTCTCTTCCTCTCTCAGGGGGAAAGTCTACAGGCACAAAGTTACCGCATAGCCAGCGCCAATCAATTGTGATTAGGCGGCATAACCCGTACTATTCTGCTGCTCCAGGGGTCTAATGGCCGTTAAACTGGCTTCCGCCATGTTCTGCGCAACACGGACGGACATTTGGCCCTCTACCGGTTAATCACTGCACTGATTAATATATATTTATTTTAAAAAGTAAATAAAATCGGGAACCATAAGCATTTGGACTAACCTATGTCCTCGTATGATCTATGTGTATAATCGTATATAATAATCAAGTTATTTATTTTTTTGTTGTTGTTGCTTTACGTTGTTGTCATGGAAACGTGATACTGCTATTCGAAGCCTCAAGCCCCTTTTTTTTTCCGTCTGGTTGAAGAAATCCATCATAAGGCCATTTAACTCCACATAATCTATAAATACATTCTTCTTTCTTTCTTTCTTTTTTTTTAAAGCAATCTAGAAATAGGAAAGCATTATTCTTACTCACAATTACAAAGAGAAATGGCAGAAGTTTGGCGCTTATAATGAGGATTTGTATCACTATACAAAGTAAAGGTGATTTAATACACGTGAAACAGGATGAAAGTTCAACTCCGGAGACGAACAGCATCGGAGGAGGAAGAAGAAGAAGAAGGAAAAAAATAGTTTAATATATAAGCTAGTTGTTACATATATTCGTGTCAGTAATGGTCGTTGCCCTCTCTGATATTTTCACTACCAAACATCTTAGGTATACGCTTAGATTTTACAACATAGCTGATACAGTAGTCCACCAACGCTGGGTCATTTGCGTCGTGACAGGGGGGGGGGCCAGGCCATTGTCGGAACATCCGCCTTCAACGGTGTTGTCACGACATCGTCACCTACTTCGGCGAAATACGGGAGACGGTCGACGAAGAAGTACGTGGAGGACGGGGCCGGGATACTACACTGCAGTGGTGAGCGGAGTTGTCGGTGCTGAATGGAAAGATGGAAACCACGGCCAAAAGTATAGGCAGACCCGTCCTGGAGAACACGCTTCCTTCACGTACTTACCCAGGCCGGTAGTCTGTTCCCCGCATGGCTAGAACCGCCGCCGACTAGTTGTTCATGCATGAGGCTGCGGGCAAATTTTTCTGGCTAGAAAGAAGCCCGGATAGCACATGTTGAGATGCCGTGGGACGAGTTGTTGAGACAACGCTCAATGAAAGCATCCCAAGGTGGATAACCGCCCCTTGTTTTTACTTGCGGTGGCGCTACACGATGTTTACAGATGTTGTAATTGCGTTCATACGGGCTGAACGTAACTGACTTCAGCCAACCCGGGACTAAATACTGTTTTCTGGAATATGTGGCAATATCGTCTTATGAGTTTCCAAGCTTTGCTGAACCACTGCAAATAATGCTTGCTCCCAGTTCGCTATTTTGGGCTCTGTAGCTTTTGGTTCTGGATACAGCTATACGTTCACAAGATGTGACTTAACAAACAGGTGAAAGGTACTCGATTCCCACACACACCACACACACACACACACACACCACCAACACACACCACACACACACCACACACACACACACACACACACCACACACACACACACACACCAGTTCGCTATTTTGGGCTCTGTAGCTTTTGGTTCTGGATACAGCTATACGTTCACAGGATGTGACTTAACAACAGGTGAAAGCTACTCGATTTCCAACACACACACACACACACACACACACACACACACACACAGCTCTTTAAATGTGCATAAACTTTTCCACGTGCGCAAATTATGTTATTCAAACCCACTGCAGCCATTAAATTTTCTGACGTTCGATTTTTATATCATAAAAGTGACAAAAGATCAGGTCGGTGGTGAGACGAGCATTTTAATCACAAATATATATATATATATATTAGACCTTTTTTCTAAGCCAGGAACTATGAGAATTTTAATGCAGAATTTGCGCAGAAGCATCAGCCGTGATTCCAAATAGAGAAGAAATAAAAAAAATCCCGGAGAAGATGGCTGACATCCGATTCAGCTGCCATTTTGTGACGCCGGAGTCTTCCAGTGAAAAGGGGGAGAGATACTCGTTGACGTTTATGCATTTATATATATATAATCTCCCCCCGTTTCTTTTTTTATTGCTGTATAATAAAAAGATTTATTTGCTTGTTATTTCAAGAACGTGGGTTATGTAGATAACGAGTTTTCGGTTTCGACCAACGATTGAAGGTTATGAGAGAAGCCGATATTGATATCATAACCAATGTAACGCATTTCAAGAAATTCTCATTGACTTTTTCTTTGCCAAGATTTTAATTTTCGGGTTTGGGGGCGGGGCTGGAAGTCGGGATACACGGGAGTAAAACAACAACAACAAAAACAGACAGTCAGCTAAAATGTCTGCAGAGAAGCTTGTTTTTTTTGGGGGGGAGGCAGACATGTTTCGGTACCACAAGACGTGTACTACGTAGGCTAAAATGAAGGAAAACGATCCAGATAGTAACAAATACTCTACCATCCCATCTTTTATTTTAAATGTAACCTCTTCGCTTCGCATACTTTGATCTTAATTTTATTTTCTGCGGTACTTAACCACCATTTATTTCTGTGTGCACCCGAAAAGCAATTTTCTTTTTTTTAAAAAAAACAAGAAGAAGCGTAAACGATAATTCGCTTGTAGAATATCTCAGGATTTTTAGGGATAAATTGCATTATTACCAGCGAATTCCTTCTGTTGCCCTATCGACTTAATTTATTTCCGAGTGGAATCTTTCTGCCTACAGCAACTGGTTAACCGGAAATGACGTAAGCGGCGCGTCCACACCGGAAATCGTCTGCTTTTATGTAAACATGACAGTTTGCAGAAGACAGACGAGTTCAACAGTAAAAGGTTAAAAAAAAAATCAGCAAAACATTCTTTCTTTAGAATAAAAATGTCGCACACAATCGGGGGGGAAATAATTGCAGTCTTGAGCGCACTTAATGTCGGTGTGTGCAATTTTGTTGTTGTTGTTGTTGTTGTTGAAAAGTTGCGATAAAAGCCAAAGTGCACGGAATAGCAATCAAAGCGGAAGAATGGAACTTACTTTAGCGGTGAGTCTACTCGGTGGATTTGTTACTTAAACCATTTGTGGTGGACGAAAGTTCCAGGAAGGAAGCAGATAGTTAGATTGAAACATTTTTCCGGTTTCCATCAGAAACACACCGCCCAGCCACCATCAGCCCAAAATTGATTACGTCTGCGGGGGGAGGGGGGGGGGGGTTAAACGGAATGGTAAACAACATGGGTGGCCTCTGGTGGTGGAAATTATAATGCTTAACTTCTAGTAGATTTGGTGTTCAGGGACTTCGAACTGACGGCAGCTGACTAAAGGAAAACAGAAGTTTCAAATGTGTATCCTTAAATGGCATTTCCGGTTGCAAGACATCAACGTTATGCATGAGTGTGTGTGTGTGTTTTAGGTTAAATAACCAATTTACGTAAGACAAAAGACATTACATGTTAATGCCGCGCGAAAACCCAGCAAAAACACAAGGAAATATCGCCCAGGCGGCCAACCCTAGCTCAGGAATGTCTCTAAAAACCATCCTAAGTTCAGCGAGAGACGCAGTTAGAACACAGTTCTAGCTACCAAGACTTAAATATACACGGGATGTGGGAGTGCATCTTTAAGCATAAAAGGGTCTCCGCCCCTCGCTTTCGCTTACCCCGTCATCCGCCATATTTCGTGGGTGTCTACGTTCCACCCCTACCACCACCACCTTACTTGCTTATCTACCGACTTAACCCTTTCCCATGTTTCGATACTGTTTTTCCTGTTTCGGAGTTTGGTCGAGAGATCATGGTGGGCACTTCGTCAACGTCAGGGGGGCAGCCTTGGCGACGAACCCGTCGTTCCTTCTCCGATATATTCTTCTAGTTAACGGAATTTAGAAAGGGCAAGAATTACCACCACCACCCCCAACCCCAAATCATTATTATATGAAACGAGACCCCATTTTTTTTTAAAAAAAAAAATGAAAATACTATAGCGTCACTCAGAAATTGTGATTTCTGTACCACAGATGCACCCTGTCAACCATACTGAAGACTTGCCTCATGTACCATACGTATTACCAGTTAACCCATACACTTAAATGTATATATCATATGACTGTTAGAAGATACATTCGTTAAAAAGTATAGCAATAAGTTGATCACGAACCTTTGATATCAAACAACTTCTTTTTGGTCAGAATATTCTCCGCTTTGCTTGACGAGTGTCTGATATTTCTAAAGTTGAAATTTTAAAATATTATTGGTTTGCGTACGATAGTAGCTAAAAGTGTTGTCACCTCACTAAAGATCCATCGCAAAGCTCTTAATAAATATTTTCTAAGAAATTGCATCCCTTTTAAAAAAGGAAGAAATAGCCGACATTTGTTGTTTGTTGTCGATTGCCTCCCTTTAAAAAAAGAAGAAATAGCCGACATTTGTTGTTGTTGTCGGTTGCCTCCCTTTAAAAAAAAAAAGAGAAGAAATAGCCGACATTTGTTGTTGTTGTCGGAATACAGTCGTTTCTTCTGCTATTCGCGCAGCGGACAATTTTTTTTAGTATATCCCATTATTCTGGAAAGAGAAAGCTGCTTAAAGCAAGAGTTCGCTCCAGAATAGGAATTTTTAAAATTAGCTTTGACGGATATCTCCTTTATACAGACTGGAATCTCTCTCTCTCTCTCCTTATACAGACTGGAATCTCTCTCTCTCTCCTCCTTTACAGACTGGATCTCTCTCTCTCTCTCCTTTAGACAGACTGGAATATCTCTCTCTCTCTCCTTTAGACAGACTGGAATATCTCTTCTCTCTCTCTCCTCCTTTATACAGACTGGAATCTCTCTCTCTCTCTCCTTTAGACAGACTGGAATCTCTCCTCTCTCTCCTTTAGACAGACTGGAATATCTCTCTCTCTCTCTCTCTCTCCTTTATACAGACTGGAATCTCTCTCTCTCTCTCCTTTATACAGACTGGAATCTCTCTCTCTCTCTCCTTTATACAGACTGGAATCTCTCTCTCTCTCTCCTTTAGACAGACTGGAATATCTCTCTCTCTCTCCTTTAGACAGACTGGAATATCTCTCTCTCTCTCTCTCTCTCCTTTATACAGACTGGAATCTCTCTCTCTCTCTCTCCTTTAGACAGACTGGAATCTCTCTCTCTCTTCGTAGAAGACTGGAATATCTCTCTCTCTCTCTCTTCTCTCTCTCTCTCTCTCTCCTTTATACAGACTGGAATCTCTCTCTCTCTCTCTCTCTCTTCTCTCTCTCTCTCTCGACTTGCTCATACCAATTTTATCTCATTCTCCTTTAACTAAATTTTCACACTGCATTAAGGAAGGGAAATTGTTCGGATAGGCGAGAAAAAGTTTATAAGATTATTTCTCGCCCGCTTCACCTCGTAAATCTGTTACAAACACTGGCTCCGGGCTCTTCCATTTTTCTTAATAGCCTCGTAACCGCGCGAGGAATTTTTTTTTTTTTTTAAAGAAATTCATTCTTCATTCCAAAAAAACGTCGACAATTCCAGCACCCGCTGAAAAAAATCCGTCAGTGGCCCCTCATCCTCCTACCTCCACCTGGTTTTGTTTGCTTAAATAAAATATAAAAAGTAGAAATTTAATTAAGTTAAACCGTTCAGGGCTTTATTATCTTTACAACCAAAAAAAAAATGAGAGCCCTATATCTTTTCTCGTAGTAACTTTCTTTCGAATGTGGTGCGGTCCCGTTGCGTAATTCGAGAGCGAATTCTTCGAACACTATCACGTGTTTAATCACGTGCGATCGGATCGCCGAGTCTCTTCAAATTAACCCGATAAGAACTGCGAGCAAAGCATCAAAAAGATGTTTGAGGTATCGCCAATTATTGTTTTCTTCTTGTCTGAGCAGACATCAGCTGATTCAGAGGATGAAAAGACCAGCGATGTTAATAAGTCGGGAGAGAAAGAACTGCGCTACTTCGGGGGAAAACAACTCGGACTGGCTGGCGTGCCACGAAATGGTCATGGGCCATGAAAGGGCCTTAGAAACATTCGTTCTACCGAGTCGCAGGTGCGCTTATATAACGACGATGAGAGGAGAATGGTCGGGAGAAAGAGGAAAGGCGTCGGAATAACTTTGCAAGTGGACGGAAATGTTGACTAACCGCCACGGATCGGCGATGACAACTCTAGCGCCAATCCACTTGTCGCATCCAAGAGGAAGGAACAGAGGATAAATGCAGTGTGCGGGGGACACCTTGGAAGTATGGGAGAGCAGAGGCCACGGGGCGCAATCAGAGAACAACACGTACAAATCGCCGCGCGGACAAGAAAATACGGGCAAGAAGAGCGAGCATAGCCATAGTGGACAAAGGGAAGAAGTGCGCGACTGTGGCAGACATCGCGTATATCAAGAGCAGAAATTTGGGAGAAAAGGAGGCAGACAAAACAGACAAATACCAGGACCTCAAGATAGCGCTGCGGAGAAGAAGGTAGTGGGGGGGGGGGGAGACGTCAATGTAATTAATACCGATGGTTAGAAGAGCTTTATGCTGTCTTAGCAAGGATATGGAAAACGCCGCCCAAAGACCAACACCACAAGAGTTACAGAAGACATTATTCTTGACAAGATCCTGCGTATTTAGGGGGGGGGAAAGCTTTTAATGATGCTGAATCCAAGAAAAGCATCTTTCTGCAGAATAACTGAGTAGTGAAACATCGCAATAGAAGATTTTTTTTTTTTTTAAAAAAAAATTTCCAAAGATAGATAATGATGTAGGTACTAAGAAATCGAGCTGCGTTCAGCCGGGTAAGTGAAGATGCTAAGTAGCTCGGGAGTCAAAGCAGTTCGGGATGCAGATGTTCAGCTGACGTTATCGCCATTGCCCTGTCATCTTATAGGTTTAAAAATTTTTTTTTTAAAAAAACAAGAACATCCGACAGACAACCCTTGGGGTGGTGGTGGTGGTTGGTGGGGGTGGGGGGGGGGGAACCCATTCTATCCACAACAAAACTACATCGAAATGCAAAGAATATACCTTGTTAAATACTCGCGCTTTTAGGTTTGTCGATTTGGTTTGGCTTCAGTGTGTTCATATCGAGGCTCGGCCTGGAAATGTATCCGCTGAATTAACTGTCGATTTCAATATCTGGCTGAGCTAAATTTCGTTCGGAATTCGATCATCCGATCAGAAAAAAAAGAGCAGCCATTTGCTCTACTGTTGCTACTTTAACCAAAGTTTTTTAAAAAAAAAAAAACAACAACAAAGTTGTTTTTAGAGAAAAGTTAAAACTTGTACAACACTATGACTGCCATGAATATGCATGGAGCATAAGGGCCCCTCGTCACACACCCAGCCCTGGCTTCTTTAAACCGACACCAGGTCTTTGCTATGGCGCAGACTCTTAAGGAAAATGCATTCATTAAAAAAAAAAATACATTACTCCAGTTTACTAGATTTAGCGTATGTTTTTTTTTTTTCTTAAAGTAAGATATTAATTATAGTCAAACCATCCTTGCGAAATAGCTATTTAAAACACTCGGAGAGATTTTTTTAAAAAATCAGAAACGAAATTCATTTCGTTCATTATTCTATCGATGCTTCTTTCACAACACACACACAACACACACACATACACACCCACAGAGACAGACACGCACACATTCACACACTTAGAGACAGATACACATACACTCACACCAGGCCTGGTAGGAGGCGGGGCCAGTTGGCATGGGCCTACGATTTGAGGGGGGGGGGGCCCATTCCCCTGGTAGACATGGGTTAAGTTCTTTTATTCTGTTCTGTTACTTGTAAGTACATTGTGTATACACCCATACATAAATCATATATATTTATTACTGATTTTAAAAAATACTTAATGAGCAGTTTGAAGTGGAGCCTACATTTCCCATCTGGCTTGGACCTATTGCCAGCTAGGCACGGCCCTGACTCACCCACACAGACAGACAGACACACCCACACCCACCACATACATAGAGAGACAGACACGCTCGCACACACAAAGTCGGGCGCTCACACCCACAGAGACAGACCCACACACACGCACACAAAAGTCAGACGCTCACACCCACAGAGAACAAACATACTCTCACACACACACACACACACACACACGCGCGCGCGCACACACACACACCACACACGCACGCACACACAAAGTCGGACGCTCACACCCACAGAGAGACACACACTCACACACCACACAACACACACACACGCACGCACACACAAAGTCAGACGCTCACACCCACAGAGACACACACACACACACGCAGGCACACACAAAGTCGGACGCTCACACCCACAGACACACTCACACCCACAGAGACACACACACACAGAGAGAAAGAGACAGACACCGCACACACACACACACACACACACACACAGAGACAGACACACGCACACACACACAGACACACACAGAGAGAGAGAGACAGACGCACGCACACACACACACCACACACACCACACACACACGCACACTCACACAGAGAGTGAGAGAGACAGACGCACGCACATGCACACACACACACACAGAGACAGACACACGCACACACACACAGACACACACAGAGAGAGAGAGACAGACGCACACACACACACACACACACCACACTCACACAGAGAGTGAGAGAGACAGACGCACGCACATGCACACACACACACACACAGAGACAGACACACGCACACCACACACAGACACACACAGAGAGAAAGAGACAGACGCACGCACGCACACACACACACACACGCACACTCACACAGAGAGAGAAAGAGACAGACACAGCACACACACACACACCACACACAGAGACAGACACACGCACACACACACAGACACCACAGAGAGAGAGAGAGACAGACGCACACACACACACACACACACACGCACACTCACACAGAGAGTGAGAGGGACAGACGCACGCACATGCACACTCTATTGGAAATCCCAGTAGCCTAACTGTTACAAATATCTGCACTTACTGAAAATTAAACACAGATATCTCGTTTCTGACGGCCTATATCAAAACCTAGTCTTTACTTGTGTTTGGAATTCTTCCAAAAATCTCTTCACCACGACAATAAATAAACGAATTATTATTGTTACAAGTAATGTATCATTATAACAGTTAGTCTCTTGAGTGATACAATTTGGTTGAAGCTCAGCAGCCCGAAGCTCTGCGGTTCATCAAAGTCCTTCAGGGTGAAGTGTCTACCGCGTCGGCTGACGTTGTTGCCACAACTAACTTTTTTATCGTTGGTACCTCTGATCACAGAAATACTCTCTCGCGGTCAGTCCTAAAGCCGTTTTCTCAAGTAAGTCTATCATTGATGCCTCAAAAGAATCACTGTATTTATGTCCGGAAGCTCCAAACTCTTTCCAGTCTCTTATCAGTATGTTTGGGTCAGCATGGTTCCACTGGATAAGACTATTTTCGTTTTTCATTTTAAAAAAAAGTCTTTTAAAACTTAAATTTTATTTTATTTATTATCATAGGACAAAATCTTGTTGTTTTTTGGGGGGATCGCATAGCGTTTAACCCATTCTGGCCTAAAAACATCTGATTTTCTTAAAATGTCTACCTGTACGTGCACATTTTAGAGCATGCTTGAACTCCCGTCAAACTCCATCATGCTTAGCATTTTAAACTTTGCGTAGGTCATCCGAATCGGCACCACTGTCTTTTATAAGGTATTTAGAACAAATGTTTTCTGGTTGACAGGTGTGTTGTTGTTGTTGTTGTTTTACAAATGACATCAAAGAAAGTACAGACAAAAAGCAAGAAAAAATCGGCAGAGACGTTCAACTGAAACCAGGCTGAAATACCACTGGCGTAATGATATCTGGGCCGGATTTCATTTGAACGTCTCTGGCCCATTGAAAGGAAGGACTATAGAATATAGATTATTCAAATATGAACAAAATTTCTCAGATATTTTTGAGATTACGAGCTAAACCACTTTTGTTCAGTTAGAGAATGGAAATACGAATAAGAATAACTCCCCAAAAAGTGAGAGCGCTGCCAGCAACAACGATAAGCACTTAGAACAAAAATACAGGCATCAATAATACACGTTCGGACGCCATTGTTTATATACAGCCATTGATCAATAGGCCGTCTGACTGCTCATATATCTTTTATTCATGAGCGAAATTGCTCGATTGGAGATCTGCTCTGATAAAGTCGTACTCTGCACGCGTGGATGGATTCGGTGGAGATCGGTTAAAAGATATTCGAGGAGTGGTTGGTGCTTGTTAAAATACACATCCTGCCAAAAGAATACAATTCTTGGCGCCGATTTTCGTTATAGGTTATCCAAAAAAAAACATTTTTTTTACTAGAATATATGTCTGATCTTGTTACTTAATGTAATCAAAATGAGAATGAGAGAAAGAGAGAGAGAGAGAGAGGTCAGTACTGAGTGTGAGTGATATTACGTCAGTACAAGGAGAGAGAGATGGTGTCACTATAGAGATATGACGTCAGTACTGAGTGTGAGTGATATGACGTCAGTACAAGGAGAGAGAGAGATGATGTCACTATAGAGATATGACGCCAGTCAGGGGGGAGAAAGAAAGAGAGAGATGACGTCAGTACTGAGTGTGAGTGATATGACGTCAATACAAGGAGAGAGAGATGGTGTCACTCTAGGATATGGACGCCAGTCATGGGGGAGATAAGAGAGAGATGAGAGAGAGGAAGACGATGACGCAGTACGAGTGTGAGTGATATGACGGTCAGTACAAGGAGAGAGAGATGATGTCACTATAGAGATATGACGTCAGTACTGAGTGTGAGTGATATGACGTCAGTACAAGGAGAGAGAGATGGTGTCACTATAGAGATATGACGTCAGTACTGAGTGTGAGTGATATGACGTCAGTACAAGGAGAGAGAGAGATGATGTCACTATAGAGATATGACGCCAGTCAGGGGGGAGAAAGAGAGAGATGACGTCAGTACTGAGTGTGAGTGATATGACGTCAATACAAGGAGAGAGAGAGATGGTGTCACTATAGAGATATGACGCCAGTCAGGGGGGAGAAAGAGAGAGATGACGTCAGTACCGAGTGTGAGTGATATGACGTCAGTACAAGGAGAGAGAGATGATGTCACTATAGAGATATGACGCCAGTCAGGGGGGAGAAAGAGAGAGATGACGTCAGTACCGAGTGTGAGTGATATGACGTCAGTACAAGGGGAGAGAGAGCTCTTTTAATAATCCCCCTTAAACTCAATTTCATTTGAGAAGTAAACTATGTTGGAGAAAACGAAACGTTTTGCCTACTCGATATATATCTATCTATTTATATTATTTCCTTATTAATTATTATGGTGCTAAATAATTTTGTGTAATGCCGTTGTTCGAATAAACGACAAATAGTTGACCGATTGAGGTGCCGAATTTCCATCACTCCACAATTTCTTTGCGCTGCTGTTCCTCGAGTTTAGCCTAGAAAACAACCGGCCCCTCTGATGTTCACTCGCTGCACTATGCTATTATTTCCTGGCTTCGCTGGAAAGAACAAAGTCGGTGCCAGTATAATGTTGCTTTGTCAGAATTCAGCAACTGGAAAAACAAAAAAAAAAAAAAAACAAGAGCAAGGAGAGCGTCAGTGGCTTCCGGAGCGGGGTTTTTTCCGAAGCCCCTGCGCTGAGAACAAGATTTCTCCTCGGAGCAGACGGACCGCAGTAAACTGCCCCGAAAGGCTGTTGTTTGCCGCTGAGTGTCGCCGGTTTGTCAGAGAAATAAAAGCATCCGGATCAATTGCAAATAATTAATGGCGCCTCAGTCAGCGTAATTACATGAGAACTTTTTTTGTTTGTTTTGTTTCTTTTCCGCTTCAGCGAGTGCGCGTCAGTAGAGCCAGGCTTCTGTTGAGCAGTCACACGCGAACCCCTTTCATTTGAGGTTCATGTGATGGCTATCGCGAAACTCTGCGAAGAGGGAACCAGTTACAGGAGAGCGGCAAGATTTTACCGTACCAGTAATTTCTAATTAAACGTATGGATGAGGCTATAATCGACCTCATGTGTCGTACGATGGAACTATCCACAATCGACGTCATATGACGTAAGATGAAGCTATCTATAATCGATATCGTGAGGTATGATGAAACTATCCATAATCGACGTCATATGACGTAAGATGAAGCCATCTATAATCGATATCGTGAGGTATGGTGGAACTATCCACAATCGACGTCATATGACGTAAGATGAAGCCATCTATAATCGATATCGTGAGGTATGATGAAACTATCCATAATCGACGTCATATGACGTAAGATGAAGCCATCTATATCGATATCGTGAGGTACGATGGAACTATCCACAATCACGTCATATGACGACGTAAGATGAAGCCATCTATAATCGATATCGTGAGGTACGATGAAATTATCCACAATCGACGTCATATGACGTAAGATGAAGCCATCTATAATCGATATCGTGAGGTATGATGAAACTATCCACAATCGACGTCATATGACGTAAGATGAAGCCATCTATAATCGATATCGTGAGGTACGATGAGGACTATCCACAATCGACGTCATATGACGTAAGATGAAGCCATCTATAATCGATATCGTGAGATATGATGAAACTATCCACATCGACGTCATATAACGTAAGATGAAGCCATCTATAATCGATATCGTGAGGTACGATGGAACTATCCACAATCGACGTCATATGACGTAAGATGAAGCCATCTATAATCGATATCGTGAGGTACGATGGAACTATCCACAATCGACGTCATATGACGTAAGATGAAGCCATCTATAATCGATATCGTGAGATATGATGAAACTATCCACAATCGACGTCATATGACGTAAGATGAAGCCATCTATAATCGATATCGTGAGGTATGATGAAACTATCCACAATCGACGTCATATGACGTAAGATGAAGCCATCTATAATCGATATCGTGAGGTACGATGAGACTATCCACAATCGACGTCATATGACGTAAGATGAAGCCATCTATAATCGATATCGTGAGATATGATGAAACTATCCACAATCGACGTCATATAACGTAAGATGAAGCCATCTATAATCGATATCGTGAGGTACGATGGAACTATCCACAATCGACGTCATATGACGTAAGATGAAGCCATCTATAATCGATATCGTGAGGTACGATGGAACTATCCACAATCGACGTCATATGACGTAAGATGAAGCCATCTATAATCGATATCGTGAGGTACGATGAAACTATCCACAATCGACGTCATATGACGTAAGATGAAGCCATCTATAATCGATATCGTGAGGTATGATGAAACTATCCACAATCGACGTCATATGACGTAAGATGAAGCCATCTATAATCGATATCGTGAGGTACGATGGAACTATCCACAATCGACGTCATATGACGTAAGATGAAGCCATCTATAATCGATATCGTGAGGTATGGTGAAACTATCCACAATCGACGTCATATGACGTAAGATGAAGCCATCTATAATCGATATCGTGAGGTATGGTGAAACTATCCACAATCGACGTCATATGACGTAATATGAAGCCAGCTATCGACGTCGTGGGAGGTAAGATGAAGCTCTCTGTAATAGACATCATATGCTTAGGTATAGATGAGACTATACTGTTTATATTAACGTAATACTTTCTCTGTTTCTTAAAAGAAGCCTTAAAAACGAATGAACACTGGTTTTATCTGCATAAAAGTCTCTGTCACCCGCAATACCTTTTGACTCTCGCTAATTCATCTGCCTGTTCATTTACAGTGGAGAGAAGTGGGAGAAGAATCTCGTCATGAACAATGAATGCAACTATAAAAAAACAAATGAGACTTGTTTGACCAGATTCCCCGCGAAGCTAACGTTTAGGGAAGTTTTCAAGCGAGAGTACATCCACCCCGGGCACAAAATTTACGGATTTCTATTCATCTTAGGCGAAACATGCGATATCAATATGCAAATCACCTACAAGAAAGACCGCGAAAACCGAATATATGCAGTTTGTTTCAGCCTAAAGCTTGGTTCCACCACCCTAACCTCCGTCGTGTAGCCTCGCCTTCGAACAGCAGGGTACATGGAGTCTGCACTTCATCAGGTTATTGCTGCTTGTGTTTACGCATGGAGTATTTTATAGCTTTTAAAATAATTTGATTGATATTATTTACTGAGGTAATCGATTATTCTTTTAGAAAAATATCTGGCTTCACTAAGATTTTTTTTTAAAAAAAATAATTAAGGATTGAGAACAAAATATCAAAATTAAGACAATGCTATTATTATTATTATTATTATTATTATTATTATTATTATTATTATTATTATTATTATTATTATTATTATTATTATTATTATTATTGTTGTTGTTGTTGTTGTTGAAAAAAGACCAGATTCTCTAGGTTTGTTGTGCCAATACATAATAAGCTGTGCAGTTTGGGCGGAGGTGGAAAGAAAAAGAACTGCTTCGCCATCTCGTGATGCTGGAGATTATTCCAATCTCCCATCGCCATCACCTATCACTGCCTAGAAAAAATTCTAAAAACAACAACAACAACAACAAACGTATCGTTATGCGCATGAATTTCTGACGGTTACGTCGCCAGAGAACCGCCGCTGCCAAGTGAACTGGTCACAATTAAGTCCCCGGAATAGTCGTAGCGTGGCCACTTGGAAACCTCCACCACCACCACCCCATTCCCGATCGATGGCGCTCTCGGACGCGAAGGTTCCTTCCGCGGCGACGAGACTCTCTTCGTTAAGCGGCGGCGCTCGATGCCTTGTTCCAGACATTACCAATGGCGCCAGCCGGGTCACGCAGTTAAAGGACGACGGGCCCCCGGGGGGGGGGGGGGCGAGGCGCCATGTGAGGCCAACGAGCGAGAAGCTACTCACAGCAGATGGGCGATATTTGCCAACTTCGATGCCCACTAGTGGAATTATAATTGACGGGGCATATACCAGATGTCTTAATCTACATTAAAATAGGAGAAGTAATTTGTCGAAGTAAAAACCAAGCAAACCAGAAAGAGGCTGGCTTCCTGCAGAGGAGGAAGGCCTGGTGACGTCAGATGATGGAGATTGCCCGTTTTGTATAGGAATGGATTGATTCTATGATAGCGAGTTCAAACCTGGTTATTGATATTTTTGGTAGATCGGCATTGGTAATCAGCTTGCCCTCTATTGGCTCTCGGTGAGGAAGGAAATGGCATCCATATTACACTCAAATTTAAAATAATCAGAAAGAGCTGCTGAGGGATAGGTGAATATTTCTGAGTGTAGTATTTTTTTTTTTTGTTGTTTCCATTGGAAGAAGAAGAAAATAACAATCGGTTGACTTTGTACGTGGCATCGATGGCTTAAAGCTGAATGACTGTTGTTTTTTCCTTCGGCCAGATCGATTGATGATTGAGTATAGACTGTTTCATTTTTTTTTAGAGCAATTTTTAGACAGATTTGTTCCAAATTTATTTGACAGACATAAGTTAGCAGAGACAAGGTTCATGCGAAATCGTATTAAATACTTTAGGAAAACCAAAAGAAGATCCGTATTATTATTATTATTTATTATATTATTATTATTATTATTATTATTATTATTATGTCCGGTTACAAGCGACATCTTAAAGAACTCTAACAAATCAATCAGAAAAGATTTTCTGGATGGAAAGCCACTCTGATCACTTTTAATCAAGTTATCCTCATTCAAATGAAAGGCACGATCTTTGTTTAACGGTACTCTTAAGCATTTTACCCATAACCGATCTTAAGTTGTAATTAACAGGATCGCTCCTAAAGCCCCCCCCCGCCTTTTTAAAATAACGACGGTACCTTTCCGGTACTTAGTGATCTCTTAAACGTTTTACTTAAAGGATAATGCATCTTACCAGAAGTTCGTGTGAATAATCCAAAAAGGATATCGCCAGAACTTCCTGCTTTACCTAACTTAAGACGGCCGAGCAAAAGCTCTTTGTGCTTTTTTTTTTTTTTTTTTAGCTTCTGTAATGACAATGTGATCTATACTGTATATAATAGTTTAAACTTTGGGAATTGGTCCGTAACTTTCCTGAGCGAGTTTTTTTCTTTATCATCATCATCATCATCATCATCATCATCATCATCCTGGCCCATCTTTAAATAGTTCTATTGTTTTCATTGCTTGGGATCACATTTAATAGAATCAGCTCATTCTTTCTCATAACCCCCCCCTCTCTTTTTTTTTTAAAAAAAATTTTAATGCAGCAACTATATCGGTCCACTTCTAAACTAATTCAAATTTAAGCAGATCGGGTCTTGACCCGTAGTCCTAGATCCCCTTACAGTATTTCTTTCTTCCCTCGTCTGGTGCATCTTTAATGAGAGGCTTTATTCCAAAAAATGCCGGAAAACGGTGTGATGCGTATTTCAGTCCCTACTGATATGGGGGGGGGGACCCCAGTTTGCTGGCTTCTAGAAAAATCTAAACGCTGTCATTATAACGATTCTAAGCGCACTCGCATTTCGGTGACTCATTTCCATGAATGTTAAGACAAGTGGTGGTCACGACTGGTCGCACTCAGTGAGAGTGAGCCATTGCATGTACGTTGCACCTTAAAGTTATTATCGGGGAAACCACTGCGACCATAATTATTCCAACGGAAACAGATCAGAAAAGCGACAAACAGAATTTTCAACAACAAAAAAGAATTAAAAAAAAAAAAAAAATGAGTTACAAAACAACAACACGATAAAAACTACCAGGTAAACCGGTGATTTACGTTACAAGGGAGGTAATCCCATTTTTTAGTAACTTCAGAATTATAAGATGGCGACGGAGAGAGTCCTTTGTGGTACAACCAATAAAAATAACGGGAAAAAAAAAAATTATTTATAGCAATTTACGAAAATACTTTGCTTTTATTCTTTAGTTTAACTTCTCTGTAAATGATCTGAGAGCCGTAATTAAGCAGAGATCCCTGGCCGAGGAACTTATCATAGTTTTATTTTTTAGTCTCTTTTTGTCGTCGCGTAGCACGCTCGCTTCTCGTGGCGGCTTCCTATCACTGATGGGTCTAGGCCGAGTTGGGGGGGAACGGTCCATTTACCCACCCCTCCTCCTCCAACACCGCCGAAGTCTCACGCGGTAATTCGGCTCTATCCAGCCAACGAGGGACCGCCCGCCCGAGAAGCGAACCGTCTCTGTTTACTGTCAGCTCCGCTCTCCCATCCTCCTCTCACGAGAGAAAAGGCGATCGATCACCTTACAACTCACCCAGGCCTCTTTCCTCCTCTCCCTCCCATCACCGTTTCTCTTGTGGGCCGTTGAAGAACGCCTCCGTCCTTCTGACTACACAACATTTTTCATTTTTTCTCTCGAAACGTTACTAACTTTTTGCCTTATGTTTCTTCTCTTTACTTTTTAAAAAACAGTCAGTTATCCATTCATTTACTAGAGTAAGATAATTATTAACTTGATGCTACCTGTTCAGGGATAGTAACGACAACACCCAACAGAGGCTCGAGACTAGCGAATCCCAGTCAGAGTCTGTTAGTTAGTAGGTTGACATTAGCAAAGGATTTTTATAAGATGTTACGGGTATGGAATAATGATAGCGAAAGGAACAGAAGTCGACTATTTTACAAAACTTCTTAATAAACAGCTAAATATTAGGTTTAATCTTTTCCAGGCTATTCAGTGATACTTTAATAATGCACTAAAGAACACCTTTATAACAATAATAAACATGTTATTTTTCGTATTTATAAAATAAAATGTAAATCATCATTAATAATATCCAAAGTTAGGAACAGACTCAATAAATCCATTCAGCTACATCAGTCATTTGTTACAGTGTTTACTTTTTTCTCAAGTTTCTTCGTCTCTTTTGTTCATTAATTTACTTATTAATTTCATAAAAGATTTTGCAGGCCGAAGATAGAAATTCAGTCAGTAAATGAAGCGAGATTGTCAGACTGACTAACCATCTCCAAGAGTATTGTATTATGTTTTCTTATCGAGATAATTAAGCACCATCATCTTCTTTCGTAGAAGAAAAATATGTTTCGTTTGATTTTTAAAGCTGTAACAATAAATACTTTCACTAATTGACTCACCTATTAAAATCCTCTGTAAATTTACATCAGTTCAGGTATAGATAGATTTTGGAAGATGGAAAAAGAAATAATAACAAAAAATAGATTGTATATCTGGTTGCCTTTCACTAATTGACTCACCTATTAAAATCCTCTGTAAATTTACATCAGCTCAGGTATAGATAGATTTTGGAAGATGGAAAGAGAAATAATGACAAAAAATAGATTGTATATCTGGTTGCCTTTCACTAATTGACTCACCTATTAAAATCCTCTGTAAATTTACATCAGTTCAGGTATACATAGATTTTGGAAGATGGAAAAAGAAATAATAACAAAAAATAGATTGTATATCTGGTTGCCTTTCACTAATTGACTCACCTATTAAAATCCTCTGTAAATTTACATCAGCTCAGGTATACATAGATTTTGGAAGATGGAAAAAGAAATAATTACAAAAAATAGATTGTATATCTGGTTGCCTTTCACTAATTGACTCACCTATTAAAATCCTCTGTAAATTTACATCAATTCAGATATAGATAGATTTTGGAAGATGGAAAAAGAAATAATAACAAAAAATAGATTGTATATCTGGTTGCCTTTCACTAATTGACTCACCTATTAAAATCCTCTGTAAATTTACATCAGTTCAGGTATAGATAGATTTTGGAAGATGGAAAAAGAAATAATAACAAAAAATAGATTGTATATCTGGTTGCCTTTCACTAATTGACTCACCTATTAAAATCCTCTGTAAATTTACATCAGCTCAGGTATAGATAGATTTTGGAAGATAGAAAGAGAAATAATAACAAAAATAGATTGTATATCTGGTTGAGTTATTTTACGGTTGATAAGGGATACATACAAACACACACACACACAAAAAAAACAGGTTAGCTGCTACATTATAAGTCTGTACATAGAGGCATTTTTTTCACTGATGCGAAGACGGCGAATGGGAAGCGCAGGTTAATTAATTAATTATATATAATCCCAGGTGTTTAGTCCATGTCATTTGTGTTGGACTTCCAATTCAGGGAAAACCGGGCTCCTAAAAGCTGCAGGCAACAAAGTAACTTTGGCGATGGTTCGATCAAGGAAAGGGAAATAAGTTTATTTGTTACATTTTTATATCCTTAAAAAAAAAATTCCGTTTAAAAAAGAAAAAAGAAATAAAAACGAAAACGCAACAAAGCTATTTTAAATCGAGACGAAATACGTACAACTACACTTCCCCCCCCCGAGGTTATCTCCCCTGCCGTTGGATTCTAGTTAATCGCGAGTTATCTCCCTCCCACTAACGTTGAGTGACGTTCCATCGCAACAAGACCCATTTCGCTGCACTAAATTTAAATATAAATAAATTTTAAAAAGTAAATGTCGATGGAATATAAAAGAAAAGAAAATAATACAAGTTAACTTCAGAAAATCCCCCCCTTACATTTGAAGGTAATGGTCTCCCTGGCGCTGTCTGATGGGCGTGAACTTCCTAACGATCAAACTCTCCCGGTTTTGACGGGAGTCTCCCGATTTTTAATCGATTTCCCGCCCTCCCGATTTTTTCGTAAAAAAAAAAAGGCTCCTTCTCCCGATTTTTAAGAACCCTCCCTATAAAATGTGAAACAACCCGATTCTTCGTCACCCATAATCGACATTTCGCGAGTTTCATATTTTGACCAATCAGAAATCAGCAAACCCGTCGCCCCGTCGTGCATGGCTCACCCTATCGTCGTCCGCCATTTGACCCTATAGCCACCCGCCACTCCGCAGGCACCTCCGGTTGCATCACTGCACAGGCACACACACCTCCCCCCCGACATCTTCCTGTTGCTCCGTCACCCTGATAGAAAAACAAGCAACACGCGCTGGCGACAGGGGCCGGAACCCGACCCATTACCGCAGTAGGACTGATGCAGTCGAGCCGCACTCCTATTGGGACCAGCCCGCTACAAGGACTGGACGGTGACTTCGGCCGGATACACACTCGGCTTCAGGCGGACTTGGGCGCCAACAACAACAACCTGCCATATTTTTGCGGACGACAAGTCATGAAGATGGTACATACTCCACCCTAAACAAGCCCCAAACGCCACAGGTATGAAACAAGACACCAGCCAGCGTGGGAGAAAGGCTTTCCTTGGGTTAAAAATACTCAACATCCCAGACAAGTGCATTTTGCAAGGTAAGGCATAAACTTTTTTATTTTTAAACAAATGTCGCTTATAAGAATCACTCCGGGCCTGTGTACGCTGATTCTCCTAACCGGCATACATGTTCTACAGGCTCACGCGGTAAAAAATATGGAAATGGACGACGGAAATAGTAAGTCAGCCTCGTTCTGAATCAAACTGGTCGTCGTTCTTTAGTATGCGTGGCAACCAACCGTCGGGGAAAGCGCGAGGTTTAAACACCCTATGTTCGGCGCCCTGTGTCATCCTCTATCTCTTCGTCTATCGGCGCATGTGCCTCTGCACCCGCTGCGGCAAGATTCAGCACGTCGGCAGCGATATCGTCGTCGGTAATCTCTCCAGCTGTATCCAAGTCTCTGTCTGCATCAATCCATTCCTCCCACTTTTCCTGAGAGATGGGCGCACCGAGCTCGTGCAAAGAAAATTGCGGCCCTTTTCCATCGGGTGCATTGTCACTGTCTTGTCCCGTCAGTCCTGATTTGCGCCAGCAGTTCTTGGCAGAGGTGCTCTCCGCGTGTCCTCCCCTCCCATGCCATATCCGGGGGCTCGATCGCGTCCAGAAGACTCATTTTCTTCGCCAAGTCTGACGCTGTCGCGGAACTGTCACCACTGTCCAACTGCCGCACAATCCGCTGACGACACACATGACGGCGATAATGATCTTTAACCGCGCGTATTATGCCTTCATCACAAGGTTGGAGAGTGGCGGTTGTGTTCGGTGGAAAGGATGCGACTTCTATGTTGGTCAGACTGACGTTTTTGGGATGGACAGAACACTTGTCAATGAGGAGGAGCACTCGCTTTTTTTCACCACGTAGTTCATTGTCCCAGTCCGATAACCACTTGAATAGCTCCGCTGTCATCCAAGCTGCTTACCAATGACAAACATTTTCCGTTTCTCACCTGTGGACGGACACGCAAACAGGACTGTTATTCTTTCTTTCGGTTGCTTTGCATCAGGAAGAGCTCGTATGTACACCCCACTTTCATCAGCATTCCAGATCTCTTGATCAGTGTATCGCTTTCGAAGGCCGGGCCAGTGTTTGCACGAATCCATATCAGCCGTCTGACCTTCGCCGTGTAGTCTTTTGTGAACAAGCCATTCTCTCTCTTTGAACCGTGTGAACCAACCGTCCGTCGGTTTGAAGTCACACACATTCAACTTTTGGGCCAAATCCTCAGCTTTTGACATCACCACCTCTTTCCTTAAAGGGGTGTGTTCTTCTCCCCGGCTTGATCCGCCCATTTCGCGAGAGCTGTCTCAACAGCAGGTGCTTTACCGGTTCTTTTCCTCTTCCTGGCGGAGTCCACAGTTTTCTCGATGGCAGCGCGATCTTTCAGGATACGCCGCAGTGAGCTCTGAGAAACTCTCAGTCGGGCTGCGGCTTCCCGTTGTGAAGTCTGAAAGAAACGAGAGATCTTTTTGAACAGCGCATAAATGCGGTGAGTCCGTCATAATATCGACCAAGCATCACAGTCTCGAATTCACACCGAATCTATCATCGTACGCGTTACGTGTAGGTGAAATCCTACCTCTTGTGTCGCAGGGACGGACAGCTTCATAGGCAGGCGGGCAGAAGCTGCTTCGTGTCTGTCGACCATAGTCCAGTTCTCTTTTATTATTTGCGACACTTTTTGGCTCTGCTGACGGCTTCGCACGTTGTCCGCTCCACGAAGTCCCTGTCCATTCCTTTTCTAGCCGCCGGTCTCAACGGTGCCAGCCAGTCGGAGCGCGTCAGTGGTAAACGGTTCAAGTTCCGGCTCCTGGCCTTTGCCGCCAGATGCAATGTCCAGGGTGGCGGGACGAGTCCCGAGGGAATCCCAGGAACGGCTAGTTTTGTTTTGCAGTGTGACCGATTTTGATTCTGCGCGTACTGTGTGTGTGTGTGTGTTATCGATGCCGGTGTTCCAACACATTCCCTGTCGCTATTTCTCACCTTGCGTTTGCTCGTAAACTGACTAAGTCATTCGTCGAAGATATTTACCGTGTACTGACAAATCGTAGATGCTCTGATTGTGGCCGGAATGCCGAGCACTGCACTGCGCGTACATCGTCGTATTGCACCAATACTCCGGGTCGATTTCATCTCATACGTGCCGTGGGGGTCGGGTTAACCCTTTCACCCGGAAATGCATGTTCCAGATCCAGCACGTGGTGCTTCCCGGCGCAGGTGTCGCTAACTAAAAGTCTGTTAAAGAATTAAATCCCGAAACCGTGATTTTGTACCAAACTTCCATGCATCATCTGTACAAGGGGGTTGTTTTTTTCTGAAAGCAATCACGAGTATTTTTACGTTTTCTTTGTTCGATGTGATCGGCATCGAACGTAAGTGAAACACCTGCGATTCCGTCTCCTCGTGGGAAATGACGGCCGGTGAAGATGCCACGCCAGGGTTCATTCTCAGACATTCGCGATCGGAATATTAAGTAATGGAGACGATAGTATCCGAGCATCAGCGCCGTGTGAACAAACAAAGGATCCGGGCAGTCGTCCCGTCGTTCTTGCGCCGAAAGGTCGGCAATTCCTGGCGAAGCAGCGGTCGGTCCTCGCTCGGCCTGTGTAGGGGTAGAAAACGGTCCAGGTTTTGGTGACAAAGAGACGGACTTTACGCCCCACGCGACGAGTCCCGTATTCCGGACTTGGCATGGCCGGTGCCCACCCGCTTTCCGACCCGAGTCTTCCCGGGAGGGCGGAGGCTTTCCTTCGAGGACAGACGAAAAGCCTCCACCGCCTATGGATACAGGAAATATTTTACTACAACTATAAATGCCTATCACCCGTTAATCTGATGAGTGGCAGTTGTACGTTTCAGATTTTCGTGAGCGAAACCTTAAGACAATCGCAGCCAGGAGCATAAATAGAATGATTTATGTTTACCGAGCTTAAAACCACAAATGTTGGATTGGTTCTAAATTATTGTGATTGGTTGTGAGATTCTGTACATTTAATACACTATAGCGAAAAATGTTTAAGAGCCCCCAAGTCTCTCCATTGAATGCTTACCAAGAGCAAGAAACTGGTTTCCTCTCTCTTAGTTTATTTCTGGAAATAAATCTTAAGAATTGGTAAAATGTGGCAAAGAAAAGGAGGAGAGTACGTAACATTACGGGTCCCCGACCCCCTCCAAAAGTCGAGGGACACGTTTCCTTCCCATATACTTTGACCCACCCCTAATTCAAGGAACGCAAACCTATGAAATATCTAAATCGCCACTATTGACACCTTTACTTACAAACTAATGTAGTTTCGGAGAAAAGATGTGCACAACTGATGTCTGTCAAGAAAAGGCAGTGTTAACAACAGCAGAAGCTTATTTCTCTGACAAAATAAACCACTGATATTTCGCGAGTAAAATTCAAATGAGTTTCTCTTTTTATCACTTGATTTTTATTAGATATGGAAGAAATGTTATCAGTTTTATTCATGTTTAAATTCCAGTTGTTTGCCCCAGGTAAAGTCTACAAACTTCGCTCACGTTCGATTTGACAAATTATCTGATATGTACAATACACAGATACATAAGATATGCACAGATAATCAACAATAGGGGAATCGAGCTGACCACATTGTCTACCACTTTGCATTTCGGGTAAAAAGTAATGTAACTTCTCTCTTGTTTGAGGGTACATAAGTGTCAAATTATTTGCTACCGTCGAATGTCCAGCGGGCTTAGGAAGGCAGTCGGCAGATGGAATGGGATTAAAAACCTGGCTGCTTTCCAAATGACTTTATGAGAGATTATCTATTTATAATTTTAGATGGACACTTGTCTCTTCTAAGGTCAATTACCATAGTCAGGTTTGGGTGCGACAAGCCAGTTTCCAAAGATGGGGTTAGTTGCAGTTTAAGAGAAAAAGGAAACAAAGCAGACAATATGAAAGAAAGCCTTCAATTGTACATGCTCGAGTATCAATAGTCACCCACTGTGGGGCATTTCCTGTGTGTTCTGAAGCAACCCGTGATACAACAGGGCCAAAAAAGGGTTGTTTAGTATCCATGTCCTTGAAGACCTTCTCAAGGATTAAATACCACCCTCCTCTGCAATACAGAGGAAGCCCGTGGATAATCTTGGTCTGGGAAACAGATAGTTGTATTTCTGTACTTTCTCTTTGGACATCTTTTCCAAGGTAATCAGGGAGCTGTCAAGGCGTATGATTGGGACAACGGAAACCACCATTCCTGGCTTCGTGATGACCATGTCCACAATAAATCAGCACTGTTGTGTAGCTTCCTGGAGAAGTAGCTAACAACTTTTATTATTTCTCCTAATATGCTTGCTCTTGGTGTAGTGACAGGCCTGCTGATGTGCCAACAATTTAAGGGAGTTTCTAACACTGACAGGGTTTTGTCAGAAGTCTTGCCATGGCCAAGAAGCTCTATAGCCAGGTAGATGCTGGTCCAAAGTTTCAGTGATGCATTGAATTCACTCTCTTCGTGCAAACAGCCTGCTATACCCAAAGATTGCCAAAAGTAGTTCACAAAACAATTGGTGCTCATGCTGCCCTTGGCTAGGTAATGTGGCCCAAGCAGCCAACTCTCCTTGCTTCCAGGAAGTGACCTGTGAAGAAGTTATGATCAAGTGAGCTTGATGTCATCTTTGCCAGACAAGGTTCACCAAAACCACTGTTTCTCACCACAATAGAACATAGTTGCTGGCACAAATGGAAAAATGTACAGCCTACCTTAGATGGGTACAAATCACCTCAACCCACTGGGTTACAACTGAGATTGGGACTTTGCTATGAGACTGTGGTGCTAGCAAGTAACAAAATAATCAATAAAACACTCAACCCTCTATCAAGGCTAATGCAGCTTTTTTCCTGGACTGACAACTGTAATCAAAATGTAATGAGAACATCCTTTGGAAGTGAGAGGTCATGCCAGAGATGATCGCCACACCCAAATACTGAACAAGGTCACCAAGTCTGTGAAGATAAACCTGTCGTGGACCCACTACTGACAAACCACATGTACGGCATAGGCCGCCCCAAGTGAGCAGAGATACATTTATATTCTATGACCTTGCAAGGATTTACTTTCAATCCAGTCTGATCAGAGACATTGAGTGAGAAGCAGGAGAAGCTAGTGTGTTATAGTCCACATCCATTTACAGTAATGAAAGTCTCACCAATGGACGAAATAGAGCACAAGATCATGATGAAACGTTGGTGGGCTTTGCATTTTGGTACATTAAAAAACCAGTTTGCAGAGGGTGAGTGAACCTGACAATTTTCTTTGACATCTGCACCTTGTCTGATACCTATTGGGATGTTAATTGTTCACCACCTGTAACATCTTGGTATTGCCACACAATCAAACGTCTCAAGCTTCTCTTTGTTGGGGGACTGTTTTCCTATACCCCCAATAATTGAGGGTGATCGACATCACCATTTTTCCTTGATTTTGTAGTGCAGAGCCTGGTATATCTTATTAATCAACAAGCTGCAAGACAGACAGAAGTGCCATCATAAAACCACCTCACTAAAAAAAAACCAAACAATTGTTCATGATTGATTGAAGAACTTGCTCTACCATGTTGTAGCAAACAGTTTAATGAAATCACCGATACTTTCCTGTAAGACCAAGGCATTTAAAAGCCAGTGACATTTCTGCACAATAGTGCTTTAGTTGGACTGGTAGAGATATTGCATCCATACACTACTTTGCTGCCATTCTTAGTAATATCAATAATACCTTTTGTTGTTTTGAACACTAAATAGAGTACTACAGGACTAGAATGGAGAGAATTCTTAATAAATTTCAAATTTGTAAAAGAATGTCTTCTCTTCTAGTTATGGTACTGACTATACCCAGGCCTTTAGCATATCAATACTATCCAGCGGTTAGTGTGCTAAAAAGCAGAAATAATGATAGTATTTTATTCAGATTAGTTGAGAAAGATTATTTTCATCTGCAAAGTGTTGTCACAAGAAAATACCGCCTGAGGACATGGTGACGATTTCAGACAAAATGGTGACACACGGTGCTAAACAAAAACACACACACACACTGAATGACTCCAGATGTTGCACTGCCATGTGTGAAATACAGTCGTATTACTGAGGCTGACATTGTTCAGAATATGTGATTACCCACCAGTGCTTGCACCAATGGGCATGACTGGACAATGCTGCATACTGGGTATTCCACAGATGTGATGCCCAGTATTAGGTGATGCAGACTGAAAAGTCTCTTTGTGATATTCAGCATCAATATAGAGAAAACGTAACATGCTTTCTTAAAAAAAGGAATGAAACAAGCATTCAGTCACCTTTTGGTAGCTGTTCACCAATCACGTAGTATTTCTTCTTTCATGAATGAGAGTTATTTTTTGCATTCTAATCAGCTTCTGTTTCCTTTATTTTCATTGTGTGTTTGTTCCCTGTCAAGTAGCTCGATGAGCTGGCCTATATATGGTGCTTAGTACAAGGACCCAGTCTGGTCTATGTAGTGTCTGCAATAATAAAAACATCACATCAAGAAAATGTGGGCATGCGCGCGCACACACACACGTCTCTCCGTCTTGCGTTATTGGTGTTATACTTGTTTAGCTTTGATTTCTTCTGATTATCCACAGTAATTATAAATACAAAACACCGTTTCTGTATCATTGTTTTTCTACTCTTAAATCAAAACTACATTATCATTAACCAACTTACTTCCTCTTGGATGTTAGCTGTCTAGATTTTATTAGGAAAATAGCAGCCGAGTTGATTGATCCATTGTTTGACTTAGCTTCTTTGGTCTCTCGACCCAGATTAGTGATGAATTGTCATGTGTTGCCTTTTTAATACCTTTTTTGTAACGTATACCAGAAGCCACCCAGTTCATTTTAGCTTCATCATATACAGTATCTGACATAGATTGGAATTATATTCTTTTTCAAACACATTTTTTAATCTACAGTTCATTCATCTTTAATGACCCTTTCTTTAAAATACTTGTTAACTTATCTACACAGTTTTTCTGAAAATCCAAATATCACCAAAGCATCCCACAATAGACAACATTGTTTCCTTGCTGAACAATTTAGCTCGTTCATTTTTTTTTATTATTGACCTTATTCTTCAGAAATTGCTTCTTTTTTTTTTAAAGTATTTTTTAATTTTCATTTATTTCAACCACAAAAATGGCACA
Source organism: Nautilus pompilius (assembly GCA_018389105.1). Lineage (NCBI taxonomy): Eukaryota > Metazoa > Mollusca > Cephalopoda > Nautilida > Nautilidae > Nautilus > Nautilus pompilius. The sequence continues at coordinate 261,712 of JACATO010001081.1, forward strand.
TTATAGCAACGCACTCGCAAGAAAACACTTCCAATTCTATGACGGTTTCTTCACAACCGATATTTAACATTCTTTCCAAATTGTGATTTTTTTTTCTTGTTTACAAATCTACAAAACGTCTCCCCGTGTGCCTTTTTTCATTCCATATATATATATATATATATATATAAGAAACAAGTAATAAATGGAAATAGTGTGTAACTGCCTTCTCTCTCCCCACTTACAACAGACAGGCTGCCTATTTGTTTCAGCACCAGTCCCCATTCCTGACACAGGAAAACCACAGATCACATTTCCAATGACATGTGACTTTCATATTGAGAAAACAAAGGAAGAGACCAAGGTCTGTAGGTGAACCACCTGTCTGGATTTTGGGGGGTTGGTGGTTTACCAGATTTTCTTTTCACTTAATCATCATCAGTATTAATGCGATGAGGTTTATAGATTCTAACACACACACACACACACAGTACTTGTGGAGCATTTTCATCTCATTCTGTTGCATAAATCATTAGCGAGACTGCTTCTAGGGTTAGCAGGTCAAGCGGGAGCCCACATTATGTTAAAAAAAAAAAAACACTGACAGCTTTGAGCTGCAAAATCAATTTACTAGGGTGGATATCACTGTGCATGCACAACCTCAGTTACGACTGCTAGAGACGGCATCAATTACTTAGTTTGGCCTACAGATGTTTCTATAGCATCGTAATTTAAATGTTGAAAATTTGTTCAACTGATGAATGAATCCAATTGGATAAAAAAAAAAAAAAGTTGTTACTGCGTCAAATGCAACTAGAAGCGGAGATGACGACGATATCAAGTATAGTTTGGATACTAAATGGCTTCAAATACGTTTCGAATGAGCCTCTACGTCCACCCTCATGAAAGTGCTGACTAGCGATTTACCTACCATCAGTCACCAAAGTGATTGTTTCGTCGGCCCTGTAATGCAAGAATGTACGGTGCTCGTTGCCTCACACTCACCGACTGGGACTCGCACCCTGCCCCCCCCCCCTCCGTCGGCTTATTGGAAAAATATGAAAAAATACATTTACAAACTACGGACCGCATAAATACTCCTGTAGAGTAAGTATCGTTTTTAGTCCAATGATCAGCTCAAATGAGAAATTGCACTACTTATAGTTTTTAAATACTTTTATTTTTGGTATATTACATAATAATATCCAACATAACAGAGTGTTGGGGGGGGGGAGCTAACCCAAAGATATCCCTGCCATAAATTCTCTTTATTTTAAACTTTACAACTCTTCAGTATTCAATATTGTTGTTGTTTTCAAAATTACAAAAAAAAAAAAAAGCTTTCTTGCAACCAATTCTACTTTATACCAATTAAGAGATTAATAAACAGGTGATTTGCGTGCATGCAACAAGGAGAGGAACAAGACGGATTTGTCATCTGTTTAGGAGAAAGGGAGAGAATTAAAGATTACAGTAAAGCCAACTCGGTTCACGCACGTCTTTTTGTGTGCATGCAAGATTCTTTATTTAAAAAACACAGAATTGACTATTTTCTATTTATGAAAGAATTATTAATTGTCATGCAGGATAAGTAATGAAAGAATGCCCCTCATTTTGATGTGACATATTTAAACTATAAATAACTTGTGCGAGCACAGTTTTTTTTTTTGTCGTTAGTAAAAAAAAAAAGTTCCATATTGGGCAGCATAATATAGATATATATTCAGGGAATAAATTTCCAGCGAATAAGCTATAGAAAAGGGTGGTCTAGACTACCACGACTGTGGCCCTTAGTTTGAACCCTGGTCAAGACTGGTTTCTATTTGGCATACCTCTCCAGCTGGCACAGTTTCCCCTCACTCTGGCCAGCCAGCCAGCCACATAGGTATTCTCCAAGATCTCCGGTTTCTGTCAGAATTTCCAGTGTGTGTGTGTGTGTGTGAAGTGCGGGCATCACTTGGCTAGCTCGCAACTTGACCACTGATCAAGAGGTTCCAACTGTAGCTAGGCAGCTTGTTTGATCACCAAAACTAATAGTACCCTAGACCATCCCCTTCTAGCTCCCTGCTGTGAGATGTCCCTAAACCTGAAATGTCAGGACAGGAGTTTGATAAGTAGTAGTAGTAGCCATACAAAGTAAAAAAACACGCATAGCTCATCAACATTTGGTTTAATTTTTGTTTGTTTATTTGTCTTTCTATATCTCTTTCTTTCTCTCTCCGAAGCCGGGTTCGAGAATATTCCCTTTCGACTAAACGGGTTACCATCTAACCCTTTTTACAAACAGAATTCTCCCGTGTCTTAGGACCGACTAACCCGTGCCCGAGTTTTTTGTGAAGAAAATCATTAAATGCTGCCCCCACTTTTTTTTTTTTTTTTAAAATAGGTTCCTGGTAATATACTCAAAGATATGCACAAACTAGAGTTCCCAAACTACATACAGTACATTAACCAGTTTCTGCTAAGGTGTTCTCAGTTTGTCAAAGTTACTACAGGCTCTCGCATGTTTAACATTGAATCTAACAGTTTCCTAATAGCCGTCTGTTTTACTTTAAAAAATGGCAAAAAATTTTCTCTTTAATTTCAGTTATATTACAAATCACATATTGCTCAGTTTTGCTGCCATTTTCCATAATATCATGGAAATGCTTTCCTTGCAGCTAGTTTAGCCTTTCAACTACGTCGCCATGGCCGTATGCTACAGAATTATACACATGACTATGTTTAGGATTTTGTGCTAAGACCTCCAATACAAAATACTATTCTTTTAAGAAACAAACAAAGCAACTTCCATTATTTTGACGATTCGTACTACCTTAAAAGGTTGCTCTATGTGGGATCCCTAGCAGCAAACACTCAGTATGGGCTGATCAACAGTGCCCACCCACTGTTGAGCTGACTGGAAGAGCATCCCTCACATGCTGTGGAATTTTCTTCACATACCAGTCATGATTAGCTGCGGTGGCCAACACACCAGAAAAATTCTGACGTGGGACATTGAGCAGATATGGAATGTGCAGGCCATGGATGTCTGTCAGGGTGCCTCCTACAGCAGTAAGGACTGCCTGGGGTGCACAAGTATCCCACTTCTTGCACCCTTTACTTGCAAATACATAAGCATGGACCTTTCCTTCAATTACCAACAGCACCTGGAGAGAAAAAACAATGCATGCACCAACTTTCTTTTTTGCCCCCCCCCCCAACTACATTTTATTTTCTACATGTTTCTAACTCTCCATTTACTTTTCTCTCATGAAAAAGGTGTTCTAGCCTTAGCTTCGTATCTTTGGCCCACCAAAAACTAAAAATCCCTGAATTGGAACACACAGAAAAACGAAACAAAACCCAGAAAATTTAAAAAAAAAAAAAAATATCTGACCCAAAACACATGGAAAAAAAATACAAGACAAAAACTGATCGATAAATGGTTGGAAGTATGACTAATACTTTTATACTACAAATAATTATATAACTTATCTGAATATACATTTTCAGGGAAGAATTCCAATTTTAATCTTAATCACTAACGCAAGAAGATTCTTCCAGGTGTTCCTGTTACTTTGTCTTTTCAAAATCAAACTTTATGAATATAAATTCCACACAACAGTCTCTATCTAGTCTGGCAGTTATAGTCAAACAGAAGGGTTTATACACAACAAACCTTATGGCCTGCTCCACCAACTCGGATCACTTCAGTTGGTTCACAAGCATCCACAGCATCCATGACAATTCTGTCTGAATGTGACCGAGTAGTTGCTATAATATTTTTTCCACTTGGTGGTAAAGTCTTCTTAAGGCCAAATGCACCTGCAACATACAACAACAGAGATATTACAATTTTCTCCAATCTATTCATTCCCAGAGGGGAGAGAGAGATGGCTCTACACAAATTTTTCTGGATAGCTGTGCGAATCCAATCTAACAACCTGACCTTTTCTTTTTTTTTCTCTTAAAAAAAATCTAAAGTCTTACATTAATCACATTTAAGAAAAGAATACTGTTGCAAAGAAACACCTTAGGTTAGGGGGAAAAAGAACTTACCTTTCAATGATTCTAAATTCACCTTTCTCACGGCACCAAGGTAAGAATACATCTATTTATTCTATTCTGATCTTATTGTTTTGAACACGATGTCAGCAAAAGCTGTTATCTCCATCACTTATGGTATTTTATTTCCGTTTAAAGATTAAGCTGCTATTAGCAGCAATGAGAAAGTATCTGACTTTCAAGGTCCAAGGACACCCTAGTGAGCTGAATGAGTAGAGAGGCAAGGTGCAGGGGATTAACTTTGGTGCCCACGCAAGTTACCTAGATATGGTTGAAGGCTTCTGAGCGGTGTTCAAGATGAAACCAGCATTAGAAAACCCCACTAGAAATCTTTGTTTTTAGATGTGGGAAGAAACTGGAATGCCTGGAAGAAATCCAAGCATGAGGGTGGTGAAAAAGAACAAGAAGATATGGCAAAATGGGCCAGTCCTGACTGGGATTTAAACTCAGACCTTCAACCATGGCAGTCCGGTGTTTCTGAACTGATGGTCTCTGGACCAGTGACAGTCCGCAAGAGAAAGCCACTGGTCTGTGGAATTATTCCAGAAAACACTTTTGTTTTGATGGTGGTGGTGTTCTCTGAGGTCACGGTAATCAAGGAAGCAGCTGCACAACAGTGAAGGAATGGAGGTGACTGTTGTCCAAATAGCCAGCCCTGAGCCATGCAGATGGCAGATGGACGGACTGACTATTGTATGGCACTTGTTGAAAGAGTGGAACATGTGAGCCAGTGGGAGAGCAACAAGAACATGTGAAGAAAGCCACTATGCAGGTGAGAGAATAGTACCAGAAATCACCAGGCTTCAGCAAGATCTGGCCATCTAGCTAAAGAAACATCAAAGGTCAACAGCAGTGCTCCCAGAGCATCATTCAAAGTTTCTCAATGGATTTCAAAAGCAAAAAAGTCTAATAGAATTGCTGAGAAAGTCATTCTTCCCTGCATGAAAGACATCTGCTGATAGCTGCTGGATGGAGCTATCAGTAAAATCTCTCAAATCTCCTCCTTAAACAACACAGTAGCTAGCAGAATAAACAATGTCAGTGGAGCAGATTGTGGAATCATCAATCAGGCAGTGCTGATGGTTTGTTTGCTACAAGCAAAATGGAAACTTTAAAGAAGAATTTATAGTTTCCATATCCCTAAGTACAAGCATAACAGGTGAAGAAATTCTCAAAGCACTGAATGAGCATGTTCAAAGCCATGACAACAGAATGGATTAATCTCATGGTTTTATAGACAAATGGTGCAGCAGCCATGGTCAGAGGACTGGAGTTTCAACATGTATCAAGGCAAGAACACACTGCGTGTTTAAGTACTTTGCTGCGTCATCCATAGAGAGTCTGGCTACTGGGCAGATGATTCCTGAACTAAATTAGGTACTGAATGAAGTTGTTAAAATCGTTAACTTTGTGAACAACTTCTTTTGCGCAGAAGTATGGTAGCTATTGCGAGGCAAAGTTCTGTCAAAGATATGTGAGCTGTGAAAATACTAGAAATGTTTTTTTATGGAAAAGCAGAAATGCCTACCTACCAAACATTTGCTGCAAGCTTTGCAACCTCAACTTCTCTCTTCAAATTGATGCTTTCAAGTCAAAGTATTCCATTTGGAAAATATGAATGAAATATGATCTTTTTACTGTGTTTTTGAATCTGTCAAACCTGTGCATGGAGAAAGATATTTAACCACCATTGATTGCCCTTGGTAATCAAGGAACATTTTAGCAGTTCTTTTCAGCAATCTGATCAACTGAGAGTGAACCAAAGGAAGGTCATGACCAGATTCAAACCACAAAATGACAGGCACAAAACTGGTTACACGCTGGAAGACAAAATTATCAAACTGAGAAATGTTTCTTTACTAAAAAAAAAACGAAATTTCGGAGTTGCCAGTCACTTCAATCCTTTTGGATAATCACCAAAAAGAAAAATGAGTACTGAGAACTGTCATAGCTCACAAAGAATTATTCTACACTTTCCCAACCACATTTGCGTGTGAGCTAGGGTTCTGCACTGTGACATTACTAGTACGAAGCAACAGAACAGACTTGACATGCGCGACAATCTGTACCCTGAACTGACAAAAACAGACCACCACATCGACAAACTTGTGAGAGAGGTGCCAACACAAGTTTCTCACCGAAAACACACACGTTGCATTAAAAAAAAAAAAAATTTCTTTTAATCAATAAATTTGCTGTTGAAAAATGTGTTCCTTTCTGAAAATGTGTGTGTGTGATGTAGGCCCCTTTGTTTTAAGCCTGTGCACGCTATTATCAATATTTTGATTATGATCTGCCAATACTGTAGTCTCTGTATTTTCCATTTATTATATAATTATAAGCAAATAAACAATTCATTAAAATATATTCCTTGACTAATCTTGTTTACGTTACAATCAATACTTCTGTTTTTCAACCAGTGTTCCTCGAGCATTCTTTAGGTGTTCTGCAAAATGAACACAGGAAGGTCAGCAAACAGAATCCGTATTATGGGGGAAAACACAACATAAAAGCTTTGATTCCCAATCACTGCTACTGCTCAAAGCTAGCTGTCGCACTGATTGGCTGGCCGGGTACACGTGACACTTCGAGGTACTGCGCGTCTGAGGCAGACCCGGCAGATCCACCATCGTTTGTGTCACGGAGAGCAGACATGCATTTAAAACGCTCGGTGTGTCGCTGGTCGTTCAGTGGGAGCATGGCGCACCCATTATATGTAGTAGTCTGCTCTGGAACTCTTGTAACAATACTTTCAACAAGTTGTGTTTATTAATCCTATTAGAGATGTATGGAGTGTTGAGACAGACTCCTGAATGAACTGTTTCTCCCAATCACCAGTCTGCAGTAATTCACAGCTGACCTTTGGCGGTTCCTGTTGAGTAAAAGGTTAAGAGCCACTCACAGAACTCATTCACAAACCTTCATGCCTGGACTAGGCTTCTCGTGGTGGCAGACTACTACTATGCGGCATCTTCTCCCCTCCCCACCACCTTGAATCATGCAAAACCATTTTACTTCTTGTTCACACTGTATTAAGAAGCCCTCCTCCCACAAGCTGAGAAATATCCCTCTTTGCATAATCTTTTTATGCCTTCGTGTATACGTACTCAGCCAGAAAAGTCTTTAGAAGTTCATCAGTCATTGCCAGATTTTCTTATTCTGCATACCAAATGTCTGCCCACGCTGCTGCTTCAATTCGCATTCTGTTCGCTCTCTGTTCGTTTTAAAAGGCAAGAGCAAGTAACTGGATCTAGAATCTAGTTCCACCCAACTGAAAAGGAACAAGATCTGCACAGAATTCCTCATGTAAACCAGATCTGCCACAGCTGACCACCTCTAACCAAGAGTGTCACACCAGTAAAATACCAGAGGTATCACCTTTGGTAGTTCCAATGTGACAAGGTGATTCCTGTTCCTTAAGTTCTAATTACACCAATGGCTTTATGTATAATTTATTCTTCTTTACATGCATCATGCGACCAAGCGCACATAAAGAACCATCTAAATCTTTACTTAAAACTGTAACAAAAATAAACATTTTTGAAAAAAACAACAGCAGCATCATCCAGCAATGTGAGCGGCAGAGGTATGATGGCTTCTGTGTCACCCCCCTGTAAACTTGTAATCTCTTCGGCTAGAGATCTACTGCACCATCCTCCTATTTCTTATTATTGAATGGGGCTTCTGAGCCACCCTCCTAGTGGGTGTTCATGCTGCCCCTTTACCATTTAACTCAAACATTGCGCCGTGGAATTTAAAAACATCTAAAATCACACTAGTTTACAAAGATGTGCAAAATCCAATCTTCTTCTGTCAGCCTCTGGCTTAGGGGCTAGTATGTTTATTAGGGAGTGGTGGACCTCACGTTAAAAGATAAGATTCAGGACTATGAAGGAATTTTAAAAAGTGAAAAGAAAAAAATGCACTAAAATTGTTTATTTGCTTAGCATTTTTTATTTGTGTCTCACTTTCATGTGGTGTGACATTTATGTCCAACTTTTTCCACTTAAGATTCTATAAATTATTACTAGTGTTTTTGCTTTAACATCTAATAACTATATCATTAAGCAAATTGAACATGCAAAAGAAAAAAAAAATAGAATACTTAAAAAATCAATTGAAAAATTAAGTAAACTAAGTAATACCCTGGATTATATAACTTCATGGAATGGTTCTCTAACTATAGAAAAACAAAGCAGATTATTTAAAGAGATGGTTTAACTTTGTAGGTAATCAACTAAAGCTGCTGAGGAATCACCAAAACTTCTATTTAGTTTTGAGTATTAAATAAGTGCCAATAAGTTTTGGTTTCAGCCAGAAAGATAACTAATTAATGCCTTCTAGTTTAAACAGAGACTTTTCAGATGAGATGGCTTAAGTTTAATTCCTGGGGATTTAAATGTAGATAATCACAGTTATAAAAAAATATTAATAATCACGATAAACGATAATTCTAATGATAGAGTTAACAAAACACACAGATAATTTAGTACAACAAATAAATATATTCTGAATAGTATGGGATTCTGGAAGTAACCATGTTATGAATTTAAATGAGTTTAAAATTTTTGGAAAAAAATAACAATCAGATTTCAAATACTGGAGTCAGATTTGATGTTTCACAAAATGTATTAAATCCAGCATTATGGGAATGATAAACTAGCAGATGGAAATGAGAGCACAGGTTAATTCAGTAACAAGTTTAAATACAAAGCTTAAAATAATATTTCTTTCCTGAAAAAAAAAGTTATTTAAAGATTTTATTAAAAAAAAAAACAGATCTAGATTTTTAAGTAGAATTGTTGGTCCAAAATGAAAACTTTTAATGATACTGTAAAAGTTAAAGAATGAACATTTGTTATAGCACAAGGTAGTTATAAGTTTTATATATACAACAAGATCATTTATGATAGTGATACTGCATATTTAATGATGGATTTAAACTTAAGAAAAAATAAAATTATAAATATTGAAAATTCAACTAATAATAGTAATGGATGCAAATGAAAGATATGTTGATGAATCATAGTTTAAAAGATACATTTAAACGTTGGAATAGTGGTACTGAATCTGTTCAAAATGTGCATTGGGAAAATTTATTAGCAATTACAGTAATATTTTCAGATGGCTCGTCAGGTCAGGGCAGGTTAAATAATACTCACTAGATAAGTCATGCAAGCTGGGCAGCACATTAAGTGCTCATGAACACCCCTATTTTAAAATGATAGCTTATTGTGGAAGTTTTACATCTACAACTGTTTGTGTTACAGTTCATTCTCCAAAATATACAAACAATTTTGGTAGAGTTTCATATGGAAATTATAAACTATAAAAAGTAATTTTAACAACACAAAGAAGATGCAGGATGGTGTTTAACCAGACTCAAAGAGTGGGAAGCAGGGTGAAGACTCACTCAATAACAGTGGTGCAGAAACTCAATATTTGAGATTAATGGAAAAAAAGGGTAATTCTCAAAGATAGGGGAGAGCGTAGATACTCATTCAATAATTAAAATTAAGAAATAGGAGGGAAGTGTGAAACCCTCATACCTATGTATAGTACTACTGTAATCCATTTTACTTACCAACTCCAGTGATTCCCCATACACACCTTCCCAACGAAGCATCGGGTCCAGCTTGAAAGTTATAATATGGCTGGTAAATCACTCCGCCCACTGCTCTCCCACTTACAGACACCCCAATCAACACTGTTACATGATCCAACAAACCTAATGGAGAAAAAAGCTACATTCATTTCCAATCTCTTTCAAAAGTAAATTGTTTGTTTGTTTTATTTTGCATATTTATGTTAAAAATATATCCAATTGTACATATGTGAAATCTCTTGTGGACAAACTACAGCTGTATAAGAGAGAATTTATCAGTAACCTTGTTCTTTTTATAACAATGTGTGAAAAAAGTTATTTTATGTTCTAGGGGACAAGAACTGATGCTCAATCTACTTCCTGGTGTGCCTAACTGCTCCAATAATAATCATCCAGGCTGCAGTCTGAATCTTCCCAGGCTAAATGCATCCTTGTCTAGACAATACTTGGTAAGTGTCCAAAAATTTATCAGTCAAGGACTTCAAGTGTATGTTCATCTGGTTGGTTCAGTATCCAACCTTGTCCCCCACCACAACTATCTCTTGGAGTAGAGTTTACTTACTAGGATAAACACAACAAAGTCAGCTTTGTTTGTCAACAGCGAAAAGGCTAACCCTTCCTCTTTTTTTACATTACACTGATGACCAGCTTGTTTTTGATGTGACCAATCCATCATGTTTTCATGCTGCTACTTGAAACCCCAACTGTCTGGGATGCTGTTGCTGTGTGCCAGATGGCGACACCAGTAGTGCGTAGTGCAGAGCACTGTCTCCCTAGACATGGGCCTTCATGTCATTTGGAACAGATGCCAGAAGAACACACACTCTTGGACAGAATGTGATGGTCTGGTAGTACTCCGCCAATGTACAAATGTAATTACCAAACTTAAACTATACATTTTGTTTAAATTCATAGAGAAATATCTTGAGAGATAGCAAACTTAAAAAAAATAATAATAAATCTTAAAATTCGGCAGTTTGTAACTTTTCCTACAGTTACGAAAAAAGTCTTTCATTTTAAGATAATCATTGATGATAGAAGAGGCCCCCACCCCACAATGCAATCACAGCATACAAAGAATATGGGACCATCTTCAAGTTAAATTTATTGTTAGCAAACAGTCTTTGACAGGACTATCCTGAAAATGGCAACAGGAATTTTTTTTTTGTTTCCCGAAACACTGAAAAAAAAAGAGAAGTAGTTTTGTTTTGTTAGAACCTTCTAACGTTTTACTCAGCAAGACAGAATTTTAGTTTATACTGAAACAGGAAGAAAACCCACACCTTCACATTGGAAGTTTTAGAAAATGTTGTCCCTAAAATCTGAAGCCAAGAAGCTCTGTTCTACCAAAGAATACAAAACAAACTCCCAACAAGATTTGAGCAAACAAATTAGAAGTTATTTTAATTTGCAAACTTTGAAAACCTACAGTAAAATAAATAAATAGAGCAGTAAGTCACACTGGCTAAACAGAAAATCTTTAACATCTTCGTCGTCGTCGTCATTCTCTATAGAAAGTGTTCGAGAACAATCAACTTCAGGCTTTGTGAAATGCTGCTGGCTCAACCAGGTAAGAAAACTGAAAGCTTGTGCATCAAATAGAAAAATGAAAACGAGAAAGGAAACAGAGACAAGTAACTTGTAATTCTGAGTACCTACCCGATGAAAGGTCTGAATCTCTAATAATCCACAAACAATACTGACTAAGGCCCTAACTCTCTGTATGCTGTACATTACCATTTATATATATATATATATATAAAGTCAGTGATATTGGAAAACTCTTTAAATTTAGTAGTCAAAGATTTTTAAAAGGATTCAGTTAAGAAATCTTTTTTTTTTAAATCAGCAATAAATCTAAGATTAAAATCATGTGTGCTATCAGCTAAGTCTCTTATTTACCTGACATACCAATAAACAAAGTATATTATCAGCCCAGCCCCACCCCGCCTCACCCCACCCCCAATAGCAGATCTGGTGGCCGGTTCTGCTGAAATTAAACATGAAGATTGTTTACACGGAACAGCACAGCTGCTTAGAAAGCAACCACCTACCCTGACCTACCACACGTGCTAAAAACAACGTTAACTAAAAGCAAAACGGGGGCAAAATAGAAAAGGTTCCAAAGCAAAATATTTATACATAAGATATTTATAGCATATTCGGGCAGTAAGCTCACCTTGCGTATATTCTGCTGTACCATCCAAAGGGTCAACCCATATAATTACCTAAAGAATTAAATTACACAATAATTACAAAATGAACAAGAAAATAATAAAAAAAGAAACCGTGTGTCTGGACAGTCTAAATGTACTAATAGAGACCTTACAGTTGCACAAAGGACAACAAAGTTTTATTTTTGTTAAAGTCAACTGACACTAACTCTTTCCTCTGTATACGTAAAGTATTTCAGTTGGTATGTAACATTTTTTTAATTTATGCAAGTTTCATGCCACGAAAGGACAAAAAGCTGGCATATCACAACTATCAAGCAGCGAAGAAAAATAGTTTCTAATGATACAAAATATTCAAAGCTTACAAACGAGCAGTGCATTTAACTGCTCAGCGATTAGTCTTAGCCGTAACGAGCCAGACTGGTTATTAAGAACCATGTGATAAAAGACCGATACTACGTTTTGATGTGCACTCTACACAACTGGTTTGGTTACTTTCTGAGTGTAGCTATTTCACAACGAAACTCTGAGTGGTTTCTGAAGGTAAGCCAAAACGTAAACAAAGAAATGACTAAATTGTTGCAGAAAATATTAAGCTATTATTCTGTAAACAATTTATAGAAGCAACAATAGTAATAATAAAAACCGATGGCACTACGTGCTAACAATCAGTAAAACGTTTTGTGTAAGCAACATACACTGGAGACTGCTGGAGCAAGATTCACAGGTCAATCTAGTTCTCTGGCCCGCCATCAGATGTTACTGGTATGGCATGCAAATTTGATTACCTATTGGAGAGCATGCAATGGCGGTGTACTCTAGATTGTATTGTATTATAAAAAATGTGTCTTATAACTGTGCCAGAGCAAACACATTCTTTTAGAAAACAGTAACTAACCTCGTCGTCTTTGACATGACACAGATGGTCGGGACAGGTAATGCTGAGAACTTCAGAGGAAAAGTCTCGTTCCAAAATATGGGGCGATTCAGATTCGTGTGGATCCTCATCCTAGAAATCAAACGAAATTTTTGTTTTCAAGCAATCCTTTGTTCTCGATAAATGTTCATATAGATGATATGCAAAACAGCAGCAGTATGTTCATTAGCTGTTACTGACCTCTTCTCCTATAATCTTGACATTTGGAAAATGGTGCTGTAGTGAGGACACTATGCAACGTTGGGCAGATCTGTCAGCTTCGGTTTGTAAATCATTTGTTCCCTGTAAAATAAATCGTTTGTTTAAATAGATTTAAAAGCAAACACAGCCAAAATGAAGATCATGTTGAAAATTTTCTTCCAACTAAATAAAAGCTGGGCGAACCAGGTTTGGTTTTCATTAACTTCCAATATTCCTGGACCTATACACAGACCGACAACTCATCTTTCATTTGATAATAAACAAAAACATTTTAAAAGTGCATGACTTTTTAACTTTTAAATTCTTTCTATGAATATTGGTTTTCAACAGAATTTTGAGTGAAGTCACTCTGACTGTTCTGGTAAAGTACAATAGATGATACCAGCAAATTGCATTTTCCAAGGAATCGGTAAACATTTTCATAACATCACAAAAGCTGACAAGTTTACCTGTACCGCAGTACATATATATATTTTAGTTCAAAACAAGTGATTTTTTTTTACAGTGTAGAGAGAGAGAGGAATGGCATTATCTCCAGCTTTAAATAACAATTGAATTCTTCCAAAATCATTTTTCTTATACACAGGTTATGACAAACTATTCTCTCCCATTCACAGACTTTAATTTTTCTTATCTGGAAAAATCTGTTCAGATAATACCGCTATTACTTAGAGAAAAGAAAAACTACGTAAACCAGAGTATAAAAATGTACATCTGGAAAAGAGCATTGGATATGTGAGGTGTGCAAACCGAGAAAAGCAATAAAAATAAAAAAAAAAAAAAAAGGGACACCTTTGAATATACCTTGGCATTGGCAATATGTGAGAGTACAGATGAGGACAAAGTTGCCTTAAGCCTGGTTAGTAAAACTGAGAAAAGCAAGGCCAAGAGGGAAAGTGGAAGGGCACTGTGGCATACTGAAAGACAAGAGGGCATATCAAATTTGAAGAGATGGAGTGAAAACCCTTGAAACCACTCACCCTGCGGTTAGATATGAAGTTGTAGAACAAGTGATGGAAATGCAGGGATGGTGTCAGATGCTAGCTACAAGGGAAGGAAGGGGGGGTCAGCTGGAAATGATTATCAGAGAGAGAGTTTGAGAGCCAGCAGTGGCCGCATACTCACCTAGTATGGCAAGTTGGAGTTGACGAAAAATTAATTAGTGACTATATTTAGTGTCAACAAAAAGTGCAATCAGTTATTTGATTTTTTAGATTAGTGCCTAATAGAAGAATCTTGTTGATAAAAATGAGGGAAAACAGGCTAAAGACGATGAACCTAAGCAAGAATACTTATTAAAAATGGATCTGAAAAAATATTTGAGAAATTTTGTATAGTCCGCATCCTCTGATATTTCCATGTATGCTTAATGGTGTTTATAAAAAATGTCACATGTCAATCAATCACTCATTGAAATCTGTATTTTAAGTTTGTCTTTAAAATAATAATTAAATCAGCATCATTAAAGTTATTATTAGCATTCTGTCTCACTCCCCCTCATCATCTCTATACTATCAGCTGTCCTTACCTTGAACATGAAGTTTAATTTCTAATAAATTCTCCACTCCTATAACATGGGTAGTAGTAGTTTAGCCATAGGAGTAATTTAGGTACTTTATAAAGCTGGAATAGATGTTCTATAGCTCTGATATAAGCCATCCACTGTTGATGCAATGAGAAAGCAAAAAAAAGGTAAGCTGAGTGCTTCTCACTGTATAGGCTCCACATGGCAACATCTATAAACTGGATGCCTGCCAACTCTAGGCTGAACTGCAAAGTAAGTAAGTGGCAGGCTTAGCAATGAATAGACATACCTAATTACTGTTCCAACCATGGGTAAATAGATCTCTCATCCTAAAGTACAATCTGTTTCACATAGGATAGAAAAATGGTGATGAGAAATAATAGTACCTCATCCAGGGCAGATTAGACAGTGTGAGTAAGACAGCCTAGGTGTCACTATGTTATTAATCCAGAAGATTATATCCTTTAGTATCAAGGGGACAAAGTAAAAAAAAAAATTTTTACCAATTATGATGACAGAAAATGAAGTGATTGTTGCTGTCCTTCAAGAAAAAAGACCAGACAACTATCAAAAGAAACATTATTCAGTACAAGTCCAGATGGAAGATTGGCATTCCTGATGAGAAGTTCATGATAAGTAAGCTTCAAGCCTGTTGCTCATCAGCAACTTTCAGGTAACAGAGTAAGAAAGAATCATGATCTTTACATCAATTGTTACAACATATCCAAGCCAGAGAAAGATCAACATTAGCTTTATCAGCCATCTCATCATCATCGATAAAAGTATGCTCCAAGGAGACTTCAACTCACATAGTCCTCTGAAAAAAGCAAAATAATAAAGTTGATCAATGGCAAAAAGATAGTCATTCTCAACTCATGAGTTCAAACTACTTTTCCAGCAAGCACCACCCAATCCTCATCTTTCTCAGCCTTACAAGATGGAACCCTATAAATAGAGGTGTGAGGTACTGGGGTCAAATATTGAATTCAGACAAGTACCGTCTTAAATCAAAATTTGGGGTATATGCAGGTAAACTAGCTAAAAAGTAGTTTTTTGTCAGAATTAGTTAGCATTGCAGTCATTTTAAACGTAGCTTCTCTGCTGCTGCTGCTGCAAAAAAAGGCCAGATAGAAATCTGATTTTTAAAAAGTTTCACCTTTTAACTTGAATTGTCCTATATGAATCAACTTTAAACTTGAAATGGATTAAAACTGTAATAAATGAGTCTGCTGAATATTCATTAGATAGGTTTTCATTGGTGTGCAGCTAACAAGTGGGCCAAAAAATCCCAAACGTGTGTTAGCAAGATCTATAGTCCTTAAAATAAACATTTTGCGATAACCCTGGCTTAGGCTCCGTAAACAACTCTGTGAATGAATAATGAAATTTTGATGACAAAAGATTATGTTGATAAGTGTTGATAAGGGGCTCGTTTTGAGTATCCATTTCAGGAGTGAGTAGAGAATTTAATAAAAATGATTTAACATTAACAAACCAAAACAGATACCTGAAAGATGAACAGCATCACCACTACTATTTTTTAATAAAAACTGAATACCGTCTATTAACTTCATCAAATTTCTCTGGCTTAAATACAAGAAATCTTTTAGACGTATCCCAGTCTCCAATTACTTTCATAGCAATAACTCAATCAAGTGTCACCTCCCCTCCCATTGGCATCAGCTATCGAACCAGACTGATTCTCTATGGACAGAACATATCCTATAAACCATTGTAACTGACTGCCTATTACCTGAATTACGATGTAGGGCTCACTGACAATAAGTGTTTTGCTAAAGTTACTTTACTCCCTGTCATTGTTGTCATTTGATTGCTCTTCTTGACTGTTTTCAATGGAGAAGCTTCATCAGTTTTGCTTTCATCATTCTTCTGTAACACCACATTGATGGTGCGCCTTATCTGCCAGGAGAGTGTTAAATTGCAGAGAAATCCTTTCTTGCGCATGTTTATTCTATGTAGGTGTGACCTCTCTGTTTCACCAGTTTGGTGTGTATAGTGCTGATATGTAACTTCGTTGCAAAGAACGTTTTTTATCAGCTTCTTGTCTGCTTCCTGAAGAACCTTCTGATTCATCAGTTGATACTATGGGGCCACTCCCTGCCTTACATGCCCTCAGAAGTTGATCAACATAGTCTCTCTTTCGCTGACTCTTGAACCTGAGTTCTAGCAACCTCTCCACTTTCAGCAATTTCTGCTTGCTCAGTCACTTCTTGTCCTCTTTGTCTAAAACCCTTTCCACAGACTTAACAACCTTTGCAACAGTTCCCTCCTCTATCTGGTACAAAGTCAATGGGTCTTGCAATCCCTTGGCTTGAAATTTTCTATTACTACATTTTGCTGGTAGACCAAGTGACTAAACTCCCCAAGGCCTCTATCACAGTTTAGGTTGTTTGTTGATAGCAATTCAAGTTCCTGCTCTGAGACTTTGTATTTCAGTTTCTCTTGCCTTATAAGGAACATCGCTAAATCCATACTCTAGGAAAATCCCATCCGCTGCCTTCAAGCACATTCTTTTCAGGTTAAATGCCTCCAGGTTTTATTCTGGAACTCACACTGCTAAGTCTCTCTCTCCACTCTATATGGTATCCTTGAAGTGTGTCCGTTTTGCACCATTTCAAATCATTGTAGAGTGAAGAACAGGCAAAAAATCTTTCTGGGTAGCTAATTCAACCATGGCTGTGTAATATTGTACATAAAATATGCCAGCAAATCAAAGCACAAATAATGTAATCAGAATCCAAATATATTTAACAGGCTTGAACACGACCACCTGCAGGATATTTTTCAGGAAGGGGAGGCAAAATGACAAAAAATGCTCACAGGATGAAATACAGGGGGTAGGGGGTGAATTGACAAAATAATATCAAGTGCAACGAATGCCTAGTGATGAAAGCATATTGCCATAAAAAAATAAAAAGATACTTATTTCTTCTTTTTCCTATTAAAGCTATTTTTTAATTAAGAAATATTTCTTGATTCATTTAGAATTTTAAAAAAATGTATCATTTTTTTTAAACGTTAGGATGCTTCCTTTGCTATTGTGATACCCCATCAGAGCTCATAATAATGAAACAAAACATTTCTATTCAATACAAATTGTAAATGTCACTGATTTTGTCCAAATTTACCCATTACTTTTTGAATAAGTTCGTGCTTGTCAGCTGTAACTTCTGCTCTATGAACACTTATCATACAAAGCAAAGTCCAGACAAACGATCGTCTGCCACTGCAGACCTCAGCCATGTTTTCACCTTTCTCATTGTGCTAAATGACTCTTCTGCTGTGCAGGTTGTTACTGGTAACGTTAGAGCAATATTAACTGCTTTTTGAATGGCAGAAAATAGACCAGCATACTCTATCAACTCAATGAGTCATTTTTTTAAATTCGCTAACACATTGTTCCCTCTTTTTGGTGTACATGCAAACCAAGTGCATTTCTGTGCCATGTGGTAAGAAAATGACTTCTTGCACTCTCATGAAAGTCTTTATACTTTGTAAAAGGTGTAGTCAGGTAAAGGCTCCCTGTGTTCCACAATAAACTAGCTGTGGGAAAATTGTACAACAATATCTACAAATTGCTCCTTTTAGGTGTAGGGAATAATTAAGCCATGGTGAATATTGATTTATCCACACACGACTAAAACTCAGTGCTCCTTTTTGAAACTATAATTCTGAAGAGACGAGTCACTTTTTACAAGTAGATTTTGCTTAAGATTGTCTGTTAGTTTTATGGACAAATTAACATGCAATCTAATATCATCAGGATGATTGGGCTGATCACATTTAACTGCTGCTGTTGAATCTGGACCAGAGATGGTGCAGCTTTGTTTGTAAGTTCTTGCCTGCTTCTCTGCTTCATTCTCTGGTGTTTCTAATTTATGCTTTGCTAAAAACTTTCTGATATCCTTTTTCGAAAAATGAGAATTTAAAATATCTAAAAAAATACAAATGTAAACCATACTTGACTGGGTCACTGACTATTGGAGATTTCTTTGCCAATTTTGATAGCCAGGTGGGATCTGAAAGTGGCTCCTAGCACTCAGTTCGATGCCACACTATAACCTAACTTGCTACATCTTCTCTCCTGGTCTAATGGTAGTGTCTAAACTTTCCCCCCTCTCTTTCAACTATTATGCCAAAATCTTCTGCTAAAGATGCTGATCTTCCAGATTCATCAGGGCTCACAAGTTTCCCAAGGGCAGTAATTGCTGAATTAACCATAGAGTTGTTGCTCCTGAGAAATGGTCTCCAGTGTGCATTAAGATTTCCAAGCTGTATCCTTAGTCTAATTTCATTCTCTGCTGAAACTGATAAAATTTGTTTTATCCAAATTTTTGTGTTTGAGATTTGCAGAGATGATGAAGAACACAAAGAGATCAGAGTCTCTTTGCTACTAGCTTTTCTACCTCAAGATTCTTAGTAACTGAACCAGTCGTGTATGTCGCGATATTTTCCCAAAGTTGTTTAGCTGTGGTTGAGTTTTGCGCTGATGCAGCAACTGCAAGAGGGTTGGATGTTTCAACGAGAACCAGTGATATCTTCTCTACAAATGCTAATATAGATCTTAAATGAAATCTAGTCATGTCAGTTTGTTCTTTGATATCTAGTATAAGAATGACCCATTTTCCATCAAATTGACTTCTTGCAGTAGTATCAAAGTGCAAAATCGATTTACATTCTCCCTTGCCCACAAATTTCTGAGAGTCTCTGCTGGACTGACTCATTCTGAAATGCCTGCATGAATCTGTAGCTAAAATAGTTTTACATGTTGGACGAACATCATTGTATTCCATGTACTCTGGAAGGGGGTCACTTTTGCTTTGAAGATATTTTTCCTTGCAAAATAAGTAGTATGTGTGACTGTAGAACTCTTTTGTAAATGCTTGGGCTTCTTTGCAAGTTTGTTCATGAGTTACTGAAGCTGTCTTTGTGCAAACTTTATTTACTCTGATTGATGACGCTAAGAAAACATCTTTCATCATACTATAGGTCTGAAAATAGCAGCTCATGAAGTTTTGATGCTTCTGTCTGTTCCAGATCTGATCAATGAATGGTCAAGGTTATGCATATTTAAATTACCTGACTCATCAAAGATAAAAATGACTTCCTCTTCCATCCTTCTTTGCTCAAAAATAAATGTATCGTTTTCAAGTTCACACTTTTTTTCAAAGTCCTCATAAATTTCTTCAATGAGATACATTTTCTGGGCACTTGGTTGGTCAAAATAAAATGCTTTCTCAGCTTCGTCAAACTTATTTGGATCTGAATTTGTCGTCTTTATATCAAACAAACCACTCTCCCCAAGCTTTCCTTGCCTTTCTCTTATTTGTTTTTGATATTGCTACTCTGGAATAGTATTCCAGAAGTTCTTCTGTATTCTATATTTCATTGTTTTGATTGTCAATACATGCTATTCAGTAAATGCCTTTTGCCATATTTCTTCAAATTGTTTTACAAAGACATTTTTTCTGAACAGCTTCTTATTTTTTTTTTTTTCATCTGGTGATCCCCTCCCCATTCCAATTGCTGTTATTGTTGACACTACATCATAACAGGTTGTAAGTTGATCATTCAGACCAAATTCATAAACTACATCCATTATCTATATACACTTATTTTTCACCATAATCATTTAGCTCTAACTTGACATTTTGTGCTGAAAGATTGTCTAAAGTTCTAAACTCAGTTCCAATGTACTATTCTCTTTTTCTATCAATCTCAATGTCTTCCTTTTAGCAATGCAATAATTTTATAAAATTATAAATTATTTGAATTTTTGGAAACTTGGTGGCTATACACAAAAACCAACCAATGAATAATCAGTATATTCATTTATTTAAAATCATAACACATTTCAAATTTAAAGTCAGTTTAATGAAGAAATAAAGTTAGAAGGTGAACTCTCTAAAAAGTAGATTTTTGACAATTTTTTCTGTAGAGTGGCCATCTTTAAAATGGCTGCAAATGACCAATTTTGAAAAAAAATCAACTTTCTAATCAATTTTCTTCCTGCATATACCCCAAAATTTGATTTATAATAGGACCCACTTGAATTTGAAGATATCACTAAAAAAAACTGCCTACACCTCACACCTCTATTATAAAACAGATTGGCTAACCTGCAGGTGACAGGTGAACTAAAAATTTACCCTACTCTTTCATTATGTCAGTTATAAGCATCACTGTTAGGCAATCAACAAAACCTCCATAAAATCCATTCCAGGAGGATCCAGGAAAAAGTACAATCAATCCAGACTACTCATTCTCAGAAAGGTCAAGCTGATCCAAGAGATAAAAGACAAAAATGAAAGAATGCAGAAAAGAAAAAAAATTTCCCCAACAACAACAACAAAAAGACAGCTGCTATGAAAAGAGAAATTCATATGACTAAATAACAATGCTGGCAAGAACTGCAAAATCCCCAAATGCCATTACAATGATGCAAAGATATGGAAATTAATGAAAGCCCTTGAAGGTAGGCTAAGCCCAAAAAGAACTTCACCAACACCATCATCATGGAACTACTACATCAAAAGATACCAATAAACCCATAGTCCACTATGCTAAAAACAGTCAACTCAACTGGATGACAAGATCAACCAAAGGGAATTCAGAGAATATTTGAATGAGAACAGATGTCAAGATACAAAACAGACAAAGAACCAATCAATAAAATCTTCATATTAAAGGAACTGAAACAAGGCATCTCATTAGTCCCAAAAAATAGATGACTGGATCAAGATCAAACTTATAAGTCCAAGCTACATAAATTGATGATGGTCATAATCATTTGATCATGGTCAACAAAACGACTACCCAAAAACTGCAAATAAACATTGTTCTAATGCTAAAGTAGGAAAAGATCCATTAATCTTAAGCTAGACAATATCCAAGTAATTAATCAAAGACAACACTATAGTAAATCAACTTTTCAAATGTGCACAAAAATTCAACATCACATTTTAAGAGAGCTTGGCAAACATCACAGATGCTATGTTTATTGACCACATCACAGCTTTTTAATATGCATAGAAAAAGCCATTATAAAACAAAAAAATCATTAGCAACTGCCTTTTGTGAACTGCTAACTTTATGAAGGATAGACATGTTGGGGTGAGGCACAACAATGCATTCTCCCTTAGGTAAGTGTTCCAAGTCCCCTGTATATAACTCACCGAATCCAAAATAAATCAACAATGCACAATTTTAATACATTCCTGCCAACCTCATAGACTTTGCTAAAGAATGGAAATACCAAAGCACCTTGAAAATAATTCACAGTGTTCAAGATAAATAATAGATTTACTATGCCATCTGAAAGCTATTACAAGCAGAGTTCTCTCCCAACCTAAAATGTGGACCTAGACAGCCCACGAAAATCTTGGGCACTAAGAGTAAATTATCAACAGGAGAGATTAACAGAGATGAGACAAAATGGAGGATATGATGAATGTGCTGTACATTAATGAGTGGAGAGCAAGGAGTTAGGCAAAGCTTGTGGCATCATCTGTTCAATGAATTCTTTCCTATATTGCTGTCAGAAAATACGAATTCGCTAATAAAAATCAAAAGGTGGAGTGCTTGCACTACAACCATATGCACTGGGCCGAATGATTTACAGACCTATGTCAACAAAATGTTTGTGAAACAATGAAAAAAGACAACAGTTGCAAGGTTGTTACAAATCAAAACTGTCAAGACCTTGATACCTTTAGTTCTCAGTCAGCAAAATAAGGGTCTAGATGCATAAAAATAAAAAAAAATGGTGGACAACATTGAGATTTTCCCAAAATGCCTGCACTGCAAAGAAAATATGACCTCACAAACAGCCTTTGCCTTGTTGCCTCCAACACTAACCATGAGCATCTGTAACACCAGACAACCCACATGCTTAATTTTTATAGCCAAGTTAATAACAATGTTTTTTAATGTTTTGTTTAAATTGTATATACAGATAAGAAAAAAATAACAGCAGAATAAAGATTTTTTTTTTATTTTTCAGTTTTTAATTTCTTTAAGGTAGAAAAATATTCCTTCTCACTATTCAAATGTACACAAAGGGCAAGAGTAATATCTAAACTATGCTGCTGCTTGTACAGAAGTCACCATCTCTCTAATTTAACTGGCTCACTGTTTGTATAACAAAAGCATTTCTCCATCACACATCTAGGTTTGAGATCTATTTTACAAGTTGTTTGCAGATAGATTTGTGTGAATATAACATTTAGATATAAGCAGTATAAGTTCACATTGTATCAAGCCTCGCATAAACTTTCTATCCTAATAAATAGGTACATATTTTTCTTTAAAACTTGTCCGATGTGTATAATCTAGTTTAACATTAAAATAAAACAGGCAGGTAAGCGCACTTGGAGACCGTGTCAGGTATGCAGTATAACTCCAGTTCACAAGCTGGAATTTCTTCTGCAGAGACAGGAATTAAATTGAACCTGATCACAAAATTCAAAAATCTATTTTTTTTTAATGACTGTAGTAGTAACTGAAAACTTTTCCAAGAGTATAGAATAAATCTGTTTCCATAATAATTAAGTGTTATCTAATGTTAACAATGAAGAGTTACACACATTCTCCAAATATCTTTAGTTTTTGTTTGTTTCTTTGTTTTTAAGCATAAGTTTAAATTCAAAATGCTTGTTAACCAGTGCGCACGGCGCATTAACCCTCTGTATACCAGCTGGAGGGCACTATCCCAGCCCCAGTACCTTCCTCGTTGGTACCACACTTAGTAATGACAAATCAGTGTGTCGCTGCAGCCCCACATCTTGGATTGATATACAGGCAGGTCCAACCCCACACCTTGGATTGATATACAGTCGGTCCAACCCCACACCTTGGATTGATATACAGGCAGTCCAACCCCACATCTTGGATTGATATACAGGCAGTCCAACCCCACACCTTGGATTGATATACAGGCAGTCCAACCCCACACCTTGGATTGATATACAGGCGGTCCAACCCCACACCTTGGATTGATATACAGACGGTCCAACCCCACACCTTGGATTGATATACAGGCAGTCCAACCCCACACCTTGGATTGATATACAGGCAGTCCAACCCCACACCTTGGATTGATATACAGACGGTCCAACCCCACACCTTGGATTGATATACAGGCAGTCTAGCCCCCACACCTTGGATTGATATACAGGCAGTCCAACCCCCACACCTTGGATTGATATACAGGCGGTCCAACCCCACACCTTGGATTGATATACAGACGGTCCAACCCCCACACCTTGGATTGATATACAGACGGTCCAACCCCACACCTTGGATTGATATACAGGCAGTCTAGCCCCCACACCTTGGATTGATATACAGGCAGTCCAACCCCCACACCTTGGATTGATATACAGGCAGTCCAACCCCCACACCTTGGATTGATATACAGACGGTCCAACCCCCACACCTTGGATTGATATACAGACGGTCCAGCCCCAAATACTAACCTAAGCTCCCAGGCCGAGCCAGAGGGTTGGTAAATTATTATTATTATTAATCATCATCGAGGTAAAGCCTTGGGCTGGAATCGGATTCTGCAACACTCATCCCCTTTCCTTCAAGGTGGATAGATATCTCATGGTTCATCTGTCTGGACCGCCGATCCACTCACTGATCCCTCTGTCCTCAGATGATGGCGTCCAATTCAGTGCCTACTCAGAAAAGCCCACTAACCTTTTCTTTGATTCCCAGCTTCCCGGTTTTCATAATCTCCCTTATGATGTTTCCAGCTCGATGGGACAGAGCCACAGATGCTGAAACTATCCGTAAAATTAGCGGAGCGGACATTATCCAGGATTTCTGTTCTCCTGTCTGTCTGTGTGTGTTTATTAACTACGCGAAGAGGAGCATCACGTAAGAATAGGGCGGGGGCAGAGCGGCGTTAGCTCCCCTGTGTAGCGCTCTTTGGTGTTGGGAGGGGCGCTTCCCTTTTCCGGCTAGACTAGATTACGTTAACCGCCTCGTGGTTCTTTAGACCCTTAAAAAAAAAAAAAGAAGATAATCAAGGGATAAAAACATGGAATTTCTGCCGCTGATCGAAATCTAAGTGGGGAATAACCCTGTGCGGGTGTGGGAGGCGGGTTGCGCCGACCTGCTCCGTGCCCTCCGCCAGCGATTTAACAACTGTTTTGGGTGGGGACTCCTGCACTATCGAGGGGACGAGCAGGGTGGGGTGGGACTCCTGTACTATCGAGGGGACGAGCAGGGTGGGGGTGGGGACTCCTGCACTATCGAAGGGGACGAGCAGGGTGGGGGGTGGGGACTCCTGCACTATCGAGGGGAAGAGAGCAGGGTGGGGGTGGGGACTCCTGCACTATCGAAGGGGACGAGCAGGGTGGGGGGTGGGGACTCCTGCACTATCGAGGGGACGAGCAGGGTGGGGGTGGGGACTCCTGTACTATCGAGGGGAAGAGAGCAGGGTGGGGGGGGACTCCTGCACTATCGAGGGGAAGAGAGCAGGGTGGGGACTCCTGGAGGGGACGAGGAGGAGAGCGTGTGTTCTCCGAATGGAGAGAATGATGTTTCGCTGGTGTTTCTCTGGATCTGCCTGCGATTGGTAAATGTACTCCTCGTCGCCTAAATAGCCCTCTGAGTGAAGGTGGACGACCCTTCCATACACGCTGAGTCTAGGGCTTTCTTACATGTTTGGATGGATGAGTGGGCAGGCGAATTTTTTTTTAATAGAAAACTACTTGGAGTTGACTGTTTCCTACAATTAATGCACGCAAAATGGTGGGGAGATTATCTACCTCAAAAATAGGTGGGCGATGCCGTCCTACGGTACAGACTTCTGCTGATCTAACTCCGTTAGTAGTAGATGCAGCTTCTTTTAGTCTTGATAAACACAAACTAGAAATAGTTATTCCCAGTCTCTCGGGAACCAAGCAAAACTCCTCCCCCCCTGGACGAGAACCTTAAAACAATATAACAGACCGGTTGATGAGATAAATACCGGTAATAGAATTAGCCTGTTTAGTAAGTTATCTTAATAATGACAATTTTAACCCTCCCCCCCAAAAAAACGTAGTTGTATCTTAGTTTAAAAAAAATAAAAACCCTAAATTTTTTATCATATAAGAATCGAAAATGCCTGAGAATGGTTTGTTGTTGTTGTTGTTTTTTTTCCTTCAGTTATTAAAAAAAAAAATAGTAAATATCGGTTCGTCCAGTTTTCGGTGTGACTTCTCAGACATCTGTTCTAACTTACCCAACTATAACATGCAGAAGCCCATTAAACTAATT
This sequence comes from Nautilus pompilius, assembly GCA_018389105.1. Taxonomy (NCBI): domain Eukaryota; kingdom Metazoa; phylum Mollusca; class Cephalopoda; order Nautilida; family Nautilidae; genus Nautilus; species Nautilus pompilius. The sequence continues at coordinate 287,472 of JACATO010001081.1, forward strand.
CGACAGATGTACAAAAAACAAACCAACACCATCTTTGTAAGCTTTGGGTTTTTGTTTTATTTCTTAATTATTAACTTAAAGGGGTGGGGGGAAGGGTAGAATCTACGTTAAGTCTTCGTGTTTACCAATTTTAGAAAAAGGAGACGTACAAACATATAAAAGGGGTATTTCCCCCCACTTAATAACCCTTTCTATTAATGGAGCTCAAACATCCACGTGACGAATTCTAACACGATTCGTGCTGGACTAAAATCACGTCTATCATTGGAACTCTCTCATCTCTCTCCACAGCTGAACGAGTTTACTATTACAACTATAGGGGCTTAGACGAATCCGTTTTATCTGACCATTACTTTTGTTTATTTACTGTGTTGCTATGTTCAGCCCTTTAAAAATTGGTTTCTGATTTTTTCACCCTGATTGCGTTGGTGACAGCAGTTGGCAGTTCGTCAGCATCTCCGCTAAGTACAGGCCGCTTTCTGGTGTTATTCCGTAGTGACATGATTCTCCTCGCAGTTCCTCCGCCTATCCTTTGGCGTACTGGAATATCCTAAACTCTCTGTTTTTTTTCTGCCAGTCTATTTGGAGGTGGGTGGTTTTGTGACTAAATCCATTAAACTGTGAAAACAAACACCCGCTTTGGCCAATAATAATGCGGTTCGTGCAGCCTCTGCCGTGCTCTATTCGGATTTTCCCAGAGATGCATTCTTCTATCGCTGCCATATGCCGAGTACTTTGCCAACTTTTAGTACCGCGGACTTTTTCTTCAGGGGAGGGAATCCTGGATACGAGACATCACCGCGCTGAAGCCGCCAAGTTAGTCGCGGTGGCTGATCCGGGATCTTGGCGTGGAGGCGTCGTCCAATCAACCCAGCCCCGCCAGTGACTCATATCCGGATGAATGAATATCCCGAAATTCCCCTGGAAGTGCTCCCACGTCCTACCGGGGGTAAATGAAAAGCCGATTTCCGCACAGAATACATCCGTCTCAGGGCCCAGGCCGGACATATCAACTTTCTCTGACATTTCACCTCACCCGCTGTTTCATTTCAAATGTATGCGCTTGGGTTGTAGTTTTCCCGAACATGGAGATGAGTCTGGCACTTCAGCTGAAGGTGATCGGTCTAACGTATCGGCGGTCCGATTCCGTGTCCCTTGAAGCTGCTGTTAGAATATTTCAGTACAGGGTTAATGGCTGACCCTTCCTCGTCCGAGACGAGTCGGTGACCCGTAAGGACGGCGGCACCCACCCCTCCCAGGCTGAGATTAGCCTTGGACCCTGCCATCTGGCCAGGAAGGTTAGGTGCTTGTCGGACTGCATTACAGCACCGAAAGCTCCGAGGCTTCCTCCCTGAAGGCATCGGCTGGGGAAGCGATCACTCGAGACACCGCCTCTTTTACGAGATGTCAGGGGGGGGGGCTTTCCGGCTCTGAATGAAGCCGTCTCATACCGTGTTTTACCACCCAACCACCGGAGCTCGTTCAAAAACAAGGCTTCGGACTCAACTCCATTCCCTTCTCTTCGGAGATACACACGCACGCATCGCCGAACTTTCTCACTGCACCATACTTGCATCCCTCTGTTCACTGTCATCACCCTGCATTGAGACCTTTTGGGTTTTAGCCATTCTTCCCACCTCTGCTTGAAACAATCCCCGCGTCGGGGCACTTAGTAAATATGGCAGTCTATAGGTGGATTTCACATGTCTTCTATGAAGTGGGTACCATTTTCGCAAAATTGAGAATCCGCATATATCGGCGAGCGCTATAAATAGTATTGGCTGTTCCCAGGCCTTCACCCTAACTATTACTGATCTGTTTGTCATGGAGAACCCTTTTCTTATCAGGAGTATTTTAATACACTCAGAATTATATGTACACACAGACAGCGTAAGACTTGGGCACTTAAACTATAAACTTTCCGCAAAGATAGCTACCTTTGTACGGTGGGAAAGGGTGCATAATGACAGCCTATAAGTTGGCTTTTGTTCTGCAGTGTAGCCTACAGATTCCAAAAGAAAATTCGGGTCAGAATTTCTTACTGATAAGTACAAGAACGCCACACACACACCACACACACACACACACGCACCCCACGACCGAGGGATGTATCCGCCACTGCAAGTAAACATACTTGTTGCTGTTTTTTTAAATTATATTTGAAGTACTGTACTGGCACTTCCGTAATGGCATCACGTTTTCTTCAACAGCAATTCTGGCACTGATCAACATCAATGGAAACACACATTTAAAAAAAAAAAAAAAGTTTTCTAGCTCGTCATCGCCAGTTTCTGAAAAACCGCCTTTAGGTTTGCCAATTAATTATGATCGTCCCACTCATGATACCAGAATGTCATCTACCTGCAGAATCACAAACAGGACACGTTTGTAAGAGACTCGGCCGAAAGTGCCCATGGTTTGTTTATTCTCGGTCGTGCACTTCTTGGATATTTGGACGAACTCTGTGCTCTCACTCGGATCATTCCGTCGGATTCCCGCTTGGCCTGAGACGTACAAGTAGGACTTTAAGATTCTCCAGTCTTCGCTGTCCTTAAAATCTGCTGAGGTTGATCTTGGCCTGAAATCGCCGAAGAGGTGGTGCGGTCGGGTCTCCGATTGCTCGCTGACGCCAGTTTACCGACAGATCGGAGGGAGCTGCGTGGTGGAAGGGGACACGCCCTGCGAGTTGGCGGTCTTGACCGTTTTCTCCAGAACGATCTTTCACGGTTCCTGCTCGCTTGTTTGGCGAGCGTGGCTAACTTGGCTGTTGGAGATGGAGACCCTTCACGGCCTAGTGCTCTCCTAGCCATGCCCTGGTGCCCGCTACAGAAGCAAGGTCACAGCTTTTCCTGTGTAGTTCATTGTAGCCCAAATTTCTTTACTGTCCGTGATGCTGCTCGAAGACTTACTTGATTGTAGCCGCTGGAGAGGTGATGTGGTATCAGTGCAGATGGCAATGTGCACAGGGTTTTCCTTAAGGTCCCGGATTTCCTAAAGCTTTCTGCAGAGCGACAATCTCTGCTATATGAGCTTGAAATAACTTCTGCCGGAAAGAATCTCATTTTACCACAGCATTTTGGAATTTGATGAAACTGTGGATCTCCCATATCCAAAGCCTTTTGTCTACGTCCACACTGCTTCCTGTCTTGAGAACATTTGGACTGTCCTTCTTGTAGCATGGGGCGACTAGGTCTGTATCAGTCATCCGCTTAGCTGAATCCTGCCGTGGGACAAGGGGGAATTACATTTTTTGGGGGGTTGTTGTAGGTTCGTCTTTAGTTAGTTTCCCTGGTCTGAAGGACGATCTCTTCATGCGGGTTGGTGGAACAGTTATCTGTCGTGTCAAGCAGAAGAAGGGATGGGGCGGGGCGGGGCGAGACGACACGAACAGAGACCCTCCCCGGGGTGGGGCACCACCAAAAGACTAACGAGCGTTAAGCCTAATAGCAGAAGTAATTCGCGTACTGACCTCCGCACGAAATTCTTCGCAAAAGCTGGGTCATTCTTCTTGTGGGACTCCTAAGCTGGGCGACCGGCTGGGGACTCGCTCTGCACCAGGTGACATTCCACGGTTCCTCGGACGAGTCGGTCTTCTGGGCGGTAAGTGATGACATGGTGTATATGATCGGCGGTCCCACCCCCGGTCTCTCTTCGGTTCAGTGTTGTTGTTGTTGTGTTTTTAAAGTTTATTTCCCTCAGAGTCGCGACCATCGGCACGAAACTGGCCGATAGTGGGGGGGGGGCGTAAAGGGAATTCAGACGTTCGACTCCCTCCCGTGTATCACGCCAGCTTTTACTTAGACCACCTGCCTGGTAGCTGGCCGTAGGCTCAGTCAACAAACGCACGTGGGAGGGGCCGGATCGATATGCGGGTTCGTTGTTAGATTAACGCTGAAGGGGCGTTCGCCACAGCCCCGCCCCCGCCCCGTGCTCCAGTCGGGCACTCCGGGTGTGGTATTCAGAGGGTTAATAAGTGAACTCGGAGCCAGATGTGGCCAGATCATGATTCCCAAACTGGCTGGAGTTTCACTCAGCCCCGCCTGGTGATAGAAGCCGTCGCTCTTTGAGAAAATAGCTAAGGTATTCAGAACCGAGCAGCATCTCTCTCACCCATCTCTCAACAGATCCCCTGGGAGGGTGAGCAAGCGAGGGAGACCTTTGCTCAGTCTAGTCGTAATTTTTGGGTATTTTGCTTCTTTCAATTAAGGTAGGTACATATTTACAAAGGAAAACGACACTGTGTCTATACGTGGTATTCAAACACGCAATAGAAGATTCAATGATTGGACCACAAATTATTCGCACTAGTTTCACTTGAAGAGAGAATAATATGTCAACAGTACTCTTATTAATTATTATTTAATTCTCTGGCATAAGTGACAGACTACTGGAAAAAAGACGGCATGTTTCAGCAGCCCAAACTGAAGTTATAAAACAAAAGTGTGAAATTAATGTATTTTGGTTTAATGCCCTTTTAACTAAGGAAATTGAAGTAGAAAAGATAGGAATTAAGAGCAAGGAGCATAATGTCTGTTATATTACATTACTTTGATGCAGTTCTTATTTATTCAACAATCTCTGCAAATGGATTAATTATTAATGAAAAATTTAGCTTGTGTGCAACATCACAGTTGATATTAAGCACGGCAGGCCCATTCAAGCGCTCTTATCCCATGGTTGAATGGTGATAATTCTCTACCTGCTTCAGTAAATTGAAGGCGTGTTCACCTGAAGCTACAGATGCAGTTGTGATATTAGGAAATATGCCAGTGAGTCTAAGTTCATGTATTTCTTGAAGAAGATTGTTTGAATTGCAGTCTAGCTTGAAGTTTTCTGGATATATTCTTTTAAGGAAGATTAGTTCATTACAGAATTCTTTTGAGATTTCCTTGTATTTTTGCTGAAATTGCTCATCCGCAGAAAATAGATCTTTATTACTTAGATTCCTGAACTGCCAAAGGAACGCAAAGAGATTACAAATAAGTTGTAGTGATGCAAATCAACATGCAAGACCTGGTTTTATGGGATCAATAATGACAAAGAAGACGGTGACCCTATAGTGCTGCTCAGCATCTAATTCAGTAGATAAGTTACTAGTCATGGAGAACTCAGTTGAAAATCCAAGATTCTCTGCTACTGGTTTGGACTCCTTCAGAACAAAATCCCGTTGTTCACGAATCTGTTGAATATCATTGATAAGTCTTTTAATGTTAGTTAACTTTCTGAACATCAAGGGTAGCGTTGCATGCTTCAATTATCAGATTAATATGGTGGACCTTTGTAAGTAGCTTTCACCACAATGATAACAAGAATGCATTCAAAGTTTGACATGTACTTCTGAAGAGATTGAAGTTCAGTTTCAGTCTGAGCAGTGAGATTAAGAGATTCAAGTCATTTAAGGCCTTTCTCAGTAAAATCAAAATGCTGCACAACTGGCTTAATACCACCAATATGTGCAGACCATCTAGTTGTGGATATACTATGCTGTGAAGCAGGAGATATTGCTTCAGAATTTCCTACCTTTTTTGGACTGCTGCTGAAGAGATTATACCTTCGTTGAACAGTTCCAAAAAAAGTAATTGTCTCCTTGCATGATTCATCAGCACAGTCATTACCTACATGGTTCAGTGTGTGGTTTCCACAGCTAGAGAAAATACAATCTGAATATTGCTCAAGCAGAACTGCTTGTTACACCTTTGTATTTCCCAGCCATATTAAATCCATTGTTACAGGTTAGGTTTGACCAAGCAGCAATTTCTTTTTACTTTTTTATTTTGTGAAATTATCAAACAAGATAAAGCATTTCTCAACTGAAAACTTTGAACTGTCTACAGCTTTAACATATCAAATTACTATAGTAGTCCTTTCCTTGTGAGAACAACCTGGAGTGCCATCAGCAATGATCTAAAAAGTACTTTGCATTTTCAATCTCATCAAGAACTACTGTTTGTACAAATGATCCACATAGCCCAATAAATTCATTGCGTATGTCTGTAGAGAGGTAATGGACTTGTGTGTGCTTTTTTCTCATGATTCGCAAACACGCTTTACACATTCTGACAAAAGTAGATCGTATTTACTTACTGAGGAGCTCAATTATGCCTAGGAAGTTTCCATTCGAATGGTGACTAATAGATTGACTGGAACCAAAGAAAGCCAACCCCTGCTCAGAAATAAAACAGATGAAATCTAAGATGCATTCGAGAAGTTTTTCCATTTATCAGATTCTGTGGTAAGTCCAGCCAAAAGTAAATCTTCGATTAAACTTTCAGTTAATGCTGCTCTTTTGGATGATCTCCATGCAATATAGTTTTATTTGTGGAATGCTGAGCTCTTGTGGGGTTGTGGTTTTTCGGTCTTTTAACTTTCCCCGACCTCTGATGATGATGCTGCTGCTCCATCCTGATTGGTCAGAGAGCACTGATACATTTGTAGTACTTTTGTTTAAAATGAAGCAGGTGCACAGTATACAGAGATTGTTTTCCATACTCGAGCATAAACAGTCTCTTTTAAAGATCTCCCCGTTTGAAAGTTTTTTCCAGCAGATGATAAGGAAAAACATGAATATCGGCACTTGTGGAATGTTACTGGGAATTTCAAAAATATCTAATTTGAAGAAATGTATTTTGGCAGCATCTGTCTCAGTAATAGTCCCAGTGTCACTTGTCACATTTGTAATATATTTACTTAAGAATTATTGCTCCTGCTGTGGACGGTCTAGATCAAATTCTTGCTGTTGAGTTTTATGATTGTGCATAGGATTTTCTGCAGCATCTGTATCTTCTTGACCATTGTAGCAATTTTCAAGCATTGAAATAGTACCTGTTGCATTTGCAGAATTTTCATCATCTGAAACATTTGAGGTTGAGTGAGAAATGTTTTCATGTGGTTGGAGAAATGAAGTTATTCTTTTTGAGTTCTTAGCTGCTGCTTCACTTAGCTGTTTTCTCCATCTCTCGCTCGCTCTGCTTTCAAGTCTCTTCACATGGTTTATTTGATAATTTAAAACATTTAAAAAGTTGGTATGACTTTTGTGTACTCAGCAAATAAACAAAAACAAAATAAAGTTATTCAATAAGTTTAATATAAACATATACAGCATAAGATAAACAAGTGAACATTTTGAACCTGAGGCCCAGACCAAATGCTTCTCCCAGCTCTCACTGGGCTTATTTCTTAAATTAAATATTCTTTGAGGTATACTTGTATGGTTGGTCTGTGTGCATTCTTCTTTTGGATGGGTGGTAAGCAACTCCAGAGTAAAACAGATTACACTTGTAAAACTTTTGATAGTTCATACATAGACTGTTTTTGTGGATTTTTGCTGCAGTCTGGCTTCTGTTCGCACTTAATGTCTAACGAAAGCTTAGCGATGGCACAGATTGACAGGGAACATGGCAATAATGGGATTTTTTGTTGGCGCAATGGATGTATCACAGTTCACCGCCTAAAAGAGGTGAAATTAGGATGTGCAAAATTAAATTTGAAATTAACTGCGATTACTAGAAACTAATGAATTGATGAAGACGGCAACATGACTACTACTCCCATTGCTGCTGAAGTCCTCCAGTTGTTATCACATTATGTTAGTTTGTTGCAGAAAACAGCAAATAAAGACAAGCAGTAGACTAGAATTATTTTTTTGTTAATACTTGTCTGAGATGGATGCCCTTTGCAGCACAAAGGTTTGCTATTCCATTTGGCATTGGCTCAGCAAGATTCTGTATGATGGCCTGGTTCAGGTTCTATCAAATCTATGTGAGGGCTTTCTTTAATTCCATCTTTTGGTGGATTGTTTGCTCTCACTGGTGCGTAGATTTTTGGGTACTTAGGAGATTGGGTGCCTTGATTGCTCTTCCAACTATGATCACACAAGAAATGCATCGCATAGTGACGTTCTACTGAAGAATGTACCTAGTAGAACTGTGGCATCCTTAAGCAAGCACCAATTCTGCGTTTTCATTATGCCAGAATGCAGCTCACACCACAACACTCTTGCCTCCATTGTTGGCTGTTGTCTGAAGACATCGAGTTGAAGGTGTTTGCTAGGTTTTAAATCCAGGTGCAACCTTCAGATGTGAATTTCTGAAACCTGGATTTGTTGTAGGAGAGCACATGCCACCATTACTCAAAGGTCTTACCAAATACCTTCTCTGACCAGACCTCTAAAATTGTTTTATCTTGTTGATAGAAAGGGTTTCTTATGTCCTACACACCATCAGTAGCCAAGGCGGTTTATTTTTGTTGCATAAGTGATGTCTGGAAAAGAGCCAGTCTCTGTCATTGTTGAAGGCCTTGTTACTTTGCAGCAGCAGCGACATTCACCTCGGTGAACTTCATGATTATATTATCTACAGGTCCACAAGAAATGTTGAGATCTGTGGTAGTTTCTCTGTTGATCTGGCCTTACTTGGAAGGTTTATAACACAAACTTGGGTAAACAGATATATATATTGCAGAATCTACCTGTTTTTTTGTCTGCTGGTGATACCGCTCACTGGCTATTTTCCTGCCTAGACATCCACTGTATGCATAATCACACCTGATGAGGATGACTAAATTATATGGCAGGACAATGTATGTATGCATTATATTTATATACTTGTCAAAAAACAAATATATTGATCATTGTGTTTATTTTTTACTGTTTACCAGATAGCGATTCATTATCTCAAAAAAATAAACATGTCACGTGGAAACTGAAAAGGTGTCTAATCCAAATCTCTCTGATTCGTGCTATCCATTTTTGGAAATTACTGCAGCACAGGATTGACACAGTATCAATAACCTGTCAGTTGTGGTTTGAGTCCAAGTTTTTCCACTTTTCCTAAGCCGACTTTCACGAAGTTGCTTCATTAGTTACACCTTTCAACTGTGGCATCTAGGCAGCCCCCCACATATTCTCAGTAGGAATGTATTGACACACCACCCCATCATTTTTACTCGTATCTACCTGGATTTTACCTGATTTCGTGTTGTTTTCGTTTTTGTTGGGTATTGCGTGCCCATGTACATGTTACTTTGTTAAAACAGTTTTGAACATCTTTATCAACATGGTTAATAGATTCTATTATTTCTAATTTATGTTGGTGTTTTTTTTGTTTTTTTTTGTGATGTATTTCACAGCAAAGCCGCCACGGATCTGAGCTAGCTTGCTGCTTCTTCTGTTCCCCATGTACAATAAGGACTGACTTGGATGAAATAACTATTAAAAAGCAGGTTGTAGTTTTATTTACCTTTAAGAGATCTAATATGTTTGAAATTCCTGAAGGTGTTGCCAATATTTTATGGAAAGATAATGGATCCTTTTATCTTGGTTTTAGTGAACCATTTCATAAAGATGTGCAGAAGCATTTTGGTGAATTTACAGCGTGACAAATAATTTATATGGTTGTTCTAATAAATTACAGGTAATTTTTAATATTTCTAATTGTGTGTTTTCTGCTCCTGATTCATCTCACAGAGTAGAATTCGCTGAAATTAAAATTGTAGAAGGTAAAAAAATCTCTATGTAGGGTGTCACAAAGTTAGTAGTTTCTCAAGCAGATTAAATATTGAAGCTCGAGTGCTTCTGTTTTCTTAAGATATTGTTGGTTAAACCGCTTTTGAGTATTCGGTGTATGTGTGAAATCCAGAATATAATTATTTTGGGAAAGATTTGTTTATTAACCCTCTGTATACCACCTCACCCCACTATCCTTTGAACGTGTATTATTTAGTGCAAGTTGAGCCATAGAGGCTTCACCTTCCTCCTCTACCCTTTCTAATGACAAATCTGTATCCAGTCCACGTGTTTTGTGCTATGAGCCTGTTGACCAAATATATACAGCCAGTCCAACACAATTACTAACTAGTGCCTCCAGGCTGGTGGAAAAAACAATGCGGTACATAGAGGGTTAAGATGAATGGTGAAGCACCGAGCTTATGACGAATAATTTAAGCATAAAAGCCATCACACCATTTTGGGTGGGAATACCAGAAAATATTTAGACATTAAAAAAAAAATTCTTTTTTTTATTCTTCAAGAATGTTGCATAGAAATACTTCTTGAACTGGAAAGCGTGATAAGTGAGGTTATCAGCACTGAGTGTCAGCACTCTTTAATGTTAACAGACCAGAAACATATAGAAGGAAACAATAAGTGGAGTTCATAATCACGTTTGGAGAAGAAGATGGCGAAAATATTTGCTTTTCTGAGTGGATTGTGCGAGGGCAAGCCCTGAGCATATTCCCAAATTTTAAGAATTCGTCTCAGTGGAAAACTCGACCGAAAGACCTATTTTATCTCGATGTCAGGAAAGAGTCTTCTCCTCGGAATTATTGCTAGGGAAAGTACCAACCTCCCCCACCTCCTTAAAAAACGAAAGCTGGCTGGATTCCCGTTTACGGTGATGGTCCTGTTTCAGTCGGTCAGGTTCTGATCTGAATGCCTCTCATAATTTCCTGCTTTCAATAAAAATGAATTTGCCTTTTGGTGTTTTTCTTCTTTTAAATCATAAATTGGAAACAAGATGAAAGTGTTCTCAGCTTTAGAATGTGATATGAAAATGTTTTTGTGGATCACATCTATTTGTTAAGTTTAATTGGATCAGTGTTACGGACTGGCATGGTAAGGTAGGTGTTAAATTATTTCATATGTATTTGCTGTGTTGCTTGTATGTTAGCATCATCTCAAAACCATGCAGTTTGCTATGCATTTTTTGATGTCGATGTAGTACAGAATGAAACTCCAGCAGGTTATGGTCGGTTCCTCTGATGAAGTGTCTTCCAAAGAGATGTCTGGAATTTTCACATCCAAAACCAATTGGTAACATTTCTTTTGTGACCTGTGCAGAATTTCGCTGATGGATGGTTTTGGTCTGGTAGAATTACTGGTGCTAATCCATATTTCGATGCTTTCACTTGTAACATCACAGGTTTTGTTTTATGGAAATCCTGTAGTAGGATGGGCACAGAAGTCGTCGGGTTTGGCTCCGTTCAAAACCGCTTAGTTCCGTTTGTCGGCAAAACGATTAGGATTTCGGTTTTCTTAGAAAGACACGAAGTGAGTGAGCCTAAGCCGGTGAGCATGTCCAGGCAACAATGCAATTCTTATTTGTAAAGCTTTCTGGAAATCAAGTTTTTTCCTGGGCCTGGCTTGAAACCAACCTCCGATTTAAAAACGAGGAAAAATTTGCATATGGACTGGTGAGCGGTCCATCGGTTGTCGTGGTCCCCCACTAGCGATCTACATGGACAACCATCATCAGCGACCTCATAACCTTCTCCTGATATGAAAACTAAGTTCTATCAGATTTCAGAAGATAGGTGACCAGATAAATGTATGCAGGTATGGAGCAGGATCAATCACCCTTTTTGTTTTTTTTCCCCGTGTGCCAGACTGGACCAGTCTCTCTTGGGAACTCAATATTGATCGCTCAACCTCAGCAGTCCAGTAGAGTTAAAGCGACTATACATAAATATACAGTACATTGATCAGAGTGCTTCATTGTGCATTTTTTTTTTTTTTTTTGTAATATGACAATATTAGATATCTAAGTAAAACCAGATGAATAAACTTTCCAACTGTCATCAGTACCAAGTTACTGGTATTGGAACCAATCACCGATAAGTCAAAATGGAGCCATTCCTCCAGTTAAGAGGTGCTCCATTTGAGAGTGAAAACAGCCATCATATTTGAAAGACTTCATATTTAGATCTTCCTGCATCAAAAAATGTCAACACCCATCTAAGTAGTAAATTAATGTCGGTCTTATAAATTCTGTTTTATACTGTCCCTAATCATCCAGCATAGAAGAAATGAGACCTAAACTCTTGGTGCTCAAGCTTATGAATATTTATTAGATCATGCTCTAGTATATTGCTGAAGTATATTTATACCTTAGTGTTGCTCATGTATAATACTCTTATGTGATACAGTATATTTTATACTTGTGCATTACTAAAGAATACCAATCTATACTGGAAATTTTATTCTCTTGCTATCTTCAAGCGTCCCTTTAATACCCACCGATGCTACTAATTTTCATGTTACTGGTGGGATTTGAACTAAGAACCCTCTTAGTCTACCATTAGCTATATTACAGTTGTTGTCAAACCACACGTTGTGTATATTACCAATATGTTACACATTATAGTATTGCTGAATTAAAAATCAATATTAGCCTTTTCATATACCAATAACAGTTGTAAATAGAGAGCATAAGAGTTTATGTGAACTATAGCAGAGTTGCAAGAAAAGGGGGATTAAAAAGACTGATTTGTGAATGTGAAAGATTGTAATTATTTTTGATGAAATGTGTATGATAGCATTATAAAAGGAAAACACTTTGTTATTAACCCTAACATATTTTTCATAAATCTGTAAAATATGCTCTTGAGGTGCAAAAACTATATGTATGCATATATTTAATTTTTAAATCTTTAATTTAGAATTTGTAAATGTAAACAGTATTACAGAAATTCTTAATGCATCGGATCAACAAGATTACAAAATGTAGGAGTATAGCGGTACTTAACTTTTTAAACCAAAGATTCTGTTCAAGTCTTTAGGTTGTTGCCTGACTTTCAGATATACTTGAGGTTCCTCTGATGGACTTCTTCAGGGATTTTAGGCCACCATCAGAAGAGTGGGCCTGGCTGGGGGCAAGGGGGTGGTGGTGGTGACTAATCAGCTTAGTTAGGCACCTGCCTCCCAATTCAGTGTAGGAACTTTTAAACTCTAGCCATCTTTTTGCTCTTTCATCAACCTTCATCCCATCAATAAGTAGCCCCAGCAAGCTGTATGGGAGCCAGTGAGACAGACTTCAGCAGGCTCAAGCATATCAGGATCAACCAGACCCAGGAAAATACATTTAAATGTGAATAGGTTCCACTTTACAAAGCAAATGGAATGTAGGTGGGCTAGGAATTTGACTTTTAAATTTGCTTTGTAAAATAATAACTTTTTCGTTGTTGTTGTTGTTTTTTTGACTGTGTGGTTTATAGTATATTTAATCACTAAAAGAACTAGTTTCTTGCCCGTTCTGCTGGAACCAACATATTCTTTATTGAACATTATACCCACTGAACTCAAACCAGCCCAGCTATTTCATGTGAGTGCAAAGTGCACTTCATGCTGGACTGTGTTTGATTATGGGGCAGCACTGAATCCAGTTAATCCTGTCCTAAACATGGCCCAGCCATTGCTGATGGGTGAGTTACTACTGCCTGATTTTTTTGTCAACAAATAACCTGAATTACTGGCTTTCCAGTTGAAAGCCTATTTATATCACTTCGGGTCATGAACAAGTTACTTGCTCTTCCAGTCAACTCTGATTTAATCTGTAAAATTTTTCTTCTTCTTTCGAAAGTTTAGATTTTACTTTGATATTTATTAACCAGCATGAAATAGTCTCTCTTTCTCTTTAAAGTAGGCCAGTGTTGTTTTTCTTTAAAGAGAACTTACCAGTTGACAGAATGAGTAACTTGGTTGTTATTTACATGATGTAAGCTCTTGACCCTTTTGATATTACCATGTTTTGTAAAGAATATTTAAATAGACCCTAGTTTTTGTATTCCTGTCTTTCAATGGATAGTTTAATTACAGCTGTATACTGTTATTTTACATGCTTGTCTAATAATAATAATAATAATAATAATAATAATAATAATAATAATAATAATAATAATAATAATAATAATAAAAGTTTACATATATATATATATACACTGTATCTTTCTCTTAGCTCTTTACTTATAAAAATATATATTAATTATTACCAAACTAAACTAAATTAGCAAAAAACGAAGATAAGTCAGCACTACAACTTAAAAAAAAAACAATCACACACAGTTAAGCATTTCTTTTGTTCTGCAAAGTTAAGCATCATAACAAAGTTTTCAGATCAGCAGCAGTAAGGGACCGAGCTTCTGTTTTCTAGAGAACTACACTCAGACGCAGAAAAGCTTAGGTTTGTCACCATTCTCTCCTCTCTGCCACATGACATTGCTGCCTACATCAGCAGCCCAATTTAGAATGGTGTTGATAGCCAGATGTGTAAATCTGAAGTTTTTTTTGAAATTCTCAAGTTATAGCCTGCACTAAGGTAGGTAGCTGAAGGTGAATTATTTTTTAAAGGGGTGATTAACGCACAATATATAAAAATGATTTTGGATCTTTTATTTTTTATGGGAATTCAGGCAGAAAAGCATTTGAATGTTTATGAAATATAAGTGTCTTGTTAGGAAACCATAACAGCGAAAATACCCACTTGTTTCCTATCCCAGTTATAGAGTTGAGTGGGGAGGATGAATTGAAACTTGACAGTATACTTATGCTAACGTTGTAATGGAAACAGGGTTGGGTTTTTACTAAGAATTTTAAATAAGATCTAGCTGAAAACACTGTACTGATATCCAGTCTGGGTCCCATCTGAACATTCCCAGTACTTATTGATGTATGGCTAACACAAACTGAAATATCGAATTTCTGGGAACCCATGACCTGATGACCCTCTCTGGGTTTGTTTTGTTTTGTTTCCTCCTAACTGTCCCCAGAGGGTGCTGCAGGGTCCATACAACACACACAAAACATAGTAATCATAACACAAGGTCGATCACAATCGACATTACGGAAGTTAATGAAATAGCTTCAGGTAGCTTACCTGTAAACTCCACTTTAGTATTATAATTTCTAGAATAATTTAAAGAGAATAAGCCTCTTGTGGGGGGGGGGGGACCTGTTCTGTAGCAACTTCTAAGGGCCAGTCTTATAAATAAATCCATAATTTATAATAGATGCAAAATGTTATTAAAGTTCCAGCACTGCTGAATTCCACACTTTGCTGGAAAGGGCTTATAATAGCTTACAGCTAGATAACATCTTCGCAAGAATGTGTGTGTGTATATAACACAAGGTGTCAGTACATATGTCAACCATTGGAGATTTGTATGATTAATTTTTGGAAAGGTTTTCTTTTAGATGAATGAAAGGTAACTATGCCATACTATACCCAAACCAGCTCAACTCAAATTTTATACTGTATTTCATTATTATTATTATTATTATTATTATTAAAGTATTAGCTCATTAAAATGATAATATTTTGCAGACCCCCCAAATTTGCTAACATTTTGTGAAATTTAATAACAGACATATTTAACCAAGAATCAAGCAGAAAATACACTTTTACTTCAGTTTTATAATGATATTTAATTTAACTTTACCTTGAAGGTTTGTATTAAAAAAAAAACAAAAAATACTTGTCTAATATTCATTAAACTTATAAAAAAGTTAGTACATTATTAATAAGAGTATGGAATGAAGAAAGCAGTATATTTTGGCCGTTAATAAACTAGCAGGAAACTGGAATCTGATTTATGATAACAGAAATATTGGTAGTGTTTCACTTCAGTGTGAAATATTTGGGTAAAGAAGGAAATTGGAGAGATTCTGAAATGGTATACTGTCTTTTTTCTGGTCAGGACATTTGAATAGTTAGGTGACTGAAAATGTTATTAAGAATTAAGGGTTTTAAGCACTAACAGATAGAGAAAAAACATGATTATTAATTCACTGAAAAGCTCCGTATTAGAAAATATTTCTATGGTAGCAGAAAGGTTGAGTCGCTTGTGACTGCCAGCAGTATATCACACATTCAGGAATAATTCCGTAGTTTTTAAATTATGCTAACATGCGAGGGGGTGATGGCATGTATCCTGTTCTGTTTTGCAGGTGATATGGATCATCATGAGGAAAGTATGCATGCCAATCAGAGCCGATTTAAATCGGTGAATTACGACTATGCTGACTACCCAGGCCACCACTATGAAGAGCTGCCCCATAGAAGGTAACAGCGAGTCATGTTGAGTTGGTGTAATGGCCTCAGACATAGCTGGGGCACCTGCTATCTGTTCTCCTGCGCTCTGGTGAAAGCAGCTTGGAAAACTACCTAGTGTGCGGAAAGTTTGAGACTGAAATAGAATACTTCTTTTGTATTGACTGTGCAGAGCTGCGACGTTTGACGCCGAATGCGGTTTATCCCTAAATCTTATAGTATATATATATGCAGCTTGGTGTGGCACAGCCTGTCCCTGGCCTTGTGAAAATGGCATCTGGTTGTGGGAACAGAACCTGATTGGGTTTTTTTCTTCGCCTTATGCGCTATCTCTGGCACTGGGAGACAAAAAAAAAAAAGGGGGGGGGGAGGGTGAGTCATTGCCAGAATATTCTTTTATTGATGCTTTTATTTTTATTTCCAGATGAAGATGAAGGGTACATTTGGTTCAGCAGTTGCAGCTATATAAATAAGGCTTTGTAAATATTGGTTTAGCCGCATTTAAGTTGCGTTCTTAAAGTAAAAAAAAGAAAAGATAGAGAGAGAGATGGAGAGAGAGAGAGAGAGAGAGACTTGTAGATGGAGAGAGAGAGAGAGACTTGTAGATGGAGAGAGAGAGAGAGAGAGAGTGGTTTGTTGCTAACTTTATTTTGAAATTCTTCTGAAGAATCTCTCAGCACATATTTTCCCGGAAGAGCAGTCAGTCGACGTGCGACCCACAGTCATCGGGCGACACTACCATAACAGAACTGAGTTCAAACTTTAATGACAGCACATCTTTCAAAAGAAACAGCGAGTTCAGGTAAGAAGCGAATGTTATTACGCTATATAAAAGTCCAATTTGATATCGGCAGCTAGCAACAAAAGTTTTACTCAACTCTTATTTTGGAGTGTGGTTATCTGAGAGACAAAAAAAAAAGAAAAAAAGTAACTAAGCACTTAGTTGACAAAGCCAAAATAAAAGGTTAACCCTTCTGTGTACCATGCACACTATTATCCTTCAAATCTGTATCGCTCAGCACAAGTTGAGCCACAGGCACCGTGACCTTGTTAATATAACCCATTGTGATGACAAATCTGTAACCTCGTGTGTTTTGCATTACGAGTGCACTGATTAGACATACAGCTGATATACTAACTAGTGCCATTTCAAGCTGACCTAGGTGATCTAAGCTATCTGCTTAAAAGTTGATATGGTTTTGTACTGTTTAGCAATTCACTGCTCTGTCAGAGGGGTGCGATAACCCTGTGACGGACTGTTAAAGTCGCGAGCCCAAGATCGATTGCTCAGAAACACTCTCAGGCACCACCATTTCTCCCTCTCCTTCACCAGCCAGCCACAAGGGTTCCCCTCAGGGCGTGTCCAAAAACATGAACAGTAGCAGGGTTCCACTGGTGGAAATGAAGGTGCCACGTCCCACATGGCAGTGCTTACCAGTGGACAACCAGGGCACTGCACCGCCACGCCAGGGTTGTTGCCTCCCTTGTAGGCAAATGCACAGTTTTTTTAAAATTTTTATTTTAGGGTAACTTTTCTTATAAATCCATAAAGAATGTACGGCAGCCTAGCGTTTCTGTTTCTGAGGTCCAAGCAGCCGGTTTTACCAGATTGGAAGCAGAAGTCTGGGTTTTGCGATCAGGTCCGACAGCTGCTGAAGAATTAGTAATTCCCGAGTGGGCGGGACCAACCTAACCTTTTTGAACAAAGCATTACAGAAGCCTGACTGCGTCTGAGCAACAACAACAAAAAAGGGGGTGCATTCCGAACAGTGCAATGAAAGCAGATCCCTGCAAGTTTACATTAGAACCTAAAGGGGATTTTTCCTGAAATCATTACTCTCACTCACCACTTTAACTCGTTGTGCGTGCTTCCTTGATAATGTATTTTGTTGATCTCTAAGACCCTTTAATCAGCCCTAATCATTTCATGGGGGAAAGGAAGGGACAATTAGTTTTTTAAATGTCTAAATAGAATTCCGGTTGTGGCTGTAGCATTTAGAGCCAGAGATAATTAGTTTAGCAATAATATGCTCGGTGTAATAATGATGTGGTGACTCCATGTGTTGTGTTGCTCTGTAATGAATGATGAATGCTGCCAACACTATTTTAGTTTCCTTTGTATCTTCATGGAAATTGCTGTCATTTGTTGAGTCCTAAGACCTGCAGTGGACAAAGGACATTGCACACACCCCATCAAATTTGAAAAAGACTCCAGCTTATTTATATCTAGCTAATAAAACCTCACCCTTGACATACACTACCAGCCAAAAGTCTGGAAGAAAACACAAATACGAGTGACAATAACTAAAAAAAAAGAGAAGAATATAACCAATGTATCTCTTGCCATAACAGTGAATGTAGAATTCTGCATGGAAGTCTAATAAACTTTGGCTTCATTAAAATATCTTCCCTCCTTCCTTTGCTCTGATAATAGCATTGCAAATTCTGAGTAGTCTATCAAATATTTGAATATTATCAAATTCCATGCTGTCTGGAGGCATTTCCATAACTGTGCTGGGTTATATGCAGCATCATTTTTGGACCTTTCTGCCCAATTTCATAAGAGTTCTATGGGTGATAAACCGGGTTACTGTGGTGGTCAAACTATATTCTGGAGGAAACCATCAAGCCTGCCTTTGTTCTCCACATATCGCTTGCATAATTTGGAAATGTGTTTAGGATCATAATCTCTCTGCAGAATGAATCCTGCACCTGTCAGTCAATGGCCAGAAGGAAATGCTCGTCTTTGCATAACACCACGATACCACTTTTAGTGAATGTTCCATTAATTGTAAAAAAGATCAACCACATCAGCTCCAAAACATCCCAAACCCTTATAACTGTGGGAGCAACACATTATCCTGACAGGCGTTCTCTAACTTTGACTGAGACACCGGCTGGCAGTGTTATACATGGTATTCACCTGGCTCGGGCATTGGGAATGAGATGGGCAAGGTAGCACACGCACACTGACGATGACTATGTTTAAAATTCTAGGAACCCTGGCGATAGGCATTCTCTTGTTGGAATATTCCACCGTGGGCCTAAAGAACATGGCGCTGTAGGACCCGATTGGTGTGTAGTAATTTTAAGGCATTTCTCCCCGTGACATAACACCATGATTACCAAATCAGTTTGGCGTACATGGGCTGGGGTTAGAATCTATTTTTGCGGCAGTAAACTTTTTATCAGCCGTTAACGTAATTTACTTGCCTTCGCTGTCTGCTGGACAAGTACTAGGAACTAGTTCTCTTGTGACCTAGAAGTGTAACCCCCTCAGCTTCATAGCATCAGCAATTTTTTAATAATTGCAGTAGTTTGTTAGAATGGCTGACAGATAGATCGGTGCTCTTTATGCATTGATTTATTGATTTTTCAAACTAATGATACTACGTAGGCTCCTATTTGAAGACTGTACACTTAATCCTGCAGAAATAAAAAAGAAAATATGACGATATAAAAGTACCTGCTGTTAGTTTATAACTGTCGCCTTCAGTGCAAAGTACTTAAAAAAAGTTTATGGTTTTAGTAAAAATACATTTTAATATATTTTCCGGAACTGTTACCATTTACTTTTAATGTGGCCAGCAGAAGGTAGAACAAACTGTTATAACTAACTAGAAAATGCGAAACTAGGTACCCAGTTCATCCGTAGTAATTCAGTTACCATCAGGATGTCGAACTATCAAATCCTATTGTCAGTTTGTTGAAACATTCACTAGATACCGACATTTAAAAGATGGCGGCTGGAGATTCACATATTACTGCGAACACGTAGGGGTGTGCACGAGCTTCTTTGTAGTGTAGAAGCCGCAGCCCGCACGTACAGTGAACATCCAAGAGAACCAGGCAACTTACCACCCAACCTGACAGAATCGCCGCGCTGGAAAGCGGCATAGCAGTTGGCTAAAAATCAGGCACCTACTTAGTGGCAGGTGAGTGGAATGGAGGAAGCTTGTGAGTGATCTGACTGTCTTAAACTTATTGACAGTTTCTTTTTTAAAGGAAACAAGCTCAAACACAGCAGTGTCTCATCACATTTTGAACAGAAAGTTACTGATTATGGTATCCAGCTATTTGTTATAATAAGCGAAATGATGTAAAAACCGTAATGCATAAATCTGATTAACATTTCACACTTGAATTTTAAACTGTAAATTAAAATTTATTTTTACAAAAAAATTGTATTTATAGTTAAAAATGCTAGTTATCAGTGTTTTTAGCACATCAGAGTTTGATAATACGATGATGATATAAAGTCAGCATATCTGCTTTATTTCACAGTAAATAAAGGAATCCTGTAGCAGTGCCAAGGGTTTAGTACGTATGTTATACTGGTATTTGCATTTTCATAACAATTTCTATCAGTGTTTTTAAGACAAATAATGTTTCTTATCTCTTTAAGGAAGCGAGTCAACCCTCTGTATGAAGCAGTTTCAAAGGCAATTCCAAATTCTCTTGAAAATGCTGCTAAAGATATAAAAGTTCAATCATTGAGACATCAGCTTCAGCGTCTTCGAATTACTGTTATCGTTACCATCCTTGTTGGTATTTTAATTATTGCTGCAGCATTGTGTGTGTGCTTGCTCCTCCACTTTGAAGGTAAATCCATTATAAGTATTGTTTCCACCAGTTCTGTGTTATAGTTATGGAGAGGAGTGAAGATCTAGAAATAACAATGAGCTAGTGAAACTTACCTTGGAGAAAACATTGATATAGTATTTAGCAAGGAAAATTACATTAATACTCCAAGCAATTTGGAAATACAGACTGCTAGATATTGGAAAGAAAATGCTAAGTCTGCAACCTCTAACTTTCTTTGCAAATCCCTTTTGAGCAAGAAAGGGGAAGGTTTGGGAGGGTACTGTTCTTGGTGATCAAGTAAGTTAACTGGGTATGGTTGGTCGGGGCTGTTGAGGTGCAAGCCAGCCAGGATTTTCCTGTAAAACCTCTGCCACAAGTACCTGGAGGAAACCTACTTAAACAGAATGGTACAAAAGAGCAAACTGAAACCACACCGCTGGAGGCAGCCAAACCTGGGTCTTCATCCGCAGACGGCTGATGTATTTGCACACAACCATTCGCTTCCCTCCGCAGCTTCTAATACTTTGTTTTCGCATTGAGCATAAGTGGAGGGATGTGTGTGTGTGCTGTTTATGGGTGACTGTCTCTTTCATAGTTAAAAAAAAAATCTGATTTCATTGGACATTTAGATGCAGGATTATTCAATTTATAGGGAAGTAGTTTAAATTTAAATATATAGATGTAGAAATATATTAAGAATTGTGGAATTGAAGCTGAAGGATGGCTTCTTTATCAAAGAGTGCTAAATGATGACACTCAGTATTTGGCTAGAAATCTTGCCAGTGCCAAGTTAAGGGTCCTAGATTTGGATAGATCTTGAGAAGAGTATTTAAAAAATACATGTCAGCAGACTTCGCTCTTAAAGTTACAGTACAAACGTTTGAAAAATATGGTAAGAAATCCAAAAAAAAAAAAAAAAAGATGACAAGTATTGTATTACCAAACACAATCAAATCAGCTAAACAGATAATGTGATGCATTGAATGAATGAATCAGAAGACAAAAATAAGTATTTTGCTTGTGGTCCTTTTGCCTTGTTCCTCTATCTAATGTGGCTCGCTCTTGAACAGTTTTTCGTTAAAATGCTGGGGAATTGAGTTCCAAATGTCTTACAAATGTTTCCAAGGAATTTTTTTTAGCTCGTTTAACATATTTTGTTATGCTGGATGATGATCCTATCAGGACAGCTATTTAAAGAGTCTGATTGTGGTTGTCATCTTGCTGAGCCCGATTACTCACCACACCATAGGCGACTGTTTGTACTTCCTAGTCCTCTATTAATTTCAACCTATTTTCCAACTTCATTCATGGACAGACATCTGGCACACTTGGATTGCACCAGCGCTCATTGTTTGGCCATCTCATCTTTGAACAGACACCAAACCACCACCTGAACACAACCTCGGGTAGACAGCAATACCACATCCTCTAGTTACCTGCCCAACCTGAGATACGTAACATTTGGTCAGATACATTTACCTATGTTGGTGATGTATGTATTTATTTCAGAACTTTAATAAAGACGGTGAGGCTAAGCAATTCAAATGTAGACGAGGGTTCATTGTTAGTCATATGAGGGGCACTGCATAGTTGCAACCCGTCGCTAGTTAGCCGTCACATTTTTTTATCGCGTATATCGCAGGATTTAGGCTCCGTGTAGGTGCCAAATGTAACACAGGAATTTCGCGTTTATTTACATATGAATTTTCATAGAGAAAAGCAGGTACTTAAAAAAAAAAACACAACTCCTGACCAGCAGTCAGATTTCATAAATAACCATTCATTTAGCGTTCCACACACGCCATTCCGAGCATGCATTCTAACCTTTAATTTTGCCAGGTAACGCTGTCGCTGAGAGACTGAAGCAGCTGGAAAGAAGTTACAATTCTTTCCAAGACAAGGTAAGAAGAAAAGCTAACACGTCTTACTCCTCCTGCAGATTTCCAGACGAAATGGAATTCATTCATTCACTGTTGAAATATGAAGATAATACAGTCATACAAGGAAAAGGAAATGAACAGAGAGATGATCACAAATTTTAGGAATCCTACTGATGAAATATTTTTTGGTTTAAAATTTCAAACTCGAAAATATACATTAATTTTCATTGTTGCATTAACTGTTGATGAAACTTTCAACTTTAGATTATTTACATAATCTGTAATGGTGTCCTTAAAATTCACAAAATCTCTCTTGAAATTTTACATTCAAGCTTTACACGTGAAAACGTTCGGTAATAACTGGTAAATTTCTCTATCACCTGACGAAGGGAGGCAAAAGTTCTCAGACTATTAGATGTTTACCATCACGTTTCTAATGGTGTAGCAAGTTCTTCTAAGTGCCCCCCCTTTTTTTTTAAGGTGTGCTGATTACAGGGGTTACGTACACCCGAGGTCTAAGTGCAGTTTTATGAAATAGCGCGAGACAGGTCCCATTACGGGGAAGACCTTCCAGCGATTGCGTAGTTTCCCTGACCCTCACCAAATCCTATCAAACATCTCATTTTGTCATTCTGCAGTACAACAGATTGGAAGAGATTTTCACAAGCCAGGAAACGAACAATTCGCTCTTCCTGCTACACGATCTGTACAATAAGGTAAGATTTCTTGAAATTTGCTTTGCATTAAATACAATAACTCTTATTAATGCAGCTTAAAGCATCAATGGCAGTAATAATTAGATAGCTTTTCAATGACTATAAACATTTCTCCCCCACTATTTTCCTAAAAGATGCTATCAGAAAAATGATCACTACACCGCATGTGTAGCAGCGGCTCCGTTCTTCGACAAACTTGCACGTTTCTTATAATGAATCAAATGGTGTTCCCCCTTACTGCATGGCAGAAGGGGCCTGGTGGAATTCTTGTTTGTTTAAGGTTTATTTTAAAGTATACATTTCCCCTTCTTACCCATTGAAACTAGATTTTTTTTTTATTTTTAAAAAGTTAAAATTAACAGACATAATTCTCTTTTTTTGTCAGTAACATTATTTTAAGGTAAAACAAATTTAATTATATTGATTGTCTTGTCTTGTGAGAGGGATATGTTAACGTTTGGAAGCGACTACAGAAAGGGCATTTTTATCTTCCACATGCATCCAGGAACAGCATTATATAACAAATCATCATCAGTAAGTTGTAGCTTCTTTCGTCAGAATCTGCGTGTATTGCCATGACCCTTCGTCTAGTCCAAACATTGTGATGCAATAAATTTCCTGAGGTCATCAACAGACCCTATTGGAACAGTAGGGAAATTCTGTAGCACTTGTTCATCACTCAAGTGTGGAAGCCAGCCAGTAGGAAGCGGGTAAAAATTGGAAATGCTCTAGTTTTACTAATAACTAAATGTACAAGTCTTTGATATTTGCACTGATAGTTTCATTTTTCTCTATATTGCAGATAGAAGTACTTGAAGAAAATACCACCTCCCTACAGAATTCCTTGTTTTCTGTTTCTACTAATATTACAAAAAACAAAGATGATATGCAGATGAAACTTAAAAAGTTAACAGCATCAGTCACTCAATCAAGTAATCAAATTAATGCAAAATTACATATCATCAGCAAAATGCCGGGACCCCAGGTAATGTCAAATTTTCTATTTAAGACAGGAATAATAATTTTAGTTACAAATTAAAAAAAAAAACCAGTAATCCTGATCACCATAAAGTAGTTTATAAAAGAATTGTTTGGTGGAGGTGACAATTAAGTTAGATTTAAAACAGATGCTTTCAGAATCTAACACACAATACTTGGAAAAGGGCATAAGCATTGATGGACGGACATTCTGCTACAGATAGCAGCAGTGGTGTAGTTCCATCTTCACCAGCCATAAGTCGGGGGGGGAACTAAAGCAAGCTGCACGCACGGAGGTAACAACTGTAACAAAACCAGTTCTCTTGGTAGAGCCGCCAGAAATCATTAAGGTTTCCTATCAGAGCCTAGTCCAGTTTGTTCACATCAGTCGGATGCGAATATTTCAATTGCAGTTTTCTATCAAAACATGTTCAGGGTCTATGAAGTTATTGTCGTGGCAACACAACAAGTTGCGCTGTCTTCATACTGATGGAGGCAGAGTTGAGGAAGTGAAGTTATTTTACTTCATCAAGCCTCCCTGTGGACAACCATCACACTGTCAGAATTTTGATTAATCCTTCCATTAACATCAGACCTTCTAGCCACTTTTTTTTTGTGATGGTCAGTACTTCCTCATTCAGCCTCTGTAGCTGAGCTTTAGCAATTTCTGTTTGATGCCAGCTATCAAACAAGAGAATTTTGGCATGCGGTGTGGTCTTTGATCCAGATGTTCGCGTAAAACTACAGCACAAATATATTGCATTCCTTAAAAAAAAAAAAAACAACTGATCTCAAATAAGAACCTGACAATGTTATTAATGGTTTAGTTTGAAAGAGACAAGGATTTTCATGTATAAACTAAGTTCTCACATTGCCATTTCTGTTCAGAGTGATATTATTGGCTATTCTTCTCGTACTATCCATTGAAGAGACTGACTGCCACATTTGCTGTTTACAGTTTCTAACTTGTAAATAAATTGCAGAATTTACATTTTTTTTCTTCCACAAAATCAAATATTTGACCCCTCAGTCGTAAAATAAATTTGGCTGAGAGAAAAAAGTGGCAAAATTTTATTTCAAGTTTAACTGCCCACGTATGTGAACAACAAATCTAATACACTGCGCTATATTTTTAATGTAGGTCGACCTAACTTCATATTATCTATCTGTATGAACATTTTTATAAAGATTAAATTGTTTACAAAACAATAACAAAAGCTAGCTTAGCATTACGCTAGTTAGTAATTTCAGTCCTAATTTACTCAACTAAGATTGTAAAATGGTTCGCGCGACCAAAACTTGTCAAGGCTAGAGGCAACAATTGATCTACCTGCACAAGTACTAGATGTTTCCATAAAATACATTCCACCATTGAAGAAAGTTATCCTTTCAGGGACCACCTGGTGTTGGAAATTTGACAGCTTGTATACACAAAACCTACAGAATGCATTCTAGGCAAGATGTATTATCCACAGTTTGGGCTCCTGGTGAAGAGCTATTATCAGTATGTAATTACTCTGACTTTCCCTATTGTACTGCATGTGGTGTTAATTCTCCATGTTGATCAGATATTTGCTAATATTCAGTGGAATCCGCCAAAATACAAATTGTCTTTGTAGCTGAACTGTAAAAAAATGATGTGATAATTTAGTTAGTAACTGTTCTCTCAGTGGACTAGTTTATTTTTCCTCAATAAGGAAACAATCTGTATACAGAGATGAATCATCATCATGATTAACTTCTTAGGAGAAAGATGTGGTATTGTAACATTATTTCTGAGTCTAATGTGTACATTGCTTGACACTGAAAAACAGGCATCTCTTACTATACTAGAAAAAAATAATTGACTTATTGCATGGAATAGGAAAATTAGAACATTATTGCAACATATTCATTGGTTGTTCAAATGGAAGCCAGTCAATACTCAACTGGCCTGGACAAAGATCCAATCGCAGCTGTTGTTGTTTCAGGTTTGGCAGATTGGGGAATGTACTGGACTGCTCCTTACCTAAGGTTGTCCTCCTTTTTTTTTAAACTTTAAAATCTTCTTTGCCAGCAGTTTTTACATTCTTTTTTTTTAAATAAACATTTGCAGAACTATACAGTAATGGCTGCTAGCTGTGGATCAGATGGTGGAATCAGTAGCTATTTGGAAAAGAAAACATCTCAGTACCGGTGCATTTGCAAAGGGCTACGGGCGATGGAGCAAACTTGCAGTTGTGACATGTGGCTTTGTCCACTGTTATCATGAGATTACCATATTTCCTTATATTGTCCTCTCTACGGATTTAAGATGAACAATTGTAAATAAAATGACATTATAACTCATTTCATTGGAAATCACTGGTGAAACTACTCACCACAAATATCATGTCTAGATATGGAGAGCAGAGAATTAAAGATCATCTGTCAGACTGTTACATCAAGAGCAGTCATTGAATTGTAAACTTTTTTAAATAAAAAATTTAAAACTAAATTAAAACTTTATAATTACGATGGAAAACTGACTTTTTTTTGCAGAGATTCTCTTGTTAAGTTTGTTAATCTGTGCCTAATAGTAAGCCATAAGAATATCAGCAATTTCTCTACACCTCAAGAGAAGAGATTATTTAATTTTCTTGAAAGTAACTTGATAAGAGATGTTAGCTTTCGGCAATATTTCATTTTTATGGCCAGCACAGCCACCACAAACCAAGCAATCTGCCGACAGTCGTAGGAAAAGAATGCATCAAATGAAATTAGGTTTATTTAAACACTAAAAATGTTTACAGTGCAGTAAACAATTAAACATTATTACTAGCAAACAAGAGAGATCTTGAAAAAAGAAAGGGGTCACAAGGACCCAAAAATAAATAATGGTGGATAAAGATGGTGCTTCATGGGCAACAGTAAAACATTAACCAGGAGATTGTTTAGTGAGATAATATCTGCGTTAACAGATATGAAAAAGGTAAATGTGTGGCCACAGTGGGACAGCTAATTGATTATATTTATGCCTAGCAATAATTTTTTTTTAGCCCATTAAAAAGTGGTGTATTTCCTTTAAATACATACATCATCATCATCTAGGTTGATATCCGCTATCAGGAAAGTTAGCTTTAGTAGTTATACCTTAAATTAGCTAAACTACAGACTATAAATTATTTGGTTCATCTTACATGTTCAATTTTGGCCTTTATAATTTTTGCTGAATTAATTTAGGAATAAACAGGTTTGAGGACACTGCAAGATAGAAATTCACTGGCAGAGCTGTGCTGCAGTCATTTTGGGCAACATCAAGTAATCAAAATGCACAATCTTCAGAAAAATTTGCTTAGCCACGCTCAGATCCCCGAACCATTTTGCAGTACGGTAACCGACTTACTGCGAAAACAAACTAAAACTGGGCCGGGAGGGCGGGCAGACAGATTAATTCTGATGGATGTCGTATTTGCAGACAAAGTTGGAAAAACAACAACAAAAACTGTGGTGCATTCCCCGTTCCTCTCAGCTTGATTCAGTTTGCGCATGACAAGCAACTCGCTCATCTCTCAGAACTGAAACCAAACCTGCTTCCAAGCACAGGTTAAAATCAAATACTTATGTATTCTAAAAATTATTACTAGCCTGAGTTTAAATAATAACAGGTATCAGCACAATGCCAGGAATGGTCTGTTTCCTTTGTCAGTTGGATGTGTCCAAACATTACAGTGAAAGTGACCTGCTCATGGTAGTTAAAGTTCAACAAAATGACAAGCAAACCACAGCCCACAACAAATTTGACAAGCAAACAAATTAAGGTAAAACCTTAATCCACATTTATTAGGACTTGAAAACAGTTAAAAGAAACTTCCCTTTGTATTGTATTACTGATCAGCATTTTATGATTATAAATAATTAGAAAGGTTAAACTTGTTACAAGAAACAATAAAAACCACTTGTAAGTCTGTCCACATCTGAGGGGTAAATCTTTAGCCCAAGTCAGAACATACAATTCCCACACCCCTCTCATAAAAACAGTGATCTGTTCCACCATCTGCCTCAAAGTCAAGAGTAAAAAGCAGCTGCTCTCTCGTGGCATTTAAGTAAACAGGCAGTGTCACCTTCTTGCATATTTTCAGCTGATCCGCTCTGAAAAATAGAATTATCAAACTTAACATCCTACACACACAAATTACAGACCACAGAATGGACAGGTGTGCTGTACAGTAAGTAATATCATTCATAAT
Source organism: Nautilus pompilius (assembly GCA_018389105.1). Classification (NCBI taxonomy): domain Eukaryota; kingdom Metazoa; phylum Mollusca; class Cephalopoda; order Nautilida; family Nautilidae; genus Nautilus; species Nautilus pompilius. Next base: position 315,656 of record JACATO010001081.1, read on the forward strand.
TACCTGAATACAAAGAACTGTGACTTAGATTGACAATTTTTAAAGTTCTGAGAATCATATGGAAATTAGTGTATCCTTAGTTGGGAGGGGAGGAAAAAAGCCAGCATTTTTACCTAATCCAGCGGAGTAGAGTCACAGGTAAGCCAGTGGATATGGTGGAAGAAAGCTGGAGTTTGTTGTTGCTGCACACTGCCCCTAGCAATTTAAGACCTGTGTGTAATAAAGACATCAGTTAGTTTTTCTTAAACATTACTTATACCGTTACAAAACAATTTGAAAATATACGAGCAACACCGAGTCTATGTTATAAACAATGGTTCACAAAAGAGGGAAAGGAACAACAATACAATCTTCTATTGTTTGGTCAGATGGTGGTGATATCTTAGTCTGATCATACCCCCGAGATAGTGGGCGGGTTATTCTAACAGTTCTTAAATGTTACTTTGAAATAAACTGCTGTCAAGACTAGGTCACACATTCTAAATCTTGATATATATGCTTACAAAAGGTAACTGATAACTTCCTGCACATAAACAGTATGTTACTGTATTACACTTAATACAAACTGGGAAATCAGGGCACCTATTTGGATACACTAGCACCTAAAAATTGGAAGAAATAAAATTTAAACATCAAATAACCATGATAACAGTTCATTGTCTAACATCCACGTATCAGGAACAACAACAGAGTTCCAGCGAGTCATGGCCACCATCCCTGGCTGAAGAGACGTTTCATTCCCATTGCTATGCTGCAAACAGCTGGTTTATTTGAACAGCAGTATCTCTAGATCCACCAAATGACACATCTGAGAAAATAGCAATGCTCCAAAATTTGTGGCACTGATGATACACCCGTGAAATATGCTGTTCTATCTCAGTCTAGTGATGGTGGCAACTGCATGCTCTGGTACACTATTTCCACTCTCATCGAGCCACTGTTAGGCGGTAATTCGTTGCCTGTTAACCTTGCCAGTGCATCGTTGGCATAGGGGTTGGCCAAGCTTATGTCTGGTGTTGCTACATGACGAAATACAACAACTTATTTTAGATACTCAGCCAAACTCTGGCTATTCTCAGGAAAGTCCGCTCAATCAAACACGCAACTGGTGCGGTTTCTTATCTACTTATGGCATCCTGACTTTGCGGTGGAAGTTTTAAAACATTTTATAAGCAGTCATTTAACTTTTCAGATGCAAAAAACCTATAGCTATTTTTGGCAAATGTTTGTGCCACACAGATCAGCAAACAGAATTTGATGGTGGCAATAAATTTCTTTTCTCGCTCACCTTTGAATATTATATCAGAAATGGTGTGCCACTGATATATTACAGAACATTTAGTAGGATTAATTATAAAGCTGCAATTTTTGAAAACTTTATTATTTTAAATAGTATGATGCATAATGCTACTGAAGCAGGTTAGAAAATAGATTGCTACTCAGAGATTGCAAGCCTTGGATATTTCTTCATGCTTTACCAATGTAAATGGTGCGGTTAGGAAATGAAGACTATACAATGAAAAAGATTAGAACCTACCAATTAAGGCAAAACTACAGTCATCAGGAGAACTGAACTCTTTGGCATCAGTAACAGACACCTAAAAACAGAAATATGCAAGGTTATTCGAAAGAAACAGCACTGTCTAACAACTTATTCTATGTTGATATTTCTTAATTTACAGATAAAATGCAGATTTGGGATAATAAGACAATCATCTTTGAAACTTTACATGTTATCTGGTCACATTGTTTACTCAGTCTATCAGGGCCTAAGTTATGAAAACTCACTGGTTTTTTTTTTTATTTTTATTTAAAAAAATACAAAATAAGCAATGCACCATGTCTCTTTTATTCGGACAGAGAGATTCTTACATCAAGATAGAGTTCCTCCAGAGACCAGCTATTGGCCTGTGCCACATACTGTCTGGTTGCTGTTATAAAAGCTTCAGGAATGAACAGTCCACCAAGCCACACGCACATGTTCTGAGGAAACAACAAACAAACAAACAAACAATAATTCAAAGAGTCAAAGTTAACACAGCAAAGTAGCTACCAAAAAGAAATCAGATTCCCTTCTATATCCAAACACAAACAAACAAACAAACAAAAAAAAAAAAAACAGGCAGATCAAGCAGGAGCGATTATTGTGTTCTACCACCATCCTGCAAGCTTTGGTTGTGCTGTTAACAAAGATTTTAACCCCCCCCCTTCCTGCTGTATCCTTTTCCATGCTCAGTTTTCTAAAACCCTTCAATGGGACTTTAAATTTGTTAGGTTTACTGATGGCTTGTGCTTTAGGACTAAGTGAAATAACTAACAAAGGATTTCAGTTTACAACATTTTTCTGATTTGTTCTGCTTGAGAAAGTTCTTTCTCTCTTTTTTAACTACCTTTTTATCAACCGCTTGCTAACAATATTTGTAGTTTGGGACTCAGTGTATAAGAGAGCTACCTATGATGCTGATACTATTACATGTAAGGAGAATGAAAAATAAAAACATCATCAAAGCAATTTCACTCTTAGCTTCTTTTGTCAGTGAAAAAAGGAAGAATCACAATGCACAGTTCTGGAAACATTTGGTCTCCGGGGAGAGAGGGGGGAAAACCAGCAAAAAAAAAAACACAACAACAACAACAAACAAAATGGCCCAAGTCAACTACACTTCTATTGCGTCTAACTTCACCGGGCCACTTTTTTATGTCATTGTTGTTCTGCTAGCTCTCCGCTGCCACCCTGTGATGTGGGCTCTGAAAACTCCACTTCATCATTGTCTGAACCAGAATCCATGCTCCACAACACATCTTTTGTGCTCTCTAGAGCACTGGGTGCAGATATCTTATCAAAACGTTTCCTGATCACATCAAGAAACAAAAAAACTCCATGCATCCTCAACCTACTGAAGGCAGTGACATGGCTTTCTTTATGTGCCTGTTGTTCATGCACGTGCGCTTTCCATTTATAACTCAAAATCCAATTGTCCCATTTCTCATGGATGCTTTGCTTGAACCTAAATCTCAGGATATATCAGCCAGTTGTACTACAGCTGCTCAGAACCAATGCAACATCCACGTTTTTTGGCATTTTAACTCCTACAGACAGGATGTGTGTTAATGGCTATGAGAATTTCAGATAACTGACTTATGCATGGGGAAAAAAAAAATTAGAAGGATCTAATATGGTAAAAGCACAGCAAACAATCTGACAATTGCTGTACATGTGTCACTTAAATATGAGTTGGTAACAATGCAAGTGTGTAGGTAGAGACACGTTAAATTTCAAGTTATTTGTCGCTGGGCAGATACTTCCAATGGTGAAAAGTACTTTGAAGCAAGCTAAAACAAGGGGGTGGACATTTATCAAAAATTTGGAGAGACTTTTTGATAGCTTTCTGAGACTGAAACAGGGGAATTGGTGTTTACTGGAGCTTGCGCTAATTGTTAATAAATATTAAGACAATAAAATTGTATTGTTACCACACTAAAACCAGACCACAAGATAACCACATCCTGGCATCAATCTATATTACAGGTAGACTGCTTAATTTGCACTGCCATTTGTCATGTTTGATGATTTAAATTAATTTCTTAACGTTTTTTTTCCCCAGGAATCAAACAATCTACTCATTTGAATTAAGGGTACACAGCCTAACTTGACAAATAACAGCAGTTTGCTTTAGTTAGAAAATAAAGCAAATATAGCACCTGTCTGAAGAGAAGACAAATATCATTCAACTCCTATTACATAGTTACAGTTGGTTAATGGCAGCCTTCCAAGTAATTATTTTAAAATGTTTACAGTTATCCTACTGAGGCAAATCTTAAGGCATCAGGTCGAGTGCTGCCGTAAAATATGGCTCCAAACTTTTGAAGAAAATCAAACAAAGACTAAGAAAACATTACCTTAAGTTCCTTGACTCCACCAGACTGTGTGGAAGTGACAACAAACTGAAGTTGTTTAATTCTTTTGCTGAAATCAGTAATCCACTGAATCACAGTCAGTCCAACTGGTACATTGTAACGTCTCCAAGACTGCGGTATGATCCCTAGTAGTGGCAACGAAAGGTAATAGTAAACTTTACAATTCACTTTGTTTATTGGCTTACCTATTTACAGCATTAATACATTTAAAAAAATTATAAATTAAAAGTATTCATGTAAGATTTTAGTTTTTCCTGCAACTCCAAACACAATCTTTAATGGTTCATTTTTCTGAATTATAAAGAGAGGCGGGCAGTTGCAATTAAACAACCTGAAATTAAATATATAATTAAAATTAAAAAAAAAGTTAAGTTAGTCTATCGGTGAGGGGGAAATCACAATCTTTTCTGCTGATGCTGGCAAAACATGACAAGATTTATCAAAACATTACCTGATATCATCTCCACCCACCTTTTTTTTTAAATACGCAAATCAAGATAATATATATACTATTTTTTTATTCTTCCACTGTACTAAAATTTTCAAAATGGCATCAAGGTCCACCACTTCTTACGCCTTTATAAATGGCACTGCCATTTTCCAGGAATTAATCCATGCCACCTAGTACATCTATCTGTGATTTATAAGGGAAAACTATCGCTGGTGAATTGTCCACCAAAGCTCAGAAAAACCATGGAAAGATCAAAGAATGTCAGTGGCCACACTTGAGAGAGACACCTGTGTGACTCCGATATAAGCAACTAGTGTATCTAATGGGAAAAACTGGAAATATAGATAAAACGCTGTTTTGTCAGGCCGGTGATAAACAAGCGGCAGCATACTAGTGCTCATAACAACAATACAACAATAGTACAAATAAAAATCTACTAGTGTTACTATTAATTACATTAGTTACACATAATGAAAAATAAATGTATTAAAAGAATTAGTTATTTCTGATATCTCAAAGATGAGAATTGTTAATGGTCACAGACAATGCACAACACAGGCAACTTTTACTCACATTCTTGGATGCACAGAAGATATGTATACCACACAGAAAAATTCATAAATAATTTTAAGAAATCTCTATTCTCTTTCATTCTATTATAAAGAATAATTAGGTAGGTAGCAAACTTGCAGAAACAGTTATTAAAGAAAAGAATGAACGCTGGCTTACCGTACCTTTAATCAAATCAGCCATCATGGAGCGGTGATGATTAGTTGGCTTCTTCTCTGCTTGACACACCAGCATAATATCCCTAAGGTCCTGCCTCACATCGGTGAGGAGCCGAGAGCCAGCATTAACTTCTCTCTCAAAAAACCTGAACAATGGGTCCTTGATATTTTCAATTGTACGTTTCAAACCACCTAAATTCTGTTTAAAAAAAGAGAGAAAATTCATGTGATTCCTCTATTTAAAAAATACTTGTTTATAATTAATGGCATTTAATTTATTTACAAAGCCAGTCAAAATGCAGAAGTGACTGGTAATTCCCCCCCACATGAGGTTTCATCAAAATGATTTTCTTTTGTAGTAGTGAAATATCAAAATATGCAGACCTTTTAAATATATATTCAGGTTCAGTACAGCGGGGTGTTTATTAGCCTTTGTTTTTTTGTTTTTTTTATAATAACCCTTGCACAGGTTCTAATTCAGGATACTGTATGTATTGCTCCATTCAATGTCAATGCAGTCACCTTTAAATGTCCTTGGCGCCTCAAATTTTTGGCAAAATAAATGTATTGTTAATCAGCGTGTAGTGCGCTCAGTTGATACTGTCCAACATTTTAATGTATAACAGTTGGCATCTTCAGAGATTATCTGAGTGCAAAGCTTTCCCAATTTGTTTTAACTGAAATTCATCAAACAGTTAGCCACATGGACGACAAAAAAAATGAAAAAAATTTTTAATACGTTTTAAATTCAATGCATTTGCAACACGTAGCTAGCTGAAAGATGATCATGCAAATTTAAATTATTGTATTAACTTTAAAACCCACACAGCAGTGAGATAGGTACTAGAATCTGTTAAATATCTAAGTAATCAGAGATAATTGTTAAAGGGTTTTTAAAAAACCAACGTACTAACCACATGTCTCTTATATAAGTGTGTATACATAACTATACACCTTTGTTTTTAAAGAATGTAAACTAACACGCAGATGGCTGGCCACTTTTCCGCATACACAAGCCTTGTACTAGATCGCAGCAATTATAACCCAATACTTATTCAACGAAATACCTGATCACTTAAATGTTTTATACACCATTTTAAAAGCTAAAATAAATACTCAAAGTAAAAATATATATATATATATAACACAGGGTCAGCTGGATCTCTGTCCTAAGTTAAAACTGGCGTCATGCTCAATTTCTTGTGACAGTACCAACTAAACAACACGTTGCAGGTTGACTGACCCGTGTTGGTGTGGTTGTGTGTTATACTGGGCACGCGTCGGCGACAGTGTGTGTTCACATAGGTTGGTAGACAGGCAGCAGCATGACAACAGAACCAACCAATTTTGGGATTTGTGTCCACTACACAAAAATTCACTTCAAGCAAAAATGGTTCCAGAGAAAGGTTTGGGGGGGGGGTGGGAGTAGAAGGTGAGCTTACGGATGAATTCTGATAGAATTCTTGTTACAGTAAAGTTTAATGAGATCAAATATGAATTAGAAGAGTTAAGCAATTCCACCATTTTCCATAGCAAAGGAAATAAAAAAATAAATTGGAAAAGAACCTTTTCCCCATACAAGAAACTTACTATAAACCAAAATTATAACCCAACACTTCACTTACCTGTGAAACGTTTATCTGTCAAAACAAATACAAATACTACGTTAATCCATTTCTGAAAGTAGTTTTACAGAATTTTTTTGTTAATGAAAATATCTGAACAACTGACTGACTGCTTCCGGTCTTTACCAACGAGAAAGTACAGTTACAGGTTGGTAGCTGGAATGGAGGGAGTTGTGAACAAGTGTCTCAGTATTTTACAATTCAAAAAGTTATTTGGGAAATAATTAGAACTTTCACAACATCTCAAGCAGTCTTGCAATCTCTCCAGCTCTAGGCTTCCATCTGAGATTATGGTTTTATGCATCTACTCCGTTTCAGAAACAGAGTTGACAGCAAACAGCACCCAAAGTCCCGTCTGAGACGTCTGCAATGCGGCAAAGTTGCTGGCAGCGTCCAAAATTTAAATAGTATTTACCACCTCATATTCATTCACAGCATCCCTTAAGGAACCTAGTAACAATCGCTTCTTGGCCTTTTGTCTTCCAGAAATAAAAGCATCATTACACTGTAGTGAAATTATCCTCCTAGTAATGGTCTCATTGGCAGCCATAAAGAAAACACAGCAAAACCAATCTCTTCACTCAAAACAAACAGGACTACTGCTTACCTTAGGTACCATTTCAAGCCAAGTGGAAACTGAAGAGTGCAGTGTTCTCATCCACGCTGGTCTGCCATCAGCAAGTCGTTTTTCACTTTCAGTAGTTGATGCAACAAATGCCAGATCATCCTCCTCTAATAACTGCATCTTGAGTAGTTTCACAATCATGTCAGATCCTGCATAAACAGAAAAAGGTCTTTAAAAACGAAAGTTAATGAAAATTTTCACAAAATATTCACACAAACGTGTAGAAAGAACACTAAAACCTTGAATTACAGTATTTTCTTCAACTATTATTAAAGTTATTGTACATTTCAGAATGTAGTGTGTGTGTGTGTAAGCAGATATATTACAGTATTAATGGTAGTATTCAGAATGTATTGTTACACTGCCCCCCCCTTTTGTTGTTGTTTTTATCCGCTGGAAACTTCTATGCAACTGTGATATGCAAATTTCATGGATTGCTAGCTGTGTTTTACTGATTTATAGTGGACACTTCATCAAACCATTTCTACCTGCCATTATTTGAATGATCAAAACTGTCAATCAAAAAGGCAAAACCTGCCATTTTTCAGTAATGTAACTAGACGCCAACCGATCGCTCAACAAAGAGTATTGCTGAACAACACCCAACAATTTCTCAATGACAATTAGCTATTTAAAAAAAAAAAAAAAAAAGCACAAAAATACTAGGGAAAAGGGGTAAACATGGGATCTAGTTATTTCAATCTCTTCTACAGAGATGAAAAAGTTCACATTCTTCAGCAGTCTGAAAACATGCTATCGAAACATCGAGTCAGCTGGTGGGAGCAAAGCATTCTGGCAGGGTCTGAGTTTGGCATCTGTTTAAAATACCTGCAAAGCCTCATATTCTAGACTAATTAAATAATCAAGGAAAGAGTTTTAACTGGCAATGGTGCTTTCTAAAGTTTTTTTTTTTTTGTAATTACATAAAAAGAATCACAGTAACACTCTACCCAATTTAACCTAAAAGATCCATTTTCACGTGTTCTGCGCTTCAGCGTCTACCATGTCAACACACCAACAACTATTTTGTTTCTGCAAATAACATCAAGACAAGTTTTAATAACATAAGCTGCATAACTCGACAAAATGAACTCCCCCCCCTCTCTCTCTCTTCAGCAGCCATATTTTAAACTCATCAATAACAAAAAAATTAAAGATATCATCGCAGTGTCAAATTTTAAAGTTCGTTTTACCTTTGTGACATATCAGTAAAAGCTTTTACCTAAATTGGTTAGAAGGACCTTCTCTGCATTGTTTGGTAACCCAAGCCAGGATGGTGTCTGATGGTCACCCAAGTTTTCTGAGAACTGAAGAAAATGTTCTCTTCTACATTAAAGAGAGAGAAAGAGAGAAATATCACACACATACATATGCAGAGTAGTTTCTCGTTCCCAGCTAGGATTTTATTTTTTAAAATACTTATTTTATATATTCAACAGTTTTAATGTCAGACTGTTTGCCATTTTTCATTATTTGACCATGATGGACTTTACCATTAAGCTTGATGCGTGCACACAACAAGAACCAACACCCAAACTTATGGCCACATTATATCTGATTTTTGAAAATTTTTTCATTAAATAAAAGAAAAAAGAAAAAAAGAGGGGGGGGCAAACAAAGTAGTTTTAACAAATATCAGTAGACATCCGAGTAGATAAATGATTAAAGAATAATTCATTTTTCTGGCTGATGTGACTCCATATTTCATAGACAAAATGAATATGAGATGTCTTTGGATGAAAGAAAATCATATCTGCAATTTCTTAACTAGAAAAGTTTAGGTCAGCCAACATAGTGGAAGGTCACACTCACAATGAACCAGTCTTTATTTTTTGAAAAAAAAATATACATTTATATGAATCATTCATAAACTTCAACAAGCCAGAAGACGCGTCTACCACATCTCAAAATTCATATGGCTGAGCTCACTACTGTTGTTACCACGAAGCCAAATCTACCTATAAATATAACTTACCTTACTCCATCTGGCATACCTATCTTTTTACCATGTGAACCATCAACATTGTCTACCAAAACAAAATCAGCATTGAAACTTTTTGGTGTGAATAGTTTGTTAACAAATGTAGTCAACAAACGCTGGAAAAAAAAACAACAGAAAATGTCTGTAGTTAGCTCAGTTGTGTTACATCAAGCAACCTGTAAATGCAATAGCTTGGTATGAGGTAAAAACAACTTACTGACTACTTATACAAATGGTCTCTTGCTACGTGCGATGGGCAGGTATGCAAAGAATCAGCTTTCAAGAATTTCCAGGGTATGCATTGAAACTGACTGATCAGCCATTTTCAAGAGCTGTTTTGAAGAAAATGTTCACGCAAAGCTAAGAGGTGACAGTATTTCATCATCTTATTTACACTGTAATTTAATCTGGGGTTTTTCTCTCTCTCTCTCTCAAGTTAGTAAAAAAAAAAGTGAAAGTTTATTTCTTAGTGTCAAGAACTTCTGAAGAAGGTGTTAAATTGTGTAAAATGAAATAAAATTTGATTTTTACATGAACAAGTGGTCATGCACCACAGTACCAACTTGTTTCCTTTGTGTAAATATAATAAAATAATGGCTTCACATACTAAGCACAAGAGCTACAAGGAAATTGGTGGAATGTTTAGCACTGAACATGGATGACGAGCAACAGTCCATCATCAAATGATGCAATGTCACATGATATACAGTCCCACAGGCACAGCCTGCATCTGTTCATCTTGATGTCGTGTCATGCCACAAAATTATGACTTATAGCTTTATGACGGGATTCAAGGCAACTTCTGGCACACATCCATCCAGCCCAACTTCGGAAAAGGGTCTCCATCCAATATGCCAAAGGTAGGATCCCTATCTGCTTGTTCTAGTCATGACGACATTCTGGTGGTTTTGAAACACCATTATGGAATCCAAACCATCCACATCAGTATCCAGAAACGACACTACTTGAAGAACGTCGAGATTGAAGGTATTTCTAATGGAAGTTTTAAATACAGTGACATCGCAAATTTCCTGTTCTGTTGTAGCAAGATAAAAAAAATCCTCCAGAGATTCCAGTACCCCCACTTTTTAAAATCAAGGAATTTAAAAAATGTTGCGACAAAGATTAATTCTTCTATTTGACTTCCCCTTAAAAATAGTCATTTTTCAATATTGCATATATGGATAGAGAAACAATAAATCCAATCTCTTTGTTAAAGGATAGGATTTTTACCTGTCTGTTTGTTTTTTTCAATGTCTTAACAAAAGAAGAGTCATTCTGTTGGCCAGTTTCTAAAAAACTGTCCAAATCTCTCTCTTTTTTTAAAATTTGATAAAGACTGTTGGCAATTAGATAATTACTATTTAAGAGAGGTAATCATCACACGCTGTTCCGAATGGAGCAACTAGATACCCCACACATGCAATCTTTGACGGAAGAGAGCTTTCTGATAGATCAGTAATGTTATGCTCCAACCATGAATTAAACAAGAGTTCCTAAGAAATACGCAAAACTGTCGTGCGAAATCAGAACAAATGGACAAGACAGAGTCTGAGATGCAAACACGGCAGGTCCAGAAGATTTCGAAAATGACTGCTGCAAAAGGTGCAAATGAGTTTAGCTGAAGCAAAAAGGAAGGTTTAAATAGAATTGCATTCTGAGATGTAAACTTCGATAAAATTACTGGCCCAACACGAAACCGATTAAATGTGCCAGTTTAACTCTGCATGGATATAACAAGGCTGAAATTAAGAAAAAAGTGATTCAAGAATATGCCCCGACAAAGATGGACAATTGGATGAAATTAGAAAATATCTACCTGATCAAAGTCATTGTCAATTTTACCCCCATAGATACACTGGGACAGCAAGGTTCTCATGGCATCCCATGGCACTTTTTCTGGTGGTACATTTGTCCGACCCTGATTAATTAAACACACTTATTGTCAAAGCTCATACCAAACAGACAATGGAAAATTCTAAGAGCAGATTTTTAAAATAAGTTAAACATACTTTATACAACATGATCTGGTTTTAAATGCTAATAGTTCCACCCAAAGCCGTGCTGTGTTTGCTTTTTTTCTAAACTCATATTTTCATAAACAGTCGCTCACGATGTTTTATTACTATAAAAACAAAAGTATACCAGTATGAATAGCTTCCTTGGGAAGTAGCCAGATTCATATAATGGCAGGAAACTTCAAGCACTATTTCTTTAAACGCCATTCAGATACTTGCACCCATTAATCATTTGCCAAGTTATTCAAGTCTTCATATACAAGGCTTATTCAATATGAAATTGAAAGCCATCAACAGGACTACTAAAACTAATTTCTTTCTAGTGGCTAACCTACGCAGGCGGCTGAAATTTAAAGTTACCATTCTAGTGCTCTCAGGTTTTGGCATTTAACCGAAGAGCTAAAACTCTTGATGGATGACCTTAAATTGCTTTTCCAGTGAAAAATTCAAAAATTCCACACAAACTGGATGCATCACAAAAGTTTCAGTACACTCAATTTGTTTCTGATTGGCCATGAAAATTTAAATGCCTCATAAGAGAATGAAATTATCTTCTGCAATAAAAGGTCAGACAAATTTTATTTGGACTAAAATGTACTTAATAATATTAATATTTCCTATAATAATAACGGTTGCATTTATTTCAACAAAAGAAAATGTAATTTTCTTACATATAAAAATTAGTTTCTAAAAAAGAGAAAAGAAAAGCAATTCCTCCAGTAATTTTATATTTGATTTTATTTACTATTAGAATTAGAATTTTTAAAACGAAATGTATTTAAGTGACCAGTTTGACTACCATTCTCTAACGGGCATTACTTCAAAAGCAGCAGATTTATAATTTATCATCCTTACAAATTCAGAATTTAAGAACTGCTGCTTAATTACAAATCTTCATCCTCCTGCATGCTTATTCTAGCGTTTATTCACCTACCTAATGTCAAACACTGAATTAAATCCACTCGATAATGAACCGCAGCTATTTTGTAAATTTTTTCTTCTAAATGGTAAATTCGAACGTTTGTTTATTCATATATTTTGCGGAAAATAAATTTATTAAAAGAACAATTCAGATTATCTAGTGCGGATGAAATAATAAAGTACTCACCATGGCTACAGAGTCGATCCACGTATCCAACATGTCACAAGCCACCTTGAGATCCGACTCATTAAATTCATATTTCTTCGACCACCCGAGAGGAACGTAGCGCATACGTTCCTGCACAATGGCGTGGAACCAAGCCAGAAGAAAGTAAAGCCGAGCCCGTTCATTTGGCAACTGCAATGACAAAACAATTATTTCTTATATCACAATTTTACAATTTTTTTTTTAAATCTTAGCAAAAGATAAATCCATTAATAAAATATCTGTAAAAATGCATTTTAATGTACGAATGTACACAACACAAACGTCTCTTTTATTTTCCTAATTTTAAAAATACTTTGCCTACTTTGTCGTTTGTACACCAGGGGATTACTGCGCACAGTTACTGTCAAACTGACCTCACAAACAGCTACACTTCAATACTCGCGCTCACAAATCTTCAAACGATTCCAACGTTAGCAAATTTACCTCACACATCCTCGCTGCAGGCACAGTGTTGAAGGTTCTTTGGAGGTTGGCTGCGACACCAGGCGGCGGTTCAAAGACAAACACCCTCCCGGCTCTTAAGAGGTTGGTGGGCAGCTGAAAATGATTACATTGTTCCACGTTAGTGACCGACCAGTCTTCAGTAAAGAATTATCGCTGCAAGTGCTGCATCACGAAAGAGAAACTTTAACCATGCCTGAGCATCATTTCAATACAAAACTTGGACATTCTCGAGTGAAGAAGAAACAGCAACAGGGGAATGCTTACTCCGCATGCTTACATAAACACTAAATGAAAGTCTCACCACAGGCAACGAGCAGCAGCACAGCACACAACTTGTTCAGCGAAATTTAGCAGTTACCATGTCCAGCTCACTTGTTTATATTCAATTTGATTTAAAAAAAAAAATTCAGTACGATATTGATTTGTCACCTTTCCACATTCTCAGCATTCTACCTTGATAAACACCAGTCAGCAAGTGCTAAGGAACAGCATATCATCAACAATGATACCACCAAAGTGCCATCTTAGCAACTAATTCCAATGTTGATCCAAACGTGTTTAAAGACGACATATTTAACAAGTTTTATGTAGCATGTTTTTCCTAGTTTGTCTGCAACTATTATTCAGGTGTAAGAATTTATTATATGCATTTTTAAAACAAATACAACAGAAAGTACATCTTTAAGAGTTTAAATCTACATATCTCTTGAGATTGAGTCTTATGGATTCATTCACCCATCTAATGCACCGGCCAAACTAGATATCCCCCCTCAGAGCTTTACCTGAACTGAAAGGATGCTCTGGAAAGTCAGTCTACCCAAATTATTGTAAAGAATAATGCAGTCAACTTTAAAAAAAAGAGAAAGAGAGAGAAACCAACAAACCTTTGGATTTATTTCCATAGTTAGAAACAGTCGGAAATTGGAATGAGGACTCAGGTTATGCAACTTCTTCTCCAACTGCACTAACCACTGAGAAGCCAGATGGACATTTTTCAACATCACCCATCGTCCCGACTTGCTTGCTGAGTTGATGGCTTTATCAGCTTGAGTGAAACCCTCAGCAGAACCTTGAAAAGCAAATTTAAAAAAAAAATCAATTAATACAAACAAAAAAAAAGAAAAAAAGGAGGGATGTGGCACAAAATTTTTTTTTACATATTTAATTCTGTTTGTAAAGAAACAAAAGAGTGATATGAAATTATAAAACCATTTGATCCTCTAGCCAAACCAGCCCATGGATTTCATTACATGATGATGGAGGAATGACATCAATTTCCACTGAAACCCTAAGAAGTTATTTTACACCCCATTCCAATATGGCTTCACATTCTGAAAAGGAAAAACCTGGAAACTGTTGCTAAAGAGGCGGGTTTATGGGTCTCTTAATCTTTTTTTTGGGGGGGTGGTGTGGTGTAATTGTTATGGCCTGTTTGTTAAGTTTGCAAGTGTATGTGGTGTAGCTGGGTCGGTTCCCCGACCGGCCGCCTCAGCTGTTTATGAGTTATCCAGGTACCTTAGAGTAGTCAGCGACAGTAGCATAGCATTCTCCCTGATGCTGCCATACATGAGGTCTGGCGTCAGAACTGAATCGCCATTCATCAGAAAACATCACTTGCTACTGTCATTAAACTGCAGCACACCAACTATTTAACTGACCCTTGCTACAAGTCTCAAATCATATCTGAAATGAACTTTAATTCAATACATCAGAAGTTTCACAATTATGCTTAGGTATAAACTAATTGTTTTGGATAGATTTATGTAAGTTATCAGGTAAGAAATAGAAAAACTATTTCACTGGAAAATAAATATAGAGAATTAATCCAAATTGGAAAACCACAAAACTTCCACTAGTTGCATATTATACTGTTTCACTTCAGGATTTGTATAGAGCAAATATTAAAAACAAAACAAAAAGTAGGATTCACGCAATAACAAAACTCTCTCAAAAAGGCCATAACATTAAACAAAAGACTGTTTGGCATGGGTTCCACTCGACTTCTGAAATAGTCCATCTGTAGTATAGGTTCTCTGTAAACACTCCCATTTTCCTCCACTATTCTATGAGTTCCAGCAAGATTTCTTGAACATGTGTGGCAACAATTAGAAATGCAGAATAAAGCTCTAAACCACATATGATGTATTTCAGTACCCTTTGGGAAGCCAATACCACAATCTATTCTGACCAAATTTGATCATTTTCAGGGTAGAACTAAGCAGCTCTCAGCAGTCTAGAACCAATGGCCTTCAAATATATTTAATATAGTGCCTCAAGCTACACTGTATAAAACTCGCAATTCAACAGGACTAGGGCAAATAAAAAAAAAACAAACAGGATGCAGTGTGGCATGAAAATCTGATTGATACCACATCTACTTGAAAATCCAAATCCAGTAAACATTTGTTTAAACGTGGAATAGCCATGAGGTCAGTTCTTTCTGAAAAGTTTTAAGTTAATTGATAACAAGCAAATCCTACCTGAATATTTTAAGAAGAAATTCTAGTTAATTTTTTTTTGAAGATCTGTGTAGCAAATGAAAGACTTGAAGCTTATGTGGGATAAACTGGACATAAGAAAACAAAAAGTGATACTTGTAGGTATCTGTACAGAATACAAACTTACCAATAGCAATGGAAGTTATCTGCTTGTTGAGTTCAGCAGCCAAGTCATCCACTCTACCACTAGCATCATAGCCAGGTACTGAACACATCAGAATAGGTGTGCTGGCTTTCACCTACAAGTTTTATTTAGTAGCAATGTAAGCAAAATGTTGCAATTTTCTTCTAACTACTTCATCCAACTTTTAAATACTTAGAAATACAAAAAGGCACAATCAATCAAATTCTGCTGAAATAGCATGATGTTTGAGGTAGAAATGCCAAGTCTATTCTATTTAGCTTTCACAGGTAATCAGATGACACCAGAGCCCACCTAAGACTGTGTGCCACAGCGTGAAACTCGGAATAATGAGAATCCATCTTGAATCCAAAAGTTTGTTTAAATTTATCTTTTCAGAACGTACTTCCAGTCTTTTGTGCAATATGTCAAACATTGAAGTATTAATGACCGACAAATGACAAACTTCCACCAGATAATACTTGACAACCAACAAATAAGGTCAAAGTCAAGAAATATGAATTTAAATAGCTATAATTAGTATTCACAAAAATTGTGTTCTTTATTAATTGCAGGATTACCAGTTATGCTTTAATTGATAATTAAACATACTTAGATTTAGAACCAGCCAGTGAAATTTCCTCATAATTCAAAGCAGTTTTTCTCTGAATAAACAGGCCAAATTTAGGAGAGAGTCATCTGTCACCCATACAACGATCAACAGGAAACTGTCTCTACTAATCATGAAAAAGAAAATCTTATACCATTGCTGAGAAGCTGAAAATCACTAACTAGATCAAAGCAGGCATCATGCAAGAATCTGTTTTGAAAAGAATGGAGATTGCTGAGTCAATGCTTCAGGAGCAGCTTAAAGATGTTGATCGAGATGGATGAAGGTGGCCAAGCAAAAGAAAAAAAAAACTGGAAATGCTGACTATATCCCTCTTGACAAATATGCAAACACGATTCACCCATCAGAAAGCCAAAGATACATCTGTATCCAATCCTGTTATTCAGGCTAAGAAGTTTTAGCAGCAAATGAACAAAAATTCCACCATTCCAGCACAAAATGAAGTCAGCAAAGAATGGTTAGCAAGTTACAAGAACTGGTATGACATTTGCAAGTTACTATAAAAGGAGAACAACGATCTGCAGATAATCCAGCTGCAACACAGTTTCTTGCTGAATTAAAGATTTTAGACAAAGGAGCAACCAAAGAAAAAATCTACCACTGTGACAAGACAAACAACACCTGGATTTAAACGGGTAAAGACACGGTTGACAGTTCTTTGATCCAACAATCTAAGTTCATCATCAAAAAATTTTGCCAAAACACTGCTTCCATCTTCTGAACCTAAAATCACTACCATACCAATACTCAAATAGTGCCGAAATCTTGACGACTTCAATTTTCAAAGACTGGTTCCATCAAATTTATACAAAACATCTCAGACAGAACTACTTACCAAAGACGATAATGTTGCTACTTGACAACTGTTCCGCACACTCAATCTCCCAAAGAACCCAGTTACATGAGTGCCAAAAAACATGACTTTGAAAATCAGCCCCTTGACCAAGGCACATCAATGCTCAAATGTAACTACAGGAGCGAACTGATCATAAGAATGGTGGACAGTAAAAAATGTGACAACTTGCCTGAAGAAACTCAAATTAAGAGGGAAGCCAAATATGTAGCCGTAACTGACAGGTGACAATCAGCTGTATCAGAAACTGGAAAAAAAAAAGTGCTGCATTTGAGACAGAAACCAACAGCAATGCCAGGGAGAATTTTGAAAACTTACTGAAGAAATACATGGAGCACAAATCAAATTGTGGACTATGATGGATTCAATGCCCACAATCTAAACACCATCAGGTCTATACTTAGAGTAGAATTAGATGCTGATGATATCAATGCATGGCTGAATACTGACAACCAAAAAGCTACCAACAAGACACTGACAGATGAAATATTAACCAGCATAACAAATCCATATCCACAAGATTTCCCACAAGCTAAAGATTACAACAACAACAATGATGCTGAGACTGAGCCATTACTATCATCCAAGCCACTATCTAAAAGAATCACTAAGATGGTTGGAAGCCAAAGAAAAATCAACTGCTCAAATGTGACAACTTTAAAACATTTTACATCTAGCAAAAGGTGAAGAGTAAAATAAACAGTTAAAAATTTCTGATTTTTAAACATGACCATCCATTCATAAATTGACTACAATTTTGTTGATTGTGCACTCAAAATATTTTTGCATAATCCATGTAAACAACAATTAGCTGAATGTGGATTTAAAGAGTTGGATTGTACATGCATATTTACATTTGTTAACAAAAGAAATAAAATTTGAATTATTTGAATTGATTGCCTTCATCTTGGCATCAAAAGTCTGTTTAAATCCGATTAGATGCTTATCTGTAGTTCTGCATTATTCTTGGCTTGGTGCTTTAGAAAGAAACTTGCTATAATGTGGTCTCACAATATGGACCCTGCAGGCCACAGTATACGGCACCACTAGCAGACTTACTGAGGTTCACAGCACAAAATTTGAGTGAAGCCTTGATGCTGTCCTCCTAACACTAACTGTCCAACACCATTTCTCTACTCCACCATAGAACTAGATACCAACTGTTCAAGCAGATACTTCAGTTGTAGTAGAGTCCGTACACAAATTTCTATCAATCAACTAGAAGCTCTACAAATCTAAAACTTCATTTGAAGGTCTCACTTCAAGAGCTCAAAAAAATCCAATTGATAATTTTTTTTTACTAATAATTTTAGCACTGGTTATAAAGCATAAACAGTATCAAAGAAACATCACACCATACCTCATTCTCCACAGAATCTCCAAAATTGAGTTCTTTTTCTGCTGAGTGTAAGAAGTCCGCTCCCAATACTTTCTCTACAAAGATTCTTGCTGCTGCTACAAGTCTGTCTGGCTTGAAGGCCTGAATGACAAGCAGATCGTGCACTGCTTTTCCAATTGGAGCTGCAGTAGATAATGATTAAAATTAGTCTACAATGCAGATAATGCAACAATACATAGCAAATATAAATTTAAATCTGAAATATCTGTCAAAAAAAAAAAAATTAAATAAAAGGGAACATTTCTGGTCATCTTTAAAAAAAAAAAAAAACAGACTTTCAGTTGCTAGACATTCAACTTAAATATACAATAATTATTTTTAAAATTGATTACTATTTGAGATAAAGTAGGTAGGTGGTATGGATAAAGGTAAAGAACACTCACTCAAACTCTTGTTTTCATCCCCAATTACTATAACATCTTTTTCAGGGTTATTACTTTGAAGCCATGACTGAAATTCCTGAAATAAGAAAAGACTCAACTCATGTGTGCTCATGCCAGACCAATATTAAAATTCTTAAGCAAAATTAATTTAATATTTTTTGCATTAAGGATATTTACTACATTATGATGTAAGCAAGCAAAAATAATCATAAGATAAATTATCTTAATTGCTGGAAAATAGTCCACAGCCAGTTGGCTACATCCTGTGGTAGTCAGCGAGAATGGAAAGTGCAACCTTTCTACTAACTGATGCTCAGGTGTGTATAGATACAGGAATCTCTGTAAATCTATTTTTGATTCCCATATTTGAAAGTTGAGAATAATTAATCTTGTGTCCCACTAAAAACTGGGCAGAGATTCCACTAATAACTCTTCCACACTCAGTATTCCTGCATACCTATAACCGAGAAAAGAAAAACAAAACAGCTCTGCAATAAATGGACTCTAAAATACACTGTACAAATACCAAGACATGAAAAATTATTAGTTATGAAATGTTGATATAATATTGCATAATCATTTTAACTAATGTATATATACAGGAATGCGATACACAGTGCACAAACATAAGTACTATACATAAGTACAAAAAAACAAGAGAGTTCCCTAGAATTTAAAAAAAAATTCTAAATAATCTAAAGATTTCACAGATACAAGGATAAATCTAGAAGTAAATACACTGACTGTCCACTTTAATAGGACCTATACCAAACAACAGACATGGCACAGAATCCACAAAGAGCTGGAAGATGCCCTGAGGGATATTTCCCCCTTATGAATCTGACCAATGGATCAAGATGGCAAATGCATTTTTCTCATTTTCCCCACAGATGCTCAACTGGATTGAGATCCAGGAATTGTGTTGGCCATAAGAAGTACCCGAAATCTGTCACTTTCTTCAAACTAGAAACACACTGAGTGCAGTGGATAAAAACACCGATATCTTGGAAGTAGCTGTTCCCATTAGGTTACACATAAAGCATTGCCAGCTGCATTTGATCAGAAATTATACTGAGGCAAGCTTTGGAATTCATTTTTCCTAAAAGGGACCACAGGGCCCAGCCAGAACACACAAGGGTTGAGTGATTTGTGGTTTTCTCAAAATCTGTCACACAAACAAGAACATCACCTTTTGCCAATCCTTAGTCTAAAGTCTGCACTCCCTACCCTACACAACAAGATGTCTTTTCACATTGGTAACTATGATCAGTGATTTATGCAATGGTCTCCTACTGCATAGTCTATTCATTCATTGCAACATTCTTCACAAGGTATGGCTAGAGATAGCTGAGGATTGTCCTGCACTGAATATCTTTATCAGTTGGTCTACTGTTTGATGATGGTTGGACTTTATTACCCTGCCTAGCCACCTTTCCCTTTCTGTCACTGTTTATAATGACAATAACCCTTTTGCAGCAGATATTTTCTTTACCTTTCACCATTGCTTAAAAATTTCAATGACCAATTTAAGCGGGTTGCCAAGGAAACTGTCTTGGCCATCATGCCTCTTTCAAATGCTATGATGTTTTTGCCCCCCCCACCTTGTGTGTTGGACAAATGCATTTTCAATCGGTCAATTGGCCACCGGTATACATATTACCGAATGTGAAACCCAAGTTGAGGTCAGAAGGTCACAGCACCTAAACTTAGAGTGCAGTAAGATAAGAACTCGGGCACAAAACAGTAGCCTAACAAATCAGCAAACCGCCCTAGAAAATTGCATTTCTTGCACTTGAATACAAATTAAAACTCACCTGAAGTATCACATTACTGCATGTTGGAACAAGAATGAGGAGTAATTATTGCATATGCATGAAAGCTCAAAGATATTATTTTACATGAATTCTAAAATAAAACGAAGTATGGACTCCCAAAAAATGCTGAAAGCAGATGTCAGAGCAAGGCTGGAGAGAGAAATGTAACTAAGTTAGTGGTAGAGAAATCATCCAGTAATCACGTTTTTAGATGAGTAACTTGTCAGGAATAAGACCATGGTGACAGCAGTAAAACTTCACAAATACACCGATTCTGTA
The DNA here is from genome assembly GCA_018389105.1 of Nautilus pompilius. NCBI lineage: Eukaryota > Metazoa > Mollusca > Cephalopoda > Nautilida > Nautilidae > Nautilus > Nautilus pompilius. The sequence goes on from JACATO010001081.1 coordinate 336,574, forward strand.
CTATCTGGGAAACAGTCATAATTTACATTATTGAAGTGTTTAAACATTTTTCTTTCTTTTTTTTGCCAAATTTAAAATATTTTAGCTGTGTACTCGTCAAAATTTAAGGTTAGAAAATACTGATTATTTGAGTGAGATAATATCTTTGGGAAAGACAAATATCAGAACTGATTATCCTTGTGTTTTGTCACCAAACATTCAAGAGTTTCTGGCTTAACAACAAGTAACAGATTTTGTTGTAAACACATCCCCTTCCCAGAATTGTTTCCAAATGTCTAGTCTCCTCAGGCTCACTATTAAGACGGCAGTCTGCAGAAGACTGACAGGAGTAAGAAACTCAAGTCAATGCATTCAGTGGTTTTTTTTTTGACATATCATGTATCATAACCACACTTTATCAACAGATAATTATCTGCTCTTTATTAGCTTCAAATGCATTACTGCTTTAACAACTTCTCTTAGACAGGATGGACATTATGCAGCCTTTTGTTGGCTACTTTTTTTAGTAAAAAAAAATAAAAAATATAAGTTCCTTAGCGCTGAGGGAGCCCATTTGCATCCTTAAAAGCTGCTCATCATGAGCGTGTACTCAGCACAGATGCAAGCAACCACCTCAATTTAAAAAGTAAATTAAAAATTCTAACACCGCTGCAAACTTAGTGGAAGACTGGAAATCTAAAACATACTTACACCACTCTCAACCTCTCTGCCAACAGAGGAGAAGGCTCTAAGTTTTTTCAAACTTAGCATAGCTGTTTGCTGTATAAATTTTAAAAAAAAAAGGAAAACTATTAATTAGAGTAAATTAAAGTTTTAAAATAGATCTTATTATACAACCTTTCTCGTTAATTACTACAGAAATCAAAGTATTCAGCTAGTTGTAATCGTGCACTAAAAATAATTTACCTCATACTTTTCAATAATGACAACATGCATAATTATAATAAGTTTATAGAAAAATAGATGTCTCTGCTTACCTGCTGTGGACTAAGTCCCTTGATAACAGAAATATTTTTATCAGCAATAACACCTTCAATGCCTCGCATAAAATGATGGAATTCTTCGTCAAAATTTGACTCACTGATTACGACAAAAAGGAAGGATTCAACAACACATCTTGCATCTAGGTATTTTAAATTAACATGCTGTTTAGTGTGTAGAATGTACGATTACTTATTAAAATGCAATTTTTTTCATATTTATTTGCTGTCAAATGCTACTTTACTTCATGGAATAAGTTGTCATAACACCAAAAATTGTAATAAATCAGGCAAATGTAATTGTTCTTAATTCACCATCAATTTAAAATAAAATTATTAAGTATTGATAATACAATTACCATAACATTTACCTAAAAATGACAATTTCAAAGAGACTATTAAAAATCAATCTGAATTCTTTTTTAAAATAAATTAAAAAAAAAAAATTAAACCAAAACAACCGCAATTTAAGTTTTTACAAAAAAATTGTATTTAATTCGTGTTCACCTAGCTATAAAATGTTTTTAAGAATTCCTATTTAGAAAAGGATTTTTAGTCTTTAAAAAAATAAAGGTGGGGAGATGTAGCAGATTAGGTGATCAAGTAAAATAAATACCTGACCAATCCTTTTAAATGAATTCTGCACAGCTGAATAGCAAAAGTAATTCTGTCGTGATGGAACATGCCGTGGCCAACTCTGCTGTAGGTTTGCTTAAAAAAAAAAAAATCACAAGATCATTTAAAAATGGACAATGCAAGAGAAAGAGATCAGAGATGAGACTACTGTTTGCAACAACAACTATTTTCTTCTGCACTGTTAATAACAAGCTGCTGCAGCAGAAGTTTGAATGTGCCATAAGGTTCACAGCTCTGGCAGCATGCATTTTGCATACCCCTCCAGCCAACAGCTAGAAAACCGTAATACTATGCACTATAACAGCAGAAAAATGTCTTAAAATGTATCGCCTCACCTGGAACAAATCCGAAGTGATGATGGACAACCTGCGACTATATTCTTTGACTCCGGTTAGATGGGCCTTGTTGTTCAAAACTGAATGGAAGATATCCAGGAAGAAGTGCAGGGAATATTGGTACAGTGAGTGTACCTGTATTTAGAGAGAGAGAGAGAGACACACAAAATTGAAAAAATATTTGTACCAGGAAGCTAAAAACACAGAAAATCAATTTATACTATTTTATTCATCAACATGTATTTTTTTAATTTCAAACATGCAATCTTGAAATTAGCCAAGTTTGTTCATAGCAGTAAATATGTAAATGACTATTTCAAATCTCAGTGGTTGAATAAAACTGTCAATTATAAAATCACATGTACAAATTTTAATTATCCCACCCCCAAGAAATTCTATTTTAAAGATTTGTCACAGCTGTTATTTTTAATGCTGTATTAAACCAGTCAGTTGCCACGTTTACTGGCAACAAAAAATTTTTTATGAATTAATGTCTAAAAGTTCTCCAGGTTGCGAAATACAAATCAGCTACTAGTGCAGAGCTTTCCCTTTAACTACCAGGAGTTTGCCACTTTTGTCTAACAGAGCATACAGTGATGGATGGTATAACCTTCTGCGTTACTAAATAGAAAGGTCCTAGAAATTTTATTAACAGAAAAATCCAATGTTGGGAAAATTAGCAGATTTTAAATAGTGTGCGTGTACTACACCAGCTACATCGTAGACTTCAAAGATGCTGCCACTTGTCGGCTTCAGTGCTTTTCTTTAGTAGTTCTATCCTTACAGAAGCAGAAATCAGACGTTTTTAAAGAAAAAAAAAAGTAAAGATGTTTTAGGAATAACCCGATTATAACACCAGTTCTAGAGTGTCAGAACTACATACCAAAAACCTTCATGTATTTACATTTATGTCCATGCACATATTCCATGTGTGAATGAGAACCTGGAATTTAACTCTGTCAAGATCAAAACGACTGAGAACAGCTAAGCTAACCTCCCCAGCACAGGTGATTTTTTTTCAGTCAACAGCTATTTACTTTGCTCACTACACGCGCAGAAGGATACATCTGAAAAATAACATTTTAAATATTATTCAAGACTTTGTATTGTTCTGTATTCAGGCTTACGGTACAGGAAGAACTTCAGCAAGTATCAGTAACTTACCTGCTGCAGAGCCTCTAGTGTAAAGTAAATACTACTGCATGACATTGCCAGCGGCTCATACTGCTGAGAAACCGTTTCCACTTCAGCCATTACAGCATCTGTCTCCTCCACTTTTCGAGCAACTTCAGCAGCTTCATTCTTTAACGTCTCTAAATGGCTGATAATACTGGGTGGGGGGAGAAAGAAAAAAGTAAATAAAACTGGTTGGCCCTTATAACTAACAAACATTTACCCTTGAAATTGAGAGGGGACAGGGAAGACAGACATCCAGTTGTTACAATTATTCTACAAGAATATCTACAGCACGTGTAGAGGGGAAAAAATCTAAGAATAAATAAAAAATTACTTGGTTTTTGTTAAAGTTTCCAAATGTCCAACTAAAGTTATGAAAAGATTCCAAGTAAAAAAATTTATGAACACTGAACTTAAGTTCATAAAAATTCATAAACAACAATAAAATCAAGCAATGTCAGTAAAATCTATGAACAGATTTTTCTGGGCCAGTTTCATTCATCCTCACCCAGTACATTTCTACATAGAAAACTGGTAAACAAGTCACCTATCGTTGTCCAATATTTTCCCTTTTGCATCATTTAAAGCCTGTAATAATGACTTTTCCAGTTGTCTCAGCCTAAGCTGGAATTCTCCTACAAAGAAAAATAATAAATTTTTTTTTTTACATAAGTGATGCTTCAGTGCTCTGGCATCATCATTTTGCTATTATTATCATTATCTTTAATGACTAACAAAGGGCTAATAAAGAAAAGCAAAAGTGAAATTCCCCAGGTTAATATTGATCAAGCCAGCTTTTGCAAGCACAGAGCCTCTATCTACCCTGTTTAACAATGAATCAAATAGATTTTATCATGGTCAGTCCAGGTTTCTCCACATCCACAGGATCTTCCTTTAAATCCATCCTACTGTTAGTTAGTTAGGATGTAGACAAGTTGCTCTAGGTTTATAACCCTAAACATCCAAAAGATGCTCAATCAGATTTATGAGGACTTTGGTGTACCCAAAATATTTGAATGCCATGATTACTCTTCTAGACTTGGTTCACATTAGAGATGTCTCTTGTAGCACCATCCTCCTAAAGAATATAGCCATCAAATGTCCAATGGTAGATGTGTCTTTAAAATGGCAGTGCTCTCTGCAGAATTCAAATTGCCTATCAAACACTGATTCTGTCTTGCCACCATGCCAAATAATAGGCCAAGGCCATACTATGACACTTCCACCTTCCTACTTGACCTTGAAAGTCTTTGTTACAACTTCTCCAAACAGGTGCAATCTCCAAATGTGAATTGCTAAGGTTTCTTGCAAAAAAAAACAAAACAACAACATTCTTTGGTTCATTTATAGTGCATGAGCAATATCAGCAAAGGAATCCTGACTGAGTATTAATGTGGCAAATAATGGCACAAGGATGCACCAGACTGTTTTGCAGCGGTAGTAATATTCACCTCAGTGAATTTAATGATACTGGCCACAGATCCATGAGAAATGGATAAATCTTTGACAGTCTTCTGGCTACATGCTAAATGGCCTATAACATAACCTTTGGTAAATGGAGAATTAATGTAAGATCTGCCAGTTTTCAGCATGGTCATTGTGCAGAGTCATCTACCAATCTAAATGTCCAATTAAATATACATAATCACACCTGAAAAATGTAAATTTTGATCAGATACATCCATTTATAGGAGCAGCCAAATTAATATGGCAGGGATATCTATCTAGTTTGGTTAAATCTGACATCAACAGCATGTTTAGCTGTTTTTGTGGATCTGTTAAATGGATAAAGATTAATATTAATACTGGAAAGCAGGTTTAAAACTATGCTAAATATGTAAAATAAAACTTCACCTTGCCTAAGCAGGTAGGTTATCTATTTGCTAAGGCTGCTGCTAATATTTTCACTGGTAGAAATTCCATTCAGAAATTTAAAAATTCAGTACATTACCCTGGAGCTTCAGTAAGTCGGATCTTTTTTCATCTACATCAGGTCTTTCTGCTTTCAATACCTGAAAGAGATTTTAAAATAGATTTAGCACTGGTTAGCAGATTATGCAGCGAGTTTTAGCAATCACCAAGCAATAATAATAATTGGGTGATATACTTTGCATAAATCCCCTGGTTTGTACATCAGCACATTCTTTAGACCATAATTAAGAAAATCAGTCAAACTTATCCTAACCAAAAGCGACATTACCAACCTGGTTGAGACACTGACTCTGCAAGCTGCTCCTCGTCACAGTGAAGTTGACGAATGTCACCCTGGAGCATATATCTGGTGGAAACTCAACCTAGAAATCAATTTCAAAACTAGCCATTAGAAATATAATCAGAATCTTCATAATGCAAATGTATCTAATTATCTTAAAAAAAAATAAAAAATGCTAAAAGCCCATTTTAGTTAACTATTCAAAGTATTGAAACAGGTGCCATTATTTCTAGTCATATACACTTAGTTCATAAAGATTATAGCATTTACTATTCAGATATTTAGTATGTGAACAGAAATTTAGACTACTGTGTCAAAAATAGACTATAATGATGGCATATCAGAATTTGCAACAGATGTGAGCAATTACTTGCAGAAAGGAATAATTTCAGTGTTGCATCATATTTAAAAATATCTATCCAACATTCTATTCTAACGAAGTAAACTGCGCACGCCAAACCTAAATAGAAAACATGTAATCTTTGTTGTGATTGTTTTATTAGAAAATAAATAGTTTCATCAATGGAATTGCTAATGAGTGATTATTACCAGCAAGAATGTTTAACACTGACACTCTTAGTCAATTTAAGGATAAGTGTTGATAATTTCTTTTCTCTGACAGCCTTGTATAAGCCTTGATAGCTTTCCGTCTCTTGGTAACTAATCCCCAATAAAACTGTTCTTTTTCTTCTTCCTTTCTTCCTCACAGCTAAATATAATTCAGTAATTTTAACGTGGTGGTAATACTTGTCAATTAAAAGGGTTTTTTTTTTTAAACCACATAATGAACAGATTCTACCGCTGCCACAAGAAAGCAGAACCTAACAAAGTCACTAATGAGAAGCTAGGGTAAAACAAGCAGAACTCTGGCGAGAGCAAAACAATGGCAATCGGGACAGAGAGTTTCAGGTAAGATCTCATTAGCAACTTGTACAAAAAAAAAAAAAAAAATAGGGATAAGCAAGCGGCTTATGTCCAGAAAGGATAAACAGTATCTGGTTATACCAGCCCAAGTTAAAATGCAAGTCTTTATCATATAGATAAGTTGTCACAGAAGCCATTAATAAAGGAAACAATTAAACAATAAGAAAAAGAAAAGGTTTTATTTTTTTGGTTTGGTATGAAGTCTTTACTTTTGATATACTTACATTTGGATCCCTGGTAGATAAGAAAATAGTAAAAGCAGGTGAAAGATCGATGTCCTGATCTCCAAGTGTAATTAGCACTCTGCCACCCGTTCGACGAAGTTCTCTGTTCAACACTGGATTCAAAATGGGGTCATAACTCTCTACATCCTTAAAAAAAAAGAAACAACAACAAAAAAGATGATTTGTAGCTATTTGCAAATGCATCAAAATCTAAACTCATTAAAAAGACAGCAGCATTAACACTTTCTTTTCTCTGGTTTGCTGCATGGTTGATTCACGGTTCAAAGTCGGTTTTATGATTTGTTTGCGCTGTGTTTTAAAATTTATTTCAAATAATAAAAAAAAAATTGTGCTAACAAGAACGACATCGTATACAACTGTTATAGATTTCCAATCAGCTACCAGTCTGGTTTTAATTAGAACAGGGAAATTTGTTGAAAATTCCAAAATACATATTTGAGACTGACAAGCTGGTTCCTCTATCATCAATTAAATGACTCTTGCTCATTCATTATAAAATTCTCTCAAAATGAGAAACTACAGCCAATTTTCAGCAATAATCCAAGTTTTTAAAACTTGGAACAATTAATAAAATAATTATACTTAATATTGCCACATTATTTATAAATGTGACTATTTTTCTAGAATTAATGATTAATTTTTTAAAAAGAATCTAATTTATTTTGAAAGAATGAATATTATAAACTCTTGTTTGTGCTATCTGTGGTATAGCCACATGGCCTCTCATTGTTTAAAGTGGAAACATCCTCAATTTTTTTACTGAATGACCATACTATACTTTGGGAAAAGATAGGGGCAGACTGAGCCATCGGTAAATCGGGCACTGCCCGAGGGCCAATAGCTACAAGGGGCCCACAGCTGCAAGAGATTCCCATATAAATTCTATTAAATGAATACTCCAATATACTCCAGATGCAGTCTGAGACAACTAATTTTTAAATTTTTTTTTGGGAAATTGACACCCCCCCAAACCACCCTAGCCTCTGACATCAGCACTAAGGGGCCCAGTGAACAGTTATGCCTGAGGGCCTATAATACTATGGTTTTCATTAATTAATCCCACTGTTAGCCAATACTGACTCAATCTTATAATACTCTCAGTCCGTCCCTGCTGGAATGGTTCAAACGTTATAAAATTTTCAGGATATATTTAAAACACAAAACTGGTAAGCTAAACCCTATCCTCAAATGTGTTGTAGAATAGATAGAAGACTCTTTTACAAGTTTTTGTCAGCTTGTATCACAAATGTACCTTTAATAAACAGTTTCATTTAAATAGGATGAGCCAACATTGAGAAATCTTTGACCTACTAAAGTCCACTTTTCCACTTGTCTGCCATTTTAAATAGTTACTATGGGAACTAAATTTAATGATGATTTTTCCCCAGTACATTTTGGGAATGTTTCTACCTTAATGAACAGAAGAATACTCTTTATGGAGATGACCACAGTAAAACATTGATTTAGCAAACCCCCATTCAACAGATGCTGCCTACTCTCCTGACAAAAGTCCGTACTGAGCTGGGCCAAAAAAATTTTTTTTTGTTGCTCGGGCACCTTTTGAACGTGTATGTAAACACCCAGATTTAACGGACAGCCTCTCCACTATTAGTAAAATATATCAAGGTTTTACTGTAAATTTATTTTTTAGCTGTATAGCTAGCTTCCTCTAGAATCAGGCTTTTAAACTTTGGCTTCATGCTAACAAATTGGCAGGACATCTTTCATGATGCAGACCTGACCTGATTTTGTGTAGTACTAGTGATTTGTATCTGGAAGAAACCAGCCCAAACTTAACTGCAGCCACCACATTCTAGGCTAGAGGCTGACGACTCCCTTCTTGTTGAACTACACACAGCCTGCCTTTGATGTTCCTCCTGGTTTTGGGGATCCCTAGCATCTCATTTACCAGGTGAGGAAGAAGTCACAAACAGAAGTCCCTATTAAACTCATGCCAGAGAGCTACACCAAGACGAGCCAGTCCTGACCAGTAGTCTAATCCTGCCCAAGAAGTTCACTAGCATTTATTTTATGAATCAATACAATTTAACAGACACATAATGTAATCTCCTTTTACAGGTAACCTTCATGACGACGACCCAGCATGTTTACCTAACGTGGACAGAACCAAATTATAACTTTTCCCAATAATTCAAAACTTGACTAATAAATACTAACATTTTAAAAAATAATTTCAATAACTTAAAATATAACTGGGTAAAATTTGAGGGAACTCTTTTCAAATATGAATATTTTTTTTACATGCAAAATTGTTCAAAAATACAGAATATATCCATCTGAATCTTCTATTGTTCCATCCAGAAATAGTTTCCCCTGACAATTCCAGCCACAGATCATTTCGAGAGTTACACACAAGATTATGAAAATTAAACATACCTGAACAAGAAGAGGGTTGCCAAATCTGAGCGCACTCTCCAGGTTTTTACGGAATGCATCATCTAAAAAGCTGCAAGATGCAAATGCATTCAATGAAAAATAAAAACATACAAAAGATAAAAATGGTTATTTTTTGATGAATTGTTTCCTATTTTTAACCATTGATAAGACGACAAAGAAAAAATGTTGTTCTTGTTCAGACCTACTTGTCTTTGGGGACGGCATTACTAAGACTGGTTTAAAAGTTACATCTTTCCATTTTAATAACACAAATAAGTTGATCACATTGTCAGACTTAAGCTGTTTTTTTTTGTTGTGTGAACTGCTGAAAGTGCACCCAACGGGTCCCTGTACACGCCTGTAGAAACAGTCAGCTCCCTAATTCCCCACAATAAGTAGATCAACGCAACGCCGTAAAGGTATGGACGTGTTAAAGGCCGCCTAAGTGTTTGGAGCATTTGTTTTGTAATCAGGAGAAACTGCGGTGCTATTTTTCCAATACTTTTTTTTATATAGAAATATCTAAAATAGAACAGCTGCTAAAACTTGATAACTAACTATTATAACAGTCACTATTAAAAACTTTATAGTGGTAAATAAAATCTGTAGTTAGAGACGTCTCATCTTCTCAAGCGTTTAGCCCTGTCAATTGGCATAAGTAGACTTTCAGAACTTGCTTCAATTTTTTTTCCTGAATTTACAATCATTTTAGTTTTGATTTTTTTTTTGTATTCTAATTTTTATTAATCTAAAGAGTAATTATTTAAGATAACTGTGGATAGCAGTTCAAAATGCTGCTGATCCAGGAAGAGATTGTAAAAGTAAGTTCCCAGGCACCCCGGTCTTAAGTAGTCTTTTTTTTTTTTAAAAGAAATGCAGAGTTTCTCGTATATTAGGTTACACAATTTGTACACGTGAGGATTAATTAGAAGTAGCAATAGAAGCTATGAGCAGTGCAGGCGTTGCAGAACCACTATTAGACTACCTTTTCTCACGCAACAGAGATTTGAAGCATTCATCTCACGGAGGCTACAAAGATCAGTTTTCATTAAAAGACCTGACAAAATCCAGAGTTTAGAAACACCAGCTAGGCAAATCAGGGAGGGGGAAAGAAAAAAAAAAACAAAAAAATTGCAGGCACAAACCCTGGAATGTAGAAGATGAGGGAGAAACATCTATCGTAACATAATTGGATTCAATCACAGGAGAGGCATCTAATTGGAGGTGGTGGTGACAGGGTGGTTCAACTATAGCGGTGAGAGTTAGCCACATTGGAGCTAAGTTCCATTTGTAAAAAGCTCATTACTGATAATCTGCTTAGGTTCAGATAAATGATTGAGATGAAAAATACTTTCTCCAAGAACACAGAAGATGAAAGGCTTGTTCAGCTAACATTTTGGAAATAGAAATGATAAAGTCAATCAACCAAAGTACAAAACTATTAAAAGGTGAAAAGTGACTGGAGAAAGGATTAAAAATCTATTTCATATTACAAAAAAAAAAAAAAAAAATATTCAAAATTGTTATTCCTTGCAAACTTTCATACATAGAGAGACAGGTGACGACTGACTGAACTACATTTAGTATTTATTTTCCAAGCATGGGTGACAGCATATCTGTAATTTTCTTGTGTTAAGTGAAATAACATTTGGCCGCTGTACTAATTAAAATTACCAAACACAGCTGAGTTCTAATAGTCTGAAACCCTAAACACACAAAGAAGCCATATTAAAAGATTCCTACCTTCCCCTATGGTGTTTAAATTAGGTTAGATACGAGCTCCAGCACAAGGACCTCCTTACCTTGTTTTTGTTATTTTTCGGTCCTTGAACTCATTCATAATGAAGTCAATCGCTTGTCCAGAAGGATCTATGATCAGAGGGTATCGATTGAATCTTTTTAACATTATCGCATTTTCTGTGCACAGGTCATCAGCCGGAAGCGCATTCTCTTGCCATCGCAGTCTTTCATCAGCATTTGATAAATACTGAAAATCAGAATTAGAGAAAACAAAACAAAACAATATTAGCAAAAGATTAGATACATAGGCAAAATTCGGGGACTGTAGACATTTTTAACTAGCAGCAATGGAAATGTTTTATGGGAGCTCAACCTAACACCGAGATCAGGCCTACACAACAACAAACTTACCTCTGTTCTAGCAATGTCGGTTCTGAACTGGATATTGCTTTGCTGAAGATGGTTGGACCATGTTGTAAACAGATTTTGCCGCATTTGCTGGTCAAAGTAACCTGAAATATAATTTCAATTCAATACTTTATGCAAAGAAACTTGTTCTGCAGGGGGAAAAGACAGACTAAATAAAATCTAAGTAAATATAATTCTGCCTCCTTGATTTTAGGTTGCATAGTGTTAACACTTCTAGATAAACACAGAAATAAACAAAGCTCTACATTTTTTCCATCAATGCACCATTATATACAAGTGAATAGAAAATTAATGAGATCTTAAAAGCATGCATGATGTCTATACAGCATCATAAACTGCAAGTAAAGGAACTACACTTTAACCAATCTATATGCACCTTACAAAACTTGGTGTGCATTCAATATCCATAAGGGAGGTGTTGACCATGGTGTAGCAACAAATAAGAAAAAAAGTACCTGCATATGCCATGAATGCAGAAGACAGCAGGACATCACCAATAATTGTAGCCATCTGATTTCTGAATGTTTCACTGCCAGCTTCCCAGCGTTGTTTTTCATTCCCCAGGCTTTTTAACAATGCTACACTTCTTTCCACCTATAACCAAGAGATAAACAGCAACTGAGGTCCTACTATTATAGTCCTACAGTCAACTTTATTTTAATTCCAATGTCTGATTTGCAATTAACACTATCTTGGATCAGTTTTATTTCCCTCTAGAGTTTTAATCTACATCCCAGCATCCTCCGATCCAGGTATAGCAAATACTTCAACTGCTATTTTTAAAAAAATCTCAACTGTTCTATATACCCGCTCACACAAAATCTTTACTTGCAAAAGTTTTTAAAAAACTGCAAGGCTTGAGATTCTATGAATGGGGTCCAGGAAATAAGAACTTAGGAAAGGTTACCCAAATCTTCTCTCAAAGTGAGAACATGATTTTGTAAGCCACAGAGTCAGTCCAGAATGTAAACCATTGTGCCTATGTATACCGGTTGCATAAAAAGTCTCTCTTTTTCAGGCTTTGAAGACTGGCTGAAAGGTCCGTATTTACTGCTTCAACAATCACCAGGTGAATGCTGTAGTTACACGAGTTCTACACGAATTTCATTTTCAATTTTACTAATTGCATTTCATGAAAGCCAATTTAATATTTACTTTTTAAGGCAAATGGGAACCAGAACAAGGTTGAGAGATTTCTCAGTCACAAGAGAACCAACCTGACAGGTATTGGCAAGGAAAACCAAAAACAGTTGCAGCCTCTATACAAAGGGGAACCAGAAACCTTTCACCAAAACTTAGCAATCAGGATTATACCATCTAAGACAGAGGAAAACTAAGGTGGATCAGATTCTTTGAGGAAAAAAACCAAAACTGTTCATCACACTATATACAAAAAGGTTTGCATGAAGATCAAAAGTCACCGAGTTCCTCAAATGCCTTATACAAAATGAGCACCGATTTACTGAATGGAACAGAAGCAATATATCTGATAGAAAATTCGTTCTAAGTAAGGAAAACAAGTTGATAAGAGCAAGAAACAAAGCTAGTAATGGAGAAGTACTTAAAAGCAATCAGCCACAGACTAATGCTCTTGTTGCACACTAAAAAAGGTAGGAAATCATCGTGCACTCTACTTAAGATATCGGCTACACACAACCAAAACCTACTGAGAAATCTCATGTTAGAATTAAAATCCATCACTAGTGATGGAAACAACTCAATTAAAAAAAAGTTTATTTATATAGCTTCAAATGCTGTTCACTTAAATTTATCTGCTGTACTTTACTTCATCCTCCAATAAAACAATCGCTAGACGTATGCTTGTCAATAGATTGTTAAATTCAATCATGATGCACAACAGCCGTGTTTTCTCTGCACCAAATGCAGCCATCACTCATAGCTTTCATTTTCAGTTACAAACCACTGCTCATCTCCAGCTACATGAAATCGGTTATTCGTTATTCATTTCTTCTTTTCCACAGCCTTATCAGATCATAAAATCCATTTAATTAATTTTCACTCTATTGCTTTTTTCATCTTCCTTCAGATTCCAGTCTCTTATTTTCGACTGACAGCAATTTTCCACCAGTATTTCACTTCTCTCCCCTCCCACCCCACAGCCGATTTTTTTTTTAAAATCCAAAATAACTACAAAGACCGATCGCTCCACCAAAGGTGCCAAATGTTATTTCTTTTTTAATGCCTAGCAACAGTTAACCATACATAAAACCTAAGTTTCTTCAACCCTTAATTTATGCAAAAAAAAAAAAAAGAGAACAGCTGTAAATCTAAACATTACAACTAAGTCTAGCAATGTGTACTGCTCTACAAAGAGAGTTCAAGTTACCAGTATTATTTGGAATGGTATCTAAAAGTCAGCAAATACGTTTCTCTTAAAACTAGTTACTTTAGTCTCCACAGCAGCTAAATCTGCTTTGATGGCCTGAGCTTGACTGATGAGAACAGCATACTCTTCTTTGTACTTGGAAATGCTCATTTCCAGCTCAGAAATCACTTTATTGACTTCTTCGTATTTCACACGGTTGTCCTTTGCTTGATTCTCCAGCGCCATCAGTTCATTCCTCAAAGGCTCAACTCTCTTCAACATGTCTGCATAGTTTATCTACAAACAAACATTGTTTTTCTTTATGTTTCAAGAAAAGGCATTGCAATATTCTCTCCCCCCCCTAACATTTATCAAGCTCATAATGAAAAATCTTTGTATCTGCAGACCTGCTACAAGAGCTTTTATCTTCATTTCAAAATTAATCTTAAGAAAATCAAAAAAAAAAACTATCCAAAAATCCACCAAGAATTAAAAGACTGGATATAAATGTGGAATTTATGTAAAACAGTTTTAAAATATGAGACATTCCTGAAATATCCACTACATAATATCATTATGCCATACTGCTTTAACATACTGTATTACTGAAGATTAGAAATGCAAATGGTTCTTAGTTACATTCTCAGATCCTTTAAAAAATAAAGGTTCTCCCCGAAAAGCCTGCCTGCATTAAGATAACTAGCAAACGCCATCTTACCGGAGGGCGTAACAAACAACCAGAACTACTAACCTGAGCAATAGCCCACTTCACCATGGGCCCACATGCCAAACTGGCTCTGTTCACTTTCTCATAGTTGTAGTCAGGATTGTTGATGTACTTATTCTTCATTCTTGACAGGATTTCATCGCTGAAACAGTATGGTCACATTCTTTTTTTTATTTTAGCAAATAATTTTGTTAATAACAGTGAACCCTACGATTTGTTCCCTAACCCCACACACACACACACGCACACCTACAGCTAGTTGGGGGAAACTAAGCAATCTAATGACGGAAGCACCTACTGACAATTTGGTTACATCAACTACGGTGCACAGCTCAAAACTGAAAACCCATAACACAATTTTTGCATAAAATTATACACGGGTTCCCCATCAGAGAAGTTCGTTGTTTTTTTTGTAAATGCATAAAGTTTTCAAAATGTGTAGTCTTGTACATCCTTAGTTCCCTGAAATGTGTGCAATATTAAAAACAAGAGAGCTTCAAACCAGGCCCCACCCACTGTCTTTGTATAACCAGAATTCACTTATTGGCTTTACCCTCATATGCAGATGTTCAACTCTCCTCAGGTGAAATTTATACCTACTAAAATTACTGTACATTCTGTTAGGTTACAATGAAATGAAGTAGACTGATCTTAATATTATTATTGGAAACAAAACTAAAAAAAAAAATACAGATCCACATTTGAAATTTTACCATCATACAAAAATGTGTTCTGGATGACACTCATTTGGATTTTTAAAATGTTAAAATGAATAATTTTATTATTTCTCAGTTTATATTAAAATAACTCAAAAGTATGTAAATATTTATTGAACATTAACCCTCTGGACACCTCACTTCACCACCCTTCAATTAACACAGGTTGAATTAGAGGGCCTGTAATATACAGAACCACCTTTAATATAATATAATCCTTTGTGATGACAAGTTGGTCTATTGTTCTAACCCAGAATGCTTTTCATTATCAGTTTTGATTAAGTACAGCCAGTTCAATGCAAATGCTAACTGGTTCTTCTAGAGTGGTGGTACAAGAGACATGATTGATATGGTAGGCTGGCTATTCCTCATTTTTAATTACCTAGGCTAGACAACACACCAGTTTAGATTCAGTAACAAATACCACTAAGTTATGACAATTCTGTAACTGTAGGCATCTCTTCAACACAATCTTTATCCACATCAACACATTTAAGTTTACAGATCGATATTTAAGAAAGTTTTAAGTCAGCTAAAGAAAACAGCCACATGAAATTGGTTATTCATTTTCTTCTTTTCAGGATTTTTTTTTTTATGTTCAACTAGTATGAATCTTGTAGTTCATTTTACACCCAATTTCACACTTGATTGCTTCCTCTTCAAGTGTTAATATTTACCCATTTTAGAATACACGGTCACTATTAGATCTTCAGTAATGTAAAGACTACCAATTAGATTTGGCTTTAGAAGTCCAGACAAAAGGCACTGACTTACGTAATATCTTCAGTTTGCAAGTTCACGATGTTTGCGATGAAATTATCCTTCATAATTACTCCCCGGATTGTTTTCCAGTCATGTGCGTTTTCCCCCAAGAGAAGACATATGCCTTCCAGTGCAAGCTTCACCAGTGCTGGAGGATGAGCCATTGTACGCACTTCAACCAAGTGCTGCCTCTTAATGGACTTCACGGCTAATGCGGAAAGAAAATGATTTTTGTTGCAAAGCTATGGTCATACATGCAGGTTTCTGTAGTTTGTCATTGTGACATAAATAAAGTTAAGCTATTATACACTATATCACCTCAGACTATCAAATATGCGTATTAAGTAATTTTAAAACTCCTCTGTACAAAAATAAACATGATACACCTTATTGTTTCCTGCCCGTCTACATGAATCAAATGAATATTTGGGATCTTGTCCTGTAAAGATTAACACTTCACTAGTAAGTCAGAATCCAAGGCATTGCATGTCTTCGCAAAACAATAATTATCCTCTTAGCTCCAAACCATGCTTTCCCCTCAAGTATTTTACTGGAGTAGTAACACCACTGGTATATTAAGCAATCTCCAACTTTTGTTAACAAACACTACGCCTTGAACCAAATAGGTCTAACTCTGATCCATCAGATCCATAATACCTTCTTCCAATCCTCAACAATCCAGGCTTTATGTAATTTTTCCCACTGGACTCTCTTGCTTTACTTATAGACTTTAGTAATAATTTCTTCACAGCTGAAAAATCATGTTTACCAGTAGATGGAAGGCACCTTTTCACTGTTCTAAGGGACACTGATTTTGGTCTGGTGACATTCATTTATTCTATAATACCAGGGACTGTAAGCCATCTATTCTGCTTACTCAGTTAACTTGATGTGTTTGTTGGTCCTTAGCCCTGATGTTAACCCGTCTGGCTTTTTTTCCTATCCATGTTTAAACCAGTAGTCTTTTCTTTGCACGTGTAATGAACATCTGTTAGATATGCCAAGCGCATTTGCAATTTCTTTTTCATTTAAGCCTTTATCTTTCAAAGTACTAATGCTTCCAGATTGATTTGCTGCCTTCTTGACCCCCAAAGACTCACATTAAGTACACTTGTTTTAGCTGCAACTCCTGAGGCTCATTTGTTATCCAATCAGATGATTCCAACTGTCTTAAATTACTATATGGATAATTCCAGGCTAGTCTGTCTCACTATTTTGAGATAAAAGGGGGCTATTACGATAAATATCCAGATTTTAGTTTAAATATATTAGGTGCATTTGTTTTGTTCTAGATTATTTGTTAATTCATAGATATCACATTTAACTGATAGATTTAATAACAATCATTTAGAGTGCATGTGTACGTATGTAAACACCCATGTGGAAGATCAAATACAGAAATAACCAATAAATACAAAGTCTCATTAAATTTCCGACTGATTGATTACCTAAGATGATCTAAAAGAAAAGAATGTTCACTAGGAGTATATTATAGGCATGCTTTTTTCTTTTTTTCTTTACCACTACTGTAAGACATTAAATATATAGTGTTTATAAAATTTTTGAGGGGTAAGAACAAAAATAAATTGCAATACAAAGCCATACGCTTGAGGTCGTTATTAATCTTGTTTTGTTGTTCGCCGCTGTGAAACCAAAACGGTAATAATCAGGAAAATTAGCTGGCTTGCTGAAGTCTGTTACTGCAGTGAAACAGAAGTCCAGAACGCATTACAAGAACCCACCATCAGAAGCCAGGTAAAACAGATTCAGTTAAATGGTAGAAAAACCCTGACCAGGCACCAGAGACCATCACAGCTATTGAAGCTGTCTGAAGCCTGCTGAGATCACTTCTCCATCACCTTCAGTGGCATACCCCTGAACGCCGTGTTACTGGGGGGGGGGGGGGGGGTAAAAACTTTGAAACAACCAGCAAAAGGTTCCTCCTACTGTACCTTGCTGAGCCTCGATAACTGCTGGTTCAACCTGCTCCAGGTCGGCACGCACGTCCGCCTGTTTTTCCGAGATCACTTTGGTTTGCTCCAGTAAGGTTTGCTGAATTTCCTGGGATGTCACCTTTTTGCGCTCTGCTTCTTGCTGATCTTTCACCTGGAAGAGTTTTAGTTTGGCCACATTATAACCTAGGACTCTAAATAAGATTCGTGGTGTTCCCCAATCTGATGTTCACTTGATTTGCAATGTAAATTTTGAGTGTTGTGACCTGCGCCAATTTTATTTTTTAAAAGAAAGTGACCCCCCCCCCCCAAAATACCCAAAGGAAGATGTGGAGTAGACGATGCCGATTTGTTGGGCAAAGCTCACGGAAAATGAAAGCCAGGCAATCTGACAGACAAAAAAAACCCCGAGGTTAACTAAATTTCTTTACTAACAAAACAAAAACCAACAAACATGTGCTGTACATGAAGCTTGTCAAATAAACCGGTTATACCTGGATTTGAAAATACTGGAAATCACGGCCATAAAGGGCGCCACCAGAACTCAACATAAATAGCATAACCCACTGCAGCAGCAAAAGCAGGGTGATAGAAATAAAGATATCAGAAATCTCAAATATGCCGGGGAATTATATTCTTGAGCACCTAATTAGATGTTTCTATCTAGTGTTACTTTGGTTTTCACATATGCAATACCATTATCTATAGTTTTTTTTAACATTACCATAGTAGTCCTTCATTCATCTTAACCAGGGCAGTCCAAACTGTACCTCATATGTGATGAACAGGCCACTTGATATAGTCAAGCAGAGGCTTTGAATGCAGATGAACACCTCCCACTCCCATAAACCTAGAATACCTAACTAATTTTAATAAGTAGTTCACCATGCACATCACCTTGACGAGAACACTCGTTGACATGTCATCATAAGCAGTGAACACCAGATATAGCTGCTGTAATATTGACAACTCCATCTACTAGTTAAAGGAAATTACCCATCTATCTCTCATGTTGCCAACATACAAAAAAAACTGTTAGCTAATTCCAAAGAAACCATTCCTATACTAGGTGATGAAAATTTGAAAGAATTCAATCCACCAAAGGTTTGTAGCATTGGTAACCAAAGACTATTTGTACTATGTAAAATTATGTACTCTACCTGCTTATAAGAATTAGCTTACACAAAAATTTATTATTTAATCTTAAAAACCAATCTGGGATTTCAATTTTTAGTTGGTTTACTTTTAAACTAAGCAAACAACATTAATTTTCTACTTTCAAATTATTACCTTTCTTGGTTTAATGATGATTAATTTCCATGAATATCTGTACAATTAGACATCATTGAATTAATTCCTTTTAACTTGAATAGAATTTATTTGCACTGAAATGGAATTCTAAAGGGCACAACAGATTTCTTGGCCTTTTGAATTAATTCTTCCAGTTATCTTTGGCTAATTATATTTTATTTGGCAATTAAGCCAAAACCACAGATCTACATCTAATTAAAATATCCTAAAGCAACATTAACATAATTGGTGAAATTTTCACATCGAGAATAGAACTACTTTGTGTAAAGATAAAACATACGACCCATACAAAAATAGGAAAGCCAAGTTTAACAATGATTCAGAATCTTTTAATATTGGCACATTAAGGAGAGACATCAGAAAAGTACATCTGATACAGAATAAACCTAGAAGTTATTAAATAAGCACAAAAAAGTAACATCAGGTATATTTAATAAAAACTAGCAATTTTTCAAATAAAGAAAAGATGAATATTTAATTTTAAATAAAAACAGTTTATGCAATAACTACTTCTCAAGATCTTACCATCTGTTTCAGTTTTGCATTTGCAGCATTGTTTTTGCTCTCCAATTCTAAACGCTTGCTTGACAATGACTTCTGAAGTTCTTCCACCTGTTCTACAGTTTCTCTGATCTTCTGGAGACCAACATTCAAATGCAGCTGCTGTTCTTCCAGATCAGACCGTTCCTCCTGATATAATTTTGCCTGCAAAAATATCAAAACTTTAGTTAACTCTTTAACTACAACAATGGCATGTAAAGCACAAAACTAGAACCAATGTACTGTCAGAATTTGGAGAACAGTCACTAAACATTATTGGCTAAAATTTTCTACACATCCTTGACTTCAAATTTTTCACAACCCTAGTCAACTTCTCATAACCACACGCCAAACTGAATGTTACTACATTAAAAAAAAAAATTCAAATGCTGCAAATTCTATTTCACAAAAGAAAAAATATCTAAAGTTATCTTTGCTACAATGATAGACACCTGCTAACTTTCCTGGTTTTTAGTTTCCATGAGATACTCACAAAATGGTTGATGAAGTCAAGGTAATGCCTCGGCGTGATGGCCATAGTGCGACCACCTCTCTTAGCTACTCTGGCATTAGCTTGGTGCAGGGTTTGGTGGACAAACACAAAGGCATTGACAACAGAATCTCTATGCGATGGCGGTCTGGGAAGGGCTTCACAAATCACAGATAAGTAATCAGGTGCAATGTACTGAAAACGAGTAAAATAAAAGAGCTGTTTGTACAAAATTGTTCTTTGCATAAAGAAATGTTTTAATGTCTTCTAGTGACAAGCACTGCTTCCAATAAGGCTACAAATGCAGCAGCAATATACATGAATAAAGCAGTAGTTAACTTGGGGCAGTCACTAACTTCCGCTCATTTATGGGCATACAAATATAAACATCATCATTAAAAGCCAGTCGTCGTCATCCAGACGCATCACAAGACCAGATTCCTTGTAGTAGGTCAGCTGCAAAATGGTGCCAGGCAGATTGAGACACACATCTGAAACTTTTTGAGAAGTTAAAATTTTGTATGGACAATGCCAAGTTTCTACATTTTTGCTTTAAAATGAGCTACATCTAAAAACTGTGGCATACTCTTTCAGTTTCCATAAGTGCAGCTACGTTGTTTCAGAGTTTGAGGTCAGGTTCACCCTAAAAACCTAAAACAAATGAGGCTAAAAATCAAAGTTTATGACTGAAATAAAGCAAAATGAATAATATACCTACAATAATTGATTACACGCCAATTCAAATATGTTTTAAACACCAAGTAATCATTGAGACTCACATTTGCTTTGTCCAGGTCAATTTTGCATGTGAATTCTTTACCCACTTGGTACAGAGCACCATTAGACCAGTCACCAAACCAATTCAGAACACATCTAAAAAGAACCAAAGGATGAATAATGAAAAAAAAAAAATTTTACATTTGATTCTACTATAATCTTAAGATAAAAAAATACATGGTGTCAGGGACTCTACAAACAAATGATACTAGTGTTTTTAGTGCAAGAGAAAGCATATCTGATACACTACCAATTAACACCAAACCAATAAATGAAATGCTTTGCAAACATTTAGCGTAAGGTAGATGTCACATTAGTAACTCCTGTGTCCTTTCTAGGCCACCATTTTGAAATTGAATAAACTTAAAAGTTGCAAGCCAATTTTACTAGTAAGTGGATTAAGTATTATAAATAATACCAACCCTGTTGATGTTACACCGCTATTACTGCTGATTAAAATAGTTTCCTTAGCTAATCAGTAGACCAAAGTAACTCACTAGAGCGTGAAAAATATTTAGAAGCATATTTCTTTTCTAGAGCAGCATTGACAAAAGTGGAGACAAAGAAAACTGCATATTTAAACAAAGTAGCACTAATTTAATGCAAATAAATCAAACAACAAATGGCCAATGACTTTCTGGCTCAATCCACTGCCTATGTGGAAAACGCTGTGAGAGACCTATGAAGTAACAATTTTAAATAGTAAAAATTAGTGGGTTTAAATTCCAACAAGAGGTTGCAACTTTTAGCTCTGATAGACTGACATTAAAAGCAGTTGTAGGCTTCTAAAACAACAATGGTCTGGTAAAGTTTTCAAGCTATGCATATGATTACGTAAATTCTCTTTGAAGTGAAACTGTCCAGGAGATATTCACAAGACTACTTTAATATTTATCATCGTGAAATAGCAAGTCAAGTATTCGAACATTGCAGTGTCTGGTCTCTTGACAAAATTATAAAAAAAGAGTAATTTAGATCTCTTCACTAACCTGAAAATACTATACATCTAAAATATAACTAACATTTATTTAGCATCCCATTGCTTGGTTTTTCTAAAATTGTTTGGAAGAATTATTGATCATGAATTTAAAGCAAGAGCATTTATACAACCATTCTCCTTGGGTGATTAGCTACCATTACATACAACAAATGTGAAAGTATTATTAGTTAACTGTTGTTAAAGGTTGGGTCCTTTAAAAAAATGAACCACAAGTTCATTTGACATTGTTTGGCTGGCTTCTTTCCAAGAACATACCTTACTTTATAGGGTCATAATCAATCATTTTCAAAATTATCTGTACATTATTTACAAACATTGTTGCACATGACATGTAACCAATTTTTTTTAATTTTTAAAGTGTTTTTCCACAATACATCCACTTGATTCTGTTTAATCTCTGAAAATTCCAGCTTTGTTCTATAATTTTGAGACGACAGAAGTTCGGACTGTGAGAGCAGAAATTTTCAAAGCAGCTATAAATTAAGCACTAGGCTGAAAGTAAATTTGTGGATGAATGATTTCAAGGAAGTCCAAAACGTTCGTCTAAGCTGACACCTGTTTTTTTAACCCACCTGTTAAACAAAGCTGGAGACGTTGCAGCTCGGTCCTTCAGTCCTTCAGAAGAGGGATTCATTGTAAAAACAACATGTAAATTCTTCATAACCTGTGTCATTTAGAAAACAAACAATTCAGTTTATAATATTCTTGACTATAGATTTCTTAGTAATCAGCAAAAAGACAATTTTTTTCCCTCAGTTTTACAGACAAAAGGTCAGTATTAAATTAGAAAACAAAAACAAGGCTCACACTTTTGCTAACGTGAAATCGTGACATTTACAAAGTTTTTTCAGGACTCATCCGCCACCCAAATGCGATGACTCATTCCTTTTATCAACATGCACACAAACTTCAATTATCACTGTTAAGTGTATTCCAACAATATTAAAGAAAACTATTTATAATCACTAAAGCTGAAAACCAGTCAATTTTTACTTCACTGAAAAACTAACAATCTCTGCATCCTTCATGGACTGCAGAAGTTCATCCATTTGCTTATCGATGAACTTTAGTTCATCCTTTTTTGCTCCTCTACAGTCAAACTCAGCAGCATATTGGAGAAAATTGGCAATATCCATCTCCTTTCTTTTTCTCAGGTTGTCTAATTGGCAATTCATATTTCTTTTCAGAGACTGCTGCTAAGTCTGATCTGTTTGTGCATGTGGAAGTAATAGTACAAGTTAGATGTTCAGAGAAGTTCATCAATGTAGTGTTATTGTTATGTTAACTAATTCTCTGAATCTAGTAAGAGACTGGGGAATTTAATTATGTGAACATTCACCAAATTAGATCACCACATAGGGCTCCATTTACTGTCCTAGCATCTACCAGATCTATTAAAAGTGTCTTCAATTTATAAATGAAATCATCATGATTATCTGTGTCATGAATCCAAACATTTATTTTTCCACATGCTTTAGAAGGCAAATTAGCCTGCATCTTACTACCCTCTTGTGGAAAACTAAGTTTCTGTTCAGTTACAAGCTGCAAAGCCACCGTTTAACTTTTTTAGTCAGAGTTGTTTTCATGATACCCATTTCCTAGTTTAGACTTTTTTAAAATTTCTAATAAGGTAGTTGGTAACAAAAAGGAATAAATTATGGAAACAAAAAAACAAAACAAAACAAACTAGCGGGTATAAAATGCAAGTTGCACGTGATAGAATAGCATCTCATGTGTAAAAATGAAATGATCCCTGATTGGCTGTTATGAAACCAATCAAAAAGTATCATACCTCAGAAGAATGATAGAAGTATAAGCAGTGATATTATTGCAGTGTGGTGAATACTACAATCCCTGGAAAGAAAATATCACAAGCCAAGCATAAAACAGTCTTAACTAGTGAAGGCTACTCCATGCAACAGATTGCACCTAACTTTTTATGCAGAACTAAGGAAGATAGACAAAACTGCTATGTCGACAGTCAAGAAAAAAATTCCAAACTCTCCAAGAGTGATATTAATTACCTCAGGGAATGTTCTCTGCACAACAGATAATGAGCTAGTAGATCTTGCGAATGTATGGGTGGGTGTTAACGTTTCTTCAACAGTAAGATACATGTTAGTATGAAGTGAACTCAAAAGATTAGTGAATGTCAGCCAGAGAGAAGTAAACCAAACAGCAAGGCCAAAATGAAATTACCAAACCTGGAAGAAGATGCTCTCTACAGATGAATCCAAGTTTGAACTGTTTAGAAATAATCAATGGCAATTTGTTTAAAGGTGGACCAGAGAACAGTATACCAGTCGGTATACAACAGCTAGAGTGAAGTGTGGTAGAAGATCAATACAAGTGTGGAAATGAATATTAGCAGCAAAAGGTGTTGGGGAATTGCATAAAATTTAAGGTATATTGACAACTGACAGCTACAGGAAGGTTCTCATCCACTATGACAATCCATTAGAAAGATCTCTCACTGGGCAGAAATTTATCTTCTAACATGTCACTGACCCAAAGCATACATTCAATGTGGTAAAAACTATCTGGAATGTAAAGAGGTTGATGTCCTTAATTGTCTTTATATGAATACCATTGAGGCTATGTGGTAGAATTGTGTGGCTAATGAGAAAGTCCAGCAACAACCAAACACCTTAGATGAAATGTGGAAAGTGCTACAAAATATTTGGAACAACATTCCAGTCAAACATTGATACTCCATATGAACAGGTCAAGCTCTATAAAAAGCAAAAAGTTTCCATACTAAATACCAATGCACTATACAACAATTCATTTTCTGAATATTTTCTAGTATTATTTGTCTCTTTCATTTGCAATTATTTGTTTCCATAAGTATCAACAGAAAAGAAAAACTCGCCAAAAAAGAATACCCACAATCGGACTGTCAGGATACTCAATATATTGTGTGCAGATGATAAATATTGAAACTAATGGCAGTCCATAGCCAGTTGGAAAGGGCTATTTGAGAAACAAAGGGAACAAAAGAACGCTGGTCATTCAACACAGGTTGGA
Organism: Nautilus pompilius; assembly: GCA_018389105.1. NCBI lineage: Eukaryota > Metazoa > Mollusca > Cephalopoda > Nautilida > Nautilidae > Nautilus > Nautilus pompilius. Next base: position 361,276 of record JACATO010001081.1, read on the forward strand.
GATGTTTGATAAAATAAGATGCTATGGTTTTTAACTTAGAATATGAATAGGGTTCACCCAAAATCCTCTCGTCAGACAGATGAGGCAAACCTCTCATCGACACATTGGACAATCTAACCAATGTATTTGGAAGTACAGCCCTGGTGTTTAATGTGGTAAACTATATAAGACCTGTCAGGGAATTTTTTTGTCCTTAAATGGGAAGTAATCTTCCAATGTAACATTAAATTTATAGAAAATTCTCAAAACCTGAGGGAATACCTGGACGTCAATCTGATGCAATATTACTGTAACCAAACACTTCAAATACCTTAAAAATTTAGCACTAACACGTGTGTGTGTGTGTGTATATATATAATCATTTTAGAAAAAGTATGTCTGACTGCCTAGACAAGTATTTTGCTCAAAACACCATGTTTCTGTTGTGTGAGAGAGATCTGAAAACAGTATAGCACCATGTGGCAGATCAAAATGTTTTTAAACAGTGCATATTCCAAAGACAGTTGATATTTTGATCCGTGGCAAAACTGCAAGTTTAGGACAAATGGATTATACAATTGAACTCTGGAAAAGCACTTTTAATCATTTTTTTTTCTTTCAGATAAAACATTTTTGTTGATTTAATAATATTTATACTTTTACGTTGTATTAACTAAAATTATCATCACCACTTAAAACATCACAATTATGTTCAATGAGTAGAAAACTGCATGTTTACTGATATCTGGAATCTTGTAGATCATACAAAATTCACTGATAATAACTGCATACAATATTTAATAAATGCAGCTGTTTAGTTTTGGGTGGAGGCCACAGAGAATGCACTATTACCCAATGTTGTGTCAGGAAAGCAAAGTTACTACAGCAGAGATTCCCAGTAAGGGATCTGATTATGCTGATGACACTCAGGCCAACAGCATCCTTGCTGCTGCAGAATGCCACATACTGAGTGTTCTCCTCCTCCAGTTGGCTTTCTTCAGAAGGATGCCAGACGATCAGCCATTTCAATGATAGTGAGACCAGCACGACCTGGCTCACACCTTACAGATGCTGTTATAAGACATTATTTTTACTGTGGTGAAATATTAAATAATTTTAAGTTAAAAAACATTGCATCATGCCAGCAGTATGAAATACATTTCACATTTTTTGACATACCAGAAAAATGTAACATTTTCAAAAAACTAAATGTATTAATATTAAACTAATCAAACTCTACAAGTAAAAAAAAAAAATCACCAGATTTTCAGGAATCAGCTTTACTGAAGTAGCTGGGTATTCAACCATACATTCTTACTCTACAACAAGGGAAATTATCCAGCTGCTAGTAAATTTGGTGTGGATTTAAAGGAGGATAAACAGTTCATTTGCTTTCATGAATGCAGAAGATTACAGATAAGATGTTTTAAAGCAGTTTTTCTAGATTATCTCAATTAAAGAAAAATACCTATGTGACGTTTTAGTGCTTTGATAAACACAAACCAGTGGCATAGGATCCATAGCTATTATTAGGATTTCATCAGACAGGTATTGCAGCATTTACTGAAGACTGACAGATAAGTTTGTCATTTTGTTCTATAAATGAACCCGGCAAATAAATAAATAAAATACAATTTTAAATAGTTCAAGTTTAACATGTATTTTTCTGAGAGGCAAAGCTGCTTTTTTGATCGAACAAAAGTTTTTAAAATTAACTTCTGCACATTTCTGAAAACATCTTTAGCATCACATCAATGCAAGTTTAATTGTCCTAAACATTAACCCTAATTAATTAGGAGTAATTAATATTACCTGTTGAGTAAACCACTTGTAGAGTTCTTCACCAGAATCCAACATCATGCCCTCTCTCTGAGCACCTTCTTTGCATTGAGTCATCAAAGTCGTGTACTCGTCCCCTTCAAACAAACCAGGCACTTCCCCATTGGCCAGAAGTGTGTTCATGCGCTCCAGAAAACTTGAGTCCAGTACATTTGATTCATCCATAATGAAGGCTATTTTTTCATCCTGTAAATTTTAGAAAAATTTTTCCTGAATTATTTACACAGGCTCATAAAATTGCTTCCCTACTTTCAATTATCTATTTAAAACAGCAGCAAAATGTAGACCATACCTCTCTCTCTTACATCCTTTGTAAATTAATAAATGATCACAAAAACATTCAGTAATTTGAAGAACAAAAGCTAAAAATTATACAGTACACAAATTCATACATGAGGTGGTAATATTTGCACAAATCAGACGAAAAAGTTAAACCACATTTTTATTTTGAAATTTCATTTGTTTCTACATTATAAGTGATGCAGCCATAACTGACTTTCCATCTCTCATTGAAATCCATAAGAATCACTAATATGCGTAATTGGTCAGCTCATTCATTTTGAAATAGAACCCCATCAATTTCCCATCGTTATGCATGAAGTAATACTAACTTACCAGGTAGGCTATTATCCAGCATATGTAAAATGTTTTAGGAAGCTTATCTAATTCATACATTTTGCCATTGTTCTCTCAATCCTTACCACTGGATTTCTTTACCACATGGCTGAGGAAACTAACCGCTATGCCGCACAGATTCAGAGGAAAACAAGCAGAACTGACAATGTTTAGATGAAACACCACCAGAAAGGGGAGAACTTTGGTAACAGTAAACATAACTATGGATCTCTATTCTGTGCCATAAATTAAGGATTTATGAAGGACAACAAACTTAGTGTCAAAAATAGTGACACTGAAAAGATAAACTGAATCAGTATAGATGCCTCTGTGTCAACAATCAGGTGATTTTACTCCACATTTTTAACTTTCTGCACTATAAATTGAATTTTTCCCTTCATTTTATAGACATTTCTTTCTTTTTCCCTTGGATTACCAAAATGTGTTAAGTCAGTGTTATTTGGGTCATTCCATGACGGAATGTTTTTAATATTTTTTAATCAGCCATCTTGGAAATGTCTTACCATTTGTGAATGTAAAATATCAAATTTTTTGATAAAGGATTAAATAATGTAAGTTAGTATAAGTACCTGCTTGGCTGCCACAGAACTGATAATAACTAACCAAAATACTCACTGGGGGTAATGACTACCTACATAAAAACCTAGTTCCATTTTTTCACTTAAATCTACCGAGCTGCAATCTGGGTTCCCAAGCTTCTCATGATACCATACTGAAAACATTCAGAGTCTAACTCTGAATTAAAAAAAATGCTATTCATTAAAAAAATTATACTACTGTTTTTATTAAAAGGACTTATGATTGCTCTAGTTAACACACATGCTTACCTTACAGCCAGATCTCCTGAGAACAGACCTCAAGTCTTCATCAAAATCAGCAGCTGTATACTTATTATGCACTTTGATCTGGTACACACTGAGACCATTCATCCATGCAACAAACCTGGACAGGGTAGTTTTTCCTGCACCACTGACCCCAATCAGTAGTAGATGGCCCTGGGGTTGGCGGAAGATTCGATCAATCCGAAGAACATGATCAAGTACCTCATCAAACAGCACAAGTGGCACATCTAGTTCTTCTTCATAAAACACCTACATAAGACGGCAAATTTTAAGCATGAAATATCCCAACACAAAATAACTGGCAAATTTGAATTTTAAACCTCGACAGCAAAGTTGTTGTTGTTGTCAGGGATACTAATCCCGGATTAACAACTGTCATCTTTGTAATCCGCACAAGACTATACCTATTTAAAAATAAGATGCTTCACAAAACAAGAATCCTGAAGTGTAAAAGTCACTAATAAAAATGTAATTGTAGATAAAAGTTTTAATATTTAAACTGTAGATAATTATAAAACTGTTGGTATTTAAAAAGTCAAATTTTATATATATAACAAATGTCTTATTGGATTTTCAATATTATACTAAAAGAAATATCAAATTAAAAAGAGCAGCAGCAGCAGTTTACCTTGAGTCTGGCTTTAACATACTCTCTTAGTTCTTCTCTGTCAACTGGTACATAATCTTTGGACAGCCAGTTACTGAACAAGATTGGTCTCTTCAACGATTCTTCTTTGTTGATATTTGGGAAATGTTTCAGTGCAATAGCATCCACATTCTCATCAGTCCACTGCCTTTCTTCATCATTCACCAACCTGGGAAATAGTAACAATGATTTAGCAGATTTGAAAACAAATCAAATTGATGAGTTTCTCTTACTGTAGTCAATACATATGCAAAACCTCAATTCCGATAAAAGATCAAGTCACAGTCTTTCTTAGTGTTTCATGTTGTAAAAGAATAAAAAGTTAGTTTATAATGCAAACAAAAGCAACTGTAAATAAATAGGAAAACTATAACACATGGTGTCCATTAAGGCTCCAGAAAAGAACAGTATCCAATCCACCCCTGTGCAAGACTGGCAGAGCTGACTCATATTTGCACCTCATTTTACTCCACTCATTTTTACATTATACAAACTATCAGATTTACAAACATTTACCCCATTTTCCCCCTTCTTACCATTGTTGAGATTTGAATCTAAACTCTCCATAAGATGTGAACTTTAACCCACTGCAGCATTTACTCACTATACAATATATCCTGTTTATAAGTTCAAACATATTTAAATAATCAATTCCATTTATATATAAACACACTTCACCAAAAAAAAAAAACATTGTAGCCCCAAAACAAATAATTAAGCTTGACACCTAGAATGAGGGAGAGAATTGTTTGTTTGACAGGCTTGTCAACTTACCTATCCTGGAAAAGTCGAAGAGCTTCATGGGCCCACATTCTCACCAAACCCTCAACTGATAAGGTCTCCAAAGGACGCAGAGCTTCGCAAATTCCTCTCACCCATCGAGTCATTTCTCGGGGACTGTAGATATAATGGGGCTGTGAATCCAGTGTGAAACGATCCTGTAAACAGACAAATGCCAAGTATTAATTAACCCCTTCAACAGAGAAATCCTTATCACATCCATGACAAGAAATGCACTTATCAACAAACACGCACCATCTTATAATTTAGCTTGCAAACTGTTAAAAATTTAACCTTAAAAATATCAGAACTGCTGCACTTATTTATTTGTGCAGGTTATTTTGGACTAAAGTCAATCTCACGTTGCATGTAAGCCCATAATTGTGTGGTAAGACTACATCGATTAATGGACTACTACTATTCTTGGCAATTTACTATGTTAGAAAGGAATGTTCCTATATAATAATCATTTGAGTTTTAGATAATTGTTAGCAGAATACAATGACACATTTTTCAATGTAACTACATGCGAGACAGTTAAGCGCTGGCAAGGTTCTCTTGGTTATCTTTTAATAGCTTAGCAAACAATCACAAAGCCTAGTCTGTATAACACAATCACTGTTTTTATCAGATTTGATGTCTGACAAGAAACAAACATTTAAATGTTTTTCAGAGTCACTGTGTCTTTAAAGAAATTCTTTTAAATTCTGAGTATGAGACATATCTTCATTCTGCTAATTGTAGTACAACAAGCAGTGAGTTACAATTTTTAGAACTGATGGAGGTATTTCATTTTTAAATTGTCATTTAAAAATAAACCAAACCAAACCAACAGGAATGGCAAGCAAAATTTAGATTCCTCACCTGTGACTTCAGGTAGAATTCAACCATAGCATTTGTCAATGGTTCAGCAAATGTTTTGAGACTGGGAACCAACCTGAGCATAGCTCTGTTAAAGGTACCGAAGATTTGAGTCAAAGACACCTTTCCAGGATAGTCCACGTACACAACTGGCACATGACGCAAGAATCTGCACAAAAAAACAAACAAGAATCATCTTCAACATGATGTAAACACGCAGACAGTTGGACAAAACTATTACCCAAGATTCTCAGCAACTTGCCCAATAAGACAAGTGCCAAGATTATATATTCCGTGCATCACGGAAAACAAGGCCAAGAAGTTATGACGCGCTGTTTCATACCTTAAACGGTGAACAAAAACTAGACTATAGCCACACCAAACATGAACACCCCCCCCACTCCTTAGTTACCACAGAATAAGACTGTTTTAAATTAGTGACAGACGAGCACAACAGTGCAATCCGAGATTGAATTTCTAAACGTTTTTAAGCAGCTGTTTCTTGGATTGAAGCAGTAACTTAAAAATGTTAAAAATTCAGTCTTAAGTACAAACAATGTAAGATTTTAAGTCTTTTAGAATCTGAAATCAAGAGATTTAAGTTTTGATAAGTCAACAGCAGACAAGTGGCACTGAAGCATCTCAACTTTCAATACACTGTTTTTCTATGATTGGTGATATCAGATTTTTAACACAACCACCAGGTAATGGCCAGAAATTCTCTGTAGAGAAAGGGGTGCCATTATAGTGTTTTTGTTACATACATCACCACAGGTGAAGTGATGCTGGTGCTATACCCCCTCCCCCTATATTACATCATACCACGTGACCATCTCTCTCTCTCTCTCGTATATGCCACCGCCTAAAAAGTGGAAGCTAGAAGAAACACCTGGATCTAGCAGCAAATCAACAACACCAAAAAAACCATGAAAGGAATATCATTTTCCAGGATACGGGCCAGGAACAAACTTATGAAAAGGTTTATTCCAAGTACCACAGAACCCGTTAGACCAGGCAGCAAAACAGCACAACCTAGATTACGCTAACCCAGAAAAGGATATTTGGGAGGCTGACACGGTCTATCAAAACAGCGAAGAAAGGCGGCTTAGTCAAAAAACTAGCAGCAGGAGCAATACATGCAAAACACTACCTCGGACTCGATACTTTCTTTAGACAGACCCCTACAAACAGGCAACCAGATTCTGCTAGCACTGCAACTCATACTAGTGCTATGGATATGGAAACTGGGCGGCTCAACGACGAGCGGGCAATCAAGCCAAGGAACTGGACTTCCTCCTAGAAGTATTAACAGAACTCAACTCTATACTTTCAAGAGAAAATTCAGAAACATTATAGGCACAAAAAACATGAACGCCAGGAATATTGCCATTAACAACTACTGACAAATGCAGATCCAAAGGATAAAAACCCGCTTAGAGGATATGACGAAAGTGAACAATACACAATATCACATCGGTTAACAACAGCCACCATGACACCACTCAACTTTGAAGCAGTCATCTCGCAAAGTATAGCTTACAGAATAGTGAAAATGGGATTCGAAATAACTGACATCATCGCTCAAGAAGTAACCACGGGAGCACCACACTTCGTCAACCCACATCTACGTGGAATTCGGAAAATACATCGGCTACAGTAACTTAGATTCCACTAGCAGCATGCCAAACAAAGCATTCACCATCATAGACTCTGAAACGTGGCAAGATGCCCACCTACCTCGACCAAATTACCACTACCACTGCTCCGAGACAAAAGTAAAAGTTGTCGCTGGAAGAAACACGCTGGATGAAGAACAAGCCATCATCGTTCCATGTAGTCAATTTCATGATTGGAGAACAAGCTCAAACATCATAAAACTCAGACAAGAAAGCATCACCTACCTATAGAAAATCGAGTCACTACAAATGATGCCAACAACCAACGCCAACCATAGAACACTTTACCACCTTAAACACAGCGGTAAATCATAAAGACACCAACATAGCATCAACCTGAGACCAGATACAATTAACAAAAACCCACGAGCCTACATAGGAGCCAAAATGATACAATGACAACGAATAAACGAAGAAAATTTAAACTTAATATCAGAACAATCAGTAGAATACCTAGGCATACCAAACAGAAGCATAGCAGGGGGTAATAGAGAAATAAATGAAGGAACGCTACTCAATAATGTACTACATGCCGTAGAAGAACTGCCAAATTGGCACTCATCAACACACTGAAACACCTCTGATCAGGCAACTTGTGGCCAAAAATAGTCTAACTTCGACATCGAATATTACCTTGAAATAGAAGTTGCCTACGAACAAGACCACCCGCAGATAAGCACAACAACAGATAAAGCAGGAGCAAGGTTGCATAACAAAGACAGTTGGATAGAGACAATCAAACCAGGCAGACACTTTCACGGAACAGAAATAAAAAAGATGAATATACAACAGAACAATTGATTCTGATAAGGACGGATGTTCAACAGCCGTTACCAGCTGCAGCATGAACTAAAACATCGACATCACCAGTGACCAGAAAAAATTCGACAAAGGATACCAGGAACTGATTAACAAAACTGGAAAAGGACATGTGGCCTATACATGGATAATGTCCTGGATGCATAAAACAGGAATCAAATGGGAGGAAGTCAACTTGGACAAACCAATTCACACTCACTCAACCACACCACAAACGAACATCGGAGAAAAATTTAAAAACTATATTTTGCGGGTACCGAACGCCATATTTACCATCCAGCTGGCCCCCGTGAAACAAGTAAACAACATCGCACACTTACATATCATCGTCAGGGAAGCCAACCATGCTCATCTGACAATGCAATACACATTAGGACAACTGCAAAAAACTTTTGGAGAACGATGGAAGAACACAAGCGCCAGAAACCAGAAAGGTGTGGACAGCCTACAAACTCACCAACTACCCAGAAAACTTATCGGAATTAACAGAACAACAGAAGGATATAATGAAAATGGTTGTCAGAATATTGAACGCAAACGACAAACTAACAGTAGCATTACCGGACACCATGCCGGAAATTAAAAAGACAGAAACCGAAAGGGGGAAAGAAAATGACTGCCTTAACAAAACTGAGGACAAGCAAACACAACAGACCATGCAAAACTCGTGAAATACGTCACCGACATCGGAGGGGAAAGGCAACTCGTGCACAACACAATAATCAGAAACACTCATAAAGACACGGCCATGGCAGGAGGAATTAACAGCATCAACACGCCAATCTGCCAACAAACTGGCAACCAAATTTTATGTATGTATTAATTAAATGAAACTCTTCATAATACAAAGTGCTTTTTCTAAGAATTTCCATAATATTGGTAATCATTTGAAACCAGTCACAAAACAAATCAACAGTATTTCTAAAATAAAGTTTGTTTTTTTTTAAGATTAAACAATTTCTAATTGCTATTTTCCCTACAGGAAAAGGAAAAAAAAATGTAAACTATAAGAAATGCATCATTTTGTAAAACCATTATCTCTAAACAAATCTAAAATCAAATGCATATTTTATTTTACCTATGAGACAAGGGTTTTCTTCCAGGATCAGTTGGAGGATTACATGCTCCAACAAACTGAATTCTCTCAAACTTCACCCAAGTTTGATCAGTTGTTCGATAGAAGCCACCATGTTCCATCATTTGGCGAAGGAAGGATATCACACGTTGTGTTGCTGTAAAAAGAATAAAAAGAAATGTCTGAGTTCATCAGGAGTCCTTTTATCCTTAAATGTGGAACATATTGCTGACTTTGACAAACAAAAAAAAAACATTTTTTTTAAATGATTTACAAAGCACAAAAGGTTTCTTCAAAGTCCAATCTGCATAGCAGCAGTTAGAAATTACATATGGAACTTTCCGAATCACCAGGGTTAATTAACTGCTCACTGCACATCTGATATAATGGATCGAGACTAAATGTTTTACAACTGAAAGTGGTAGAAGTTTTTCCAGGGATAATCACAATAAAGGAATTGAGTTTTGATAATTGCTTGTTACCACTGAGAGGAATTGCCAGTAAAGCAATAATCCACAAATTATATATAATATATATATACACACACACAACTATTACTAAATTATGTCTAAAAAGTGGGAAGGTTTCAGATTAATGAAAGATGATGATTAAATGTGATATTTGTTGGGAATTCCTACAGTAAACCCTTGATTTAACAGACCCAGAAACAAACAAGTTTGGAAATAAAACAGCCCAAGTCTGCCCAGTAAAAACAAGCTCAAATAGTCTCGATTCTTCTAGACTAGCTTCTGGTCGACAAACACTCTCTAGATGTGCGTGGCTTGCGCAGACCCAGTATGTTTACAGACGCTCATGCAGAAACATTACTATTCTTGTGTGCGCCATTTCATGTCCTGTTTGCGCTACAAGAAGTTTTTTTTTTGGCTCTATGCGTGTAAATCTGAGCTTAAATCAGTAGTTAGAACTTATCAAACACGGCGTTAAGAAGCAAACTGTTCTGGATATAGGAAAGGGTAGAGAAAAGCTCAAACAATTTGTTTTAAAGTGTCATTGTCGGTGTAACAACAAGCGGATCGACCGTTGGTGCTAGCAATAAGCAATGGAAGAGGCCATTAATAAATATGTGCAGCAGCAAATAAGCTTGCAGAACGTATGAAAATTACTTTTAGTGCCAGCAATGGTTGGTTATGGCATTTCTGTAAATGCCACCGAATGACCAACAGGAAAATCCATTGCGAATCTTTGAGTGCTGTGATGTAGCAATTTAGAAAACTCTTTAATGATCTCATGAAAAAAAAGGAGGGGGGAATTCGTCGCTAGCTCAAGTACATAATGGTGATGAGACTGGTTTGTTTTGGCATTCCCTGCCTGAAAACACACAACCCTATAAACAAACATTCCACTCCTGGCTGCAAAATCAGTGAGGAATGCATATCAGCATCACTTTGTGCCAATGGATGGAACAAGCTCCTTCGTGATGGGGATGCTGGGCCTGATTCCGAGCCAGAAACTACCACCAAATTGTGTCCATACTGAGGATAATGTTGCTGTCTGGATTGAAAAATGATGAGGCTAATCATGGGCACCACCAGCTGACAGAGGGAGATCGAAAATGATGTTTTGGCTGGTGTGACTCATGAAGAAAGTGATGGCAAGTCTGAGGGGGGGATGTCCTTTACACAGAGATTCTCAGACAATATCATTGATACCCCACCTGACATTGATGTTCAATCTTACTGTGGGCATTTCAGAGCCTTAGGAGAAATCATAACAAGGAAGTAGCATCAGCACCACCAAAACAAAAAACTGCTGCACCTTCACCAGAAGAACCTCCTGCCAGCACCAGCAAGAGGGGAACCATCATGCAGACACCCAATATAAATCACAGCAATTTACAACTTTATCAAGATCTGCCAGACTGGTTAGTTGCTCGAAACTAATCAGTACCTTATTCTATCTTATCTTATCACAATACCGTATTCTCTAATTTCATTTATTTTTCAGTCTCTCCTTAATGATAGTTATTACAGTACTGTATATTTGTCCACTGGCGAGTGTATAAAACAACTTCGCATTAATCAGCATCAAACAGACGCCCGACCCATTAGTCTGTTAAATTGAGGGTTTACTGTACTACATTTAAAGTTTGCAACATCTACATTTAAAATTCATCTGGGCAATTCTATTCTACGCCAATCTGTTTGATGTGTTACAGAGTGTTCGGTATATTCTAGCAAATTAATATACAAATTTTTACCCATTTAAAAAAAAAAATTACTTATTATACTTGAAGTAACAAACGGTTTTAGATCAAGTCAAAATGTAACATCTTCCAGGGAATAAATTTGCTTGTTATTTGACAAAATAGCTTTCCCAATCGGCTGGTGGTTCTGAAACAGAATTCAATAGACCAGCAATGTGGACAATGTTCTAAGTCCAGTATCCCTTTTCAGCAGCAGCAGCAAAGATTGACGACTTTGACCAGAACAATTTGATCTCCTCCACACAGCAAGATTGGTATTCGACTGGCCATTGAGTAGAGCTAGGAGATTGTTTATTTGTCATCTTGCCAAAACAACAACCACGCAGTTAGGATACTAAAATTTTGCCGGTGCATAGGGCTTAGTTTTTAAGTTTGTGCCACAGCTAGAAGTAGTCTAGGCGCCAACTTGCTAGTCATGCGGTATTATATCATCTAGAAACAGACTTCAAAGCAAACTTTGTTGCCATGAAAGTTCAAACTCCATTTCTTCCATTTTCATGTCCAAGATTTAAAATACTACTACTACTAAAAAGCAACACGTGGTTGAGTGTGTGTGTGTAAATATCCATCCTTATTTCTATAAATTCAATGTAAATAAAAACCCACGAGTTACGAGGAAAGCCAAATGTAAAAGGTCACATACAGAACTCTTCTTCTAGGCGTGTAAAAAGACTTGCCGTCATTTCCAGGGCACACTGGTTAATGATTAAACAGGTGGAAGGAAGATCACCAATAGTACAATCTTTTGTTAGGTCAGCTCAATTCTGAAAACACCAGATCTCCCCCCCCCCCAACCCAGGCCTTTCTGGCATCACGCCCAGAGCTACTCATCTGATCCAAGCCTACATTAACAGTTGGGTGTCACGGGGGATAACCACGGGGTAAAACTCACCATATTTATCCATATCTGGAAGATTGATTTCATCACAAAACAGAACCAACCACTTGTTCATCTGAACGGGTGACAGCACAACCCCATTAGGTGTTCGCCTATATTCACAATAATGGTCAAATGTCTTCAACAGCAGTTCAGGAGAGGTGGCACTGGAGAAGTTCAAACCAACAACCTACAACACATTAAACAGGTCTCAGAGGCAGGGTTACATTGGTCCTCAATGAAAGCAATAACAAGCGTTTGAAAGCTACAAAGGCTACGTACAATTATCCAAACTATTTGATGATAAAGTTCCTAAAGTTATGAAATGTCTTATCCCCGCTCCTCACAGAAAACAAGTCATAATGGTTTTTGGCATGTACCAGCGAATATATGGAAAATTCAAATATTTAAAACAAAACTAACTATATTTTGTCTGCTTCCTGAATGGATGTAAGTGCTCACCCACTTTGAAGTAAAACTATTCGACTATTAATGTCTTCCAAGTACTGATTTATATAACTAAGTACATGAAAATACCTCCTAACCTCCACAAGGTTTTATGTCTTTCCCACAATACCTGAAATGTAATTGGCTAATATGCAAATGTGTTTCTCTCTAAGTTACAGTCCAATCAAAACCAATTTTACTCAAACACGTCACCAGTGAGAGATATACCACGTGACACTTGTATTAAGATTAGGCTTGTAGGTGAATAATAGCAGCTTGTGTAAAAACTGGCAGAACGATTAATATCAAAAACAGGTTATGGTAGGAAAAACTAAGATGTATTAAAGTAATGTTTAACAGTTAAAGGGGGAGTTACTAATGAATTGCATCTGGGTAGAGGAGAATCGTCAATGCCACAATGGCTCACAAAACAATGGCAAGGAAAAAACTTTCTGGGAGAGTAGCTGCTAGGAAACCATTCTTACGTAAAGAGTGTTACAAGATTAACTGGGCTAAAGATACATTTGGCAAACGGTCCTTTCGGCGACAATGCAAGAAATGATTTGGAAATCATTGGTGACAGTGTTTGGAGAATAAGATGTGAGCAGTGCATCAAGCAATGTACAACAGCATCAGTAAGAGGTTGTTGGGTCCATTTAGTTTTGAGGAGGTATCTCAAAGAAAGGGCCTGGAGACTTGATTAAAGTTGAGGGTAACCTTACATGTGACAATTATTCATCATACAGCGGCATTTGGCTGTAAACTCATCAGCATTAGAATCAAGCTGACTGATGATGATGTGGTAAATTCAGTGAATAGTTCATCGTGGTTTGCAAAAAGATCATTCAAGAACAATTACAAAATGCCACTCTCTCTCCTTAAACAACAGAATTAGCAAGTGCATAAAAGTAGATGGAAGAGTTTGGATATTTACACCCTGTAATGTAAACTATAAGCAACCATTTCAAGGATTTTTTTTGATTGGATTAATAGAAAATAAAAAAAAAAAAAAGCTACTACTCAGCAGCAGTAATTCCAATGAACTGCCAGTTTAAAAGGAAATGTCATTCAGGAATTATCACAAGTCAAAATGGAATGCAGTCTGCTAAGTGCAATAAGAGTACAGTAAAGATAAAAAAGTAATATCATCCTGCTGCTTCTCATGGCCTGGTAAAAGCAGCCATCCCAAAATATACCACTTACCTCCATATCTGGAAGAGCTCTTAGCGCACTAAAGAGAGTCATGGTTTTTCCAGAACCTGGCGGCCCACAAAGAACTAATGGCTTATGTTCAGCAAGCCAGGTGTATAACAGGCTTTCGTGTCGCACAGTGTCAACAGTAGGAATCACCACATCTGGAGAAGCTACTTTGTGAGTTTCCACTTCAATCTGAGGAACTCTAGATTGCCAAAGTGCCCATTCTCCAGTAATGGAAACCTATAATAAAAAAAACTCGAAACAATGCCAGTTTCATCATGTATAACTCATACATCAGCAACTCAATGACAACGTATTTTATTTTACACATTTTCTCAAAAAGCCTCAAACCCATCTTCCCCATTCAGAAAACTTAACATGGACTAGTAGTGCTAAGAGCAGAAATTACTCTAAGACGCCATTTTTTTTTTAAAAGGCATACCCAACATCGGGTGGAAACTGCATCCAGATACTACCAACACCCATCATTAACTTTTCATAAAACAATACGGCTATGATTTAGATAAATCTTTTTTTTTTTTTAACATAAAAAAAAACAAAGTAGCACCCACTTTAGTTACAAACCAAATAGATAACAAGGAAAGAGGGGATAATTAAGATTTATTACACACCAGACCAAAATAATTAGAGATTCACTCTCAGCTAATAACTTAGATATTTTTACACTATCTAAACTAAGACTTCTATAATCAGACTCTCTCAGCTCAAAAAGTTGAAATTTTCATGCTGTAATTTAAAAGTTTAATTCACTGTCACAAAAAGCAGTTTCTACCCACCTCATAATCAATGATAGGCAAGCCAGTAGTGCTAGGCAGAGGGATTGTGGTGATGCCTCTAAGAAACTCTCCAAGTTCCTGCCTGATTTTCAGACGTCCGTCTCCAGCTATAGACCACAGCAGACTGTACACCAAGTACTTCATCATGTATCTCTCCAGCTGTTCTTGCTGTTGAAGAAAAAAATATAAATATACATTTTAGAAATTAATGTGTTCCAGCACCAAGATTTTTTTTGTTGAAAATGTATTCATATTTAAATTTTGGCATTAAAAATCATTAAATTAGTGATCTGTTCCTTTTAAAATGCATTTCTTTTTCCTTTCATTGCCACATAGTAAACTGGAAAAATTTTTTTTTAAAAATGTGCGCATACATCTTATCTTTACACTGCTGAAATAATCCAGAATGACAGTAAGCAGATAGCATTGTCTATTTTTGAAAAGTTCCTATATACAAACCTGTATAAGACAAACTATTTCCAGCTCTATGATAATCGCAAATGAAGGAAGAAAAAGAAAAAAAAAGTTATGGGGCAAATATCTCTTTCAATTAGTTTGTTCTCTCAGAACTATTGGCAGTACAATATTACAGTGGATGCAGATTGATTTATTTACCCAATCAGAAGCAACTTCAACAAAAAAATAATATAAAATTGACCTGTTACAACCCCCTTTATTAACATTTCAAATGTATCTAATATAAATTTCGAGTTTATTAATTATTACATTAGGTGTTAGGAGATGAATATTTGCAGGAAAGTTGTTTTTTAAAAAAAATTTTTTTTTTTTTGCATAGAAAAACTGATAAAATTATGATGTTACAAAGTTTAGAGGTAAGTAAAATATTTCATTACCTATCGAACAATGTCCTGATGACATTGAAAAATATTGTTTATTTGTATTCTTCTCCTCTGCCTAATTCCATCAATTTGTCTGAAGTCAACACTAACAAAATCATCCCAAGCTTTCACATTTCTACTAACACTCATTTTCAGGGAAAATACAGCTCTGTGTACTTATCTCATCCCTTAAAACCAAATATTTTAAACCTGCTTTCATCCATTGCTTAAGCCCCCTTTTCTTGTTACCACATCTAACCTGCTACTTGGCCAATTAATCTAATCCCTGAACTGATGTTCGGTGGTAAGGGCTAAAATTCTTGACTGTTGCAGAGGAATTCTGGTCAGCAGTTAATTGGCTACCTGTCTAGAAAAAGGTTCCTGGCTAGATGGCCTAAAATAAAACCAGTCTTCCCATACTTTATTTCATGGCTGACCAGTTGACTCCAGTCACACACTACTTGCTGCAACTAACGATTTTCCATTTGGAGTAACCAGCTTTATGAAGGGCAATATGGATAAATGGCTGTGTTTGATATGGAATTTTGCTTTTAGCTGCCAATTTCATCTGCCAAACAAAGTACCAGCAATCATCAATAATGAGGTATATTAACATTTTAGAAAAGCACAGCATATAACTAATAATTGTTCTAATTTGCAGCACCCAATATCAGATGAACATAAAATTAGTTCTGTGAACGTTAATGCTTTCAGTATGAACTAATTTGCTGTCCATAACTACGCAAAAAGGTAAAAGTAATAATGTCCCAATGAATGGTTTGTGTTATGATACACAATTCATCCTCTTTTTTTTTTGTTTCTGGGATACCACATTTTAAACCATATAGTTTTTATCTATAACATTAGATCTGGTAGCAGGGAATAAAACTGATGCATACAGTAAAGTTTGAAATTCAGAAGCAAACTTAATAATAAACCATTTACTTACTGCCATGGGAAAGTCCTGGTGATTATGGTTATAGTTTAAGACATTTCTGATTCCCTGGTTGATCAGAGAAAAGAGCGAACTTAGTGCTCTGAGACGAGTGAAATCCATGACATGTCCATTTTGCTGCCATACTCCAAACAGCGAACCACAAGTCCATCAGATGAAAAGTAGGATGTAATAATGGCTGCAACATCCCTCTGAAGCTGAAAATAAATTAAAAATGAGATATTAATCGTTATAGTTAAGTAACGTGCACATGTACATATAGTTGCATTAATATTTAAAGTACTTTTAAAGATGATGAACAGACAAACTTAGGGTTGAAAGACAGCAATCTTACAAAGAATTAAGTCTGCCCTGAGATAAGCAAAAACTGAAGGTTGAGCTAGAAAGTAGCAACCATGGGATAAAGTAGAAGACTCAAGACTGAACAAGAAGCTAAACATCTGCAGTAACAATAAGCCACTATAGAGTCTACTAGGTGGCAATTAAAGAACAAATTCAATGTTTAAATTGTCAAATAATCATCAGATTAAGTTAGGTCTGTCAACCAACATTTCTTGACAAACAAATGAAGCAGCTGGAGACCATGTAGAATGCCTGAGAAACTGTTAGGATGTGATGAAACCTAGTAAACACCACCACATTCCACATTTGAATGCAACTAATGTAACTTATGTTATGGACTGCAGCTACTAAAGGTAAATTGGACAGATGGAATTTGTGCAGGGGGTGCCCATAACAAGGGCTCCTGGGTAAAACCTTTGCTTTCAGACACTAATGAAATTAGGCTCTCTTCATCTCTCAGAATGATTACATAGTCCACCAAAACAAACAAATTGCCTGTACACTTAAAAATGTTTTGAAAAATGGATACTAATAAACATTTTAATGAAGCAAACATCTTCCACTTTAGTCTTTTATAGAAGAAGAGCATTTATCCAAATTGCTTGGGACTTAAGTGAGTCTGGATAACCAGAAAATTCAGATCTCTGAACATGACCCACTCATGAGCTTATTTCTTCATTCTTTGCTTTGCACAGTCTTTCTTTCTATTACTTTGCGCCAGAATATCATGTACCATGGATGCAGCAACATTTGATTCATTCATAAGTTTGAGACTCTCAACACCCTACTTGGCATGTAATATCTACCTTTTGTTGTATATTAGGTACAACACTTACACTAGTGTGCATAGAGACCATGGTAATGAAATTTGCTGTACTTAAAGAGTAAATGCAAAGCAGCAGCTTTGGAAACAATATGAGAAGTGAGTACAGCACCAATGATGGATGACACGCAGCAGTAGGCGAAGACAAAGTATAGATCCGAAAAATTTTGGTTCATTCAGATGTTTTAGGTTAGAGCCAATAAAAGTGTACGAGCAAATTTAGATAATTGGGTTTTTTTTTTTTTTATTTTTTTATTTTGGATGTTTGGATAAATGGACTCTCACTGTAACAATATTTCAACTAATTTATTATGCTTTACTTCTAATTTACTTAATTTAGTCTTGAATACAGAAATTTATCTATCAGCTTTTTTTAAAATTATCAAAATGTTACTGACCTAACTACCCTGACACTCCAAAAATAAAACTATTTCATTTTAGTTTGATAAAACTTTGGCTATTATGAATGAAAGCAGAGTTATCTGCTCTTTATCATGAAACAGAGTCTTGTCTCATTTTAGTCATATTTACATGTTATCTATTAGTAGCATAACTGCTCATCTTTAAAATAGAAATTTCATAAGCCTTGTAGATCTCAGGTAACCACATACAAATGAAGTAGAGAATTAAGTACCAACAAATTAAAATAAAGAAAGTTAAAACTTCAATTAAATGCTTTACGAGTTTTACATGCTTGACCAAAATTAATCTTGCTGTTGACTGATCTCTCTCTCCTAGATTATTTTAATAATGGTAATTTGAAAAAAATGTTAAAAAACAAACAAACAAGCCACTAAAAGAAAATATTTAATATAAAGCTTACAGGTAGTCTACACAGACAATAGTTTAACAAATCACTTTAATATGAAGTGTGTCAGATTGCCACAAACAAGAAAAGCCCTCAAATTCAAGCGCAAACCCTTTTGAGAAAGTTGGGCAACAAGCTTGTTTTTGTTTCAATCTCTCATCTTCTACCAAATCTTCTTGAAAGGCAGTTGTTTACTTTCAATATCACGGAGATAGTCAACGGTAAAACAATACAGCCATGCCCATGGCAGTAAACAATTACCTTCATTCATAATGATTGTAACCAAACTAGAAGTCAGAAGGTATGCAGCAGCAACTCACCTGCATTGTAGGAGAAATAGTTTCCTCTTCCCCATGTTTCAAGTTTATCATGTCTTCCTCACTTTCCTCAACAGGTACGTTTCGTATCTGCTGCAGGTAGTTATCAAAGATCATTTCAGTGGACAGTACATCCTCGCTGAACCAAACCATTCCACAACGACTAACTGTCGCTAAGGTGGCATACTTCAAATCCTGGACCTCAAACATAATTCTCACCTGCAAAATTAATTTTGTTTTGACTTGAATTAAAGCAAACAATCCATTGTTCAAAAGAGAAAACTAAGTAAAATATTTATTTTAAATGGAGTTAAAAAAACAAACTATCGAAATAAAATTCTAACTTTTTAGAACCATCAGACATTGGATATGATTCAACTTCAGAGGCAGAATCACTAAGAAAATACAAGTATATCTTTACTATTAAACATTTAATTCTAAGATCAAATATTATCACCTTGGTGTGCATTGTTTCAAGCATAAAACTGACAGCAACACGTGTGCACGCGCACAAAAAATTGCAAGAATGTAGGTGTACCAGTAAATACACGTAGAAAAATCAATCAAATCTGAGTCACGGACAGCACTACAGTAACTTGAAAGTCTTTGTTAGTATGTACAAAGACATGATTACTTACTGCCATCAGTGCTTACAAATACAAACAGTGAAAAACAGTAGTCATTATTATAGTTCAAATGAAGCATTGGAAAGTTTAATGCAACTAAGACAATTTTAAAAAATGAAAATAAAAGCTTAAAAAATAAAGTTGAGATATGGGTAGCGTTAGTGTACTGTGTAGATATTAATATACTAGGGTAGCACATCATCTAACTTTATCTAGACTAAGGTTATCACATGTTGTACTTGTGTATATTACTAGAATTCTTACCGCAACCACTGATCCCACTATATCTCCCATAAAAAGGTTATTTTCCTAGTCCAATATTATTAAGATAAACTCACGTTTGGAGGAATGCCAAGCCGTTCTCCATTGGGCAGAGTAAGCAGCTTGTTGTCATCAAGCACAGAGTTCAGATTCTCGACCCATTCTGGATCAACATCTCCATCAAAGATAATCCACTGCCTCTTGTGTAACTCTCCTCTGACATTATCAATGATTCTGAAAAATCATTATTAATGTAGAATCTTACTTTAACAATTAAAAGATAGACCATACTTTTAATTATTATAGATCTACTTTTGGAACCAATTAAGGGAAAAGAAAAAATTGACATGATATCATATGGCCAGGATGGATGCACAAGCAAAGAAATAAATTCTTTTATATGAATCATACAATTTTTCAAACTAGTTAAAATTCATGTCATACTTTCAACCTAAATTTGAAAAAACAGCAAGGGGAGAACAGTTACTAAATTTCTAATGGGCTATGATGACCAGAGATGCTATAATTAAGAAAAACAGTTCAATTATTAGATGCACTAACACGATGAAAAATCAACTAGTTATAATAAGAGCAGCCATTTAATCAGGTTGCCGATTCCACCAGTCACCTGGTCACTGATTGGCAGAAAGAGTATGAATATTCTACTGGCTGTGAAGACGTGACTAAGTAAAAGCACACGCCGGTGGAAAGTTTTGAAAGACAGAAGTATTTAGCTATTATTTGTTTAAGCCTTTTATTAATTCTCAGCACTCTTAACTACCATGGTTTATTAATTTTTCTTGTAATGTGTCAGTTTTAACTTTCAAGACAACTATCCTGTCTGTTTTAGTGCCTTTAAAAGTTTTATTAGTAACCAAACTTAAAAAGAAAAATAGCAGGTGTTTCATTTCTTTTCAATTCTTTTTAGCAAATCTCTTCTACCTAGCAAAGACATTACAAATGGATTGTGCTGACCAACCAGACCTAATATATCACAGTAAAAAGTATTTCACTTTTATTTTTTGGTTACTGCTAGTACATGAAATCAACAATATTCAAATACATAAAGAAAAGAAAAAAGCATCTATCTAATCTATACCACTGGCTCAAAAGATAACATCAAGTCGTCAAAAATTCCTACTAGCTACCTAAAAGATAAATAAAAAATTTTTTACATTCACACGGCAACTAATGGTTTGGTTATTATTAAAATCTTTTGTTAAGTCTGCACAATCCAAGTATATTTCCATAATTCCTGTGTCAAGATCTCATTTTGTGAGAATCATCATATGTATAGTGTAAAATGGTGCACTGGACAAGTCAGAGTAGAAGAGAAAAACTTTTTAAAGAAAGTTTAACTCTCAAACTCATTGTAATTAATTTGTTCGGTTTTAATATCTAAGAATTCTGAAGCTTAAATCTTTTGATTTTTTTGAAAACATTTAATAGGGTCTCTCTCTCTGTTTTTTTTTTTTTTTTTTTTTTTGACTATTCTCCAACTGGTTGCAAGTATTTTTCTGCTAGTAGTAAAAATGTAAGAATTTTCAAACTCACTTTCTTAGAATGTGTGTGAACAGACCATCAGTCCATTCTCTTGTGTTAGGGTCAAGGTTGCCATATAAAGCATCTTTTGAAATGCTCTGTAGCAAAGAAATTAAGAGTAAATAAATCAATGCTTGAATACCAAGAACATAATTTTAATCTGCTGTATAACACATGGAACATTTATTTCTACATGATAACCACGAGTTGAACTAAAACATGTGAGAAAAATTGAATCTAAAAAGACATTCCTTTGCCTCAAAATTCACAAAATTACTGCATACATACAAATAAAAATAAAGATTAAAAAATGTTACAAATATGTACAGGGTGCGGCAAAATGATCTGACACATTTGTATTTTTAATAAAAGCCAAAGAGAGTAAAGAACGAAAAATGTTTTTTATTTTCGAAATGTACATAGGAATGCCATTTTGTTTCACAGTTGCCGACATGAATTGGACGGGCGAACATCGCGCTTTCAATCATCGTGGAACCTTTATCAAAAACAACGAAGCAACACAAAGAGCATTCCGTGTACACTTCAGGCTTGGTAGACATGATCCTGTACCTACTCGAAACGTGATTTTGTTATGGGTTACCAACTTGAGTTAGTGGATCAGCACTGAAACGAAAATCAACCGGCCGACCTCAGACTGCCAGAACTCCGGAAAATGTGGCAGCAGTAAGAGGTTCAGTTCAACAGTCTCCACAACATTCGGCACGGAAACACGCCGCTGCTCTTAGCCTTTCCGATAGAAGTTTGCAAAGAATTCTTCACATGGAGCTGCAAATGCATCCATACAAAATGATGTTGGCACAACAACTCAGCGAAAGAGACTTTAAAACTCACAGAGCATCGTGTTTGGAAATTCAACAACATGTCCCCCGTGCAGCTGTTGTGTGTTGTTCAGTGACGAGGCGCATTTTCACCTGTTGGGCAGCGTGAATAAGCAAAACTTACGATACTGGGCTGCCGAGAACAACCCTCGTGAGTTGCACCAACGCCCTTTGCATTGTCCTCGGGGTAACCGTATGGGTGCGGTAGCAGAATTTGGCATTTGGGGTCCTTACTTCTTCGAAGAAGACATGTTACAGTGACTGTGAACTCTGGTCGATATTGGTGTGATGCTAGACACTTTTCTGAAACCCAAATTGAATGAACTTGACGATAAGGACAATGTTTGGTTTCAACAGGATGGGGCAACAGCCCACACTTCTCGACGTGCGATGGGAATTTTGAGGGAGATGTTCCCCCGGTCATTTGATTTCATTGCGTGGTGACATCGGTTGGCCCGCCCGATCACCTGATTTGAACCTGTGCGATTTTTTTCTGTGGGGATATCTGAAATCAAAGGTATACACTCATCGCCCTCGATCTATTGACCGATTAAAAGATGTCATTCGCCAAGAAATTGCTGCCATTCCACATGAAATGACCCGCCAGGCTATGGACAACTTTCGTGAACACCTTCGACAGTGTGTGGACAATAACGGTACCCACTTGAGTGATTTAATTTTTAAAACCAAATGGAAAAAAATGGCATTCTATGTACATTTCGAAAATAAAAACAAATTTTTTGTTCTTTACTCCATTTGGCTTTTATTAAAAATACAAATGTGTCAGATCATTTTGCCGCACCCTGTATTTACTGTAATTTTAAAAAGTACTCGGCCATATTAATTTGGCCAGCACTGTAAATTTATATATTCCATGCATGGTCATGTACATGGTGGGCAGATAACCAGCATGCACTTGGGTATCTACTATTATCATGCTGGAAAAAAAAAAAAAAATTGATTCAGTGATTTTCTCTATTTTCCCAAAGGTACATTATCAACCATTCAGTTTATTACCCAAGTCAGTGATAGGTTTCCAAAAATCTCAATTTCTTGTAGAGTTGGCCAGTTTTAGTCCAAATTTCACTGTGATAAACTGATCTAAAAGGAGTTTAGTGACAACATAGTAAGAACATGCCATTAGTCATCATGTCTGCACTTGTTGTCAAGATTCTTTTGCTGACACTGCCTAATTTCTGTTGCATAAACAAAGAATGGTTCAGCATCACCTTCAATGACTTGACAAAAGTATTGTAGCACAAACAAATTCTGTCCAATATAAATAAAATTCATTAAAAAAATCTAGTCAGAGAGCATTTCTGGCAAGACATCAGCAACACAATCTTTTCCAGACTTGAGATCTGGCAATCACACACGAGTTTGAAGAAGTCCCAACAAGCACCTTCAACCCCAATGTCTTTGGTCCACAGTCAAGTGTCATGGTATGAACTTCAATCTGACATGTTGTAAAGATAAATGGTATTCAAAAAACTTGTCGAATCTTCCAGATACACTACTATTTTTAACAAATATGCCACTGTATTAGTAAAGCATGTTAAAATTCAGCACCCATATTATCTAGTGGGATGGATGGCACTACAAGCTACATCTTTCATGTGACGAATCTGGAAGAAGGATAAAAGGCACCCAGTTTCTTCCAAGGGCACCCTAAAGCCTTGAAAAAAATCCAATTAAGCACCTGTTGAGTATCAGAGAGTAAACAGCACACATCCCATCAATATAATGGAATTAAAAGCAGAGCTTTCACATGGATAGGGGTACCTGGAATCAGACTGAAACATCACTGACTCAATGCCAAAAATAGTAGTCTTCTTATGCTGCAAAAGATGGCTAACCAAGTACTAACCAAGATTTTACTGAATTGCTTACATTTGCCATTTTATACAACAAACTAGCAATGTTATGGCAGAGCACTGTACACCATACTATTGTTTGATTTTATATACCCTCCCCCATAGCTCGTCTTTTGAATATGTAATTACTGTAACAAGCAGCACAAAGATTCTTTTCATCCAACTTGTAAAAGCAGCTTTGCCAAAATTAATTACTGAGAGACAAATCTAACCTTAGGATCTATGACATGAGCCACACCTTCTTGGCCTTCCATTCTTTCCAAGGCTTTCATCAGCACTCGCCAAGCTGTAGATTTGCCACTACCACTTGGTCCCACCATCATCAAGCCATGGTGCAACAAGATAATCTGATACAACTGTAACACCTACAAGTTGAAGAAGAACAACAAAAACCAGACCTTTACTAACTGTATATTGCCTGTGGTAATAGAATGTTTTGCATTTAAGAATCCAAATCATACATAAGCAGATACCTAACACGTGAAACCTGTATATCACATTATGTTAATATTCTAAAGACTTACAGCTGACATACATCCATGGCTTGTTTTCTTTTAGCTCTTCTTAATCAGCTGCCCACGTGGGTTTCCTCCGGGTTTTCCGGTTTCCTCCAACATCTAAAAATGAAAAGTTCTTGTAGGGTTTTCTGGGTACATGTGAAGGGTTCCGCAAGTAACTCCTGACTGACTCGCACCTTGGCTAGACACTCAGTTGCCTCCTGACAATGCCTAGGTAACTTGCTTGATCACCAAGGCTGATAACCTGCATCTTCCCCATCTATCTCACCGCTGTGAGATGTCCTTCAACTTCTAATGCCAGGAAAGCATTCGCCACTGACGACAATTACTCACATTTTAAAATTGGACCAGTTTTAATAAAATTTCTGTATATATAAAAAAGAAAATTATACCTTTTCCACCCAGTGAGAGCCTTGCTCATCACCATCACCATATACCAGATACATTTCCTGGCAAACCTTACGAATTTCCCTGCGCAGGGTGGTCATTTGTGCTGTAGTGTAAGACACTCCTGGGAATACATCAGATAACAAACTGTACAACAAAGGAATGTCTTCAGCCACCAGCTTTGGAACCATGGTCTCCATAACACTTTGGATTAAAATCTATTATAGAAAAAAAAAAAAAATTTTTAAAAAAGTTTATTACCAAAACAACCTGTCGTGCTTTGATTCTCTCAATAATTGAAAAAAATTAGAACATTAACAGGTGTGTACGCACTCTTAAGAAAACGTTTAGAATCCCATCGCACGCCGCAGTTGTAAGAACAAAAGTTGTGTTGTAAGAATTGCTCGGTTAATACGATTCCTAGAAATATTTTTCAGATCAGCCATTTTTTTTTTTTTTAATCTTTTTAAAAATAAAAAGTGAAAGAAATTTCTTGCCTCTTGTTCATTCAGAGTTTCGCCAATGGCTCCATCAATGGGTTCGCCTCTTTCGGCTAGGTTCTCTTTCACCTTCTGGATCCTGTCTCTCTTCACGTTACCTGCACTGACCAGCACGCTTTTCAGGGCACGAAGACCGAAATCGTAGTGAGACTGAGGAGAGAGCTGTTCATCGCACAGCCTACAAATAATTCAAACCGATGGATAAGGATCATTCACGCTTTTTTTTTTTTGTTTCTTCTAAGACGCCACGGGCATCAGGCGGTTATTACATTTTATCTGAAGTTCCGCATTTGAAGAAAAACAATGGAATGAAATAATACAATCCTTTACTTCAAATAAGGTCAGAATCAAAGCCTCTTAGGGTTAAACATATCCGACAATGCAATTTTTAAACTGATTATCATTCAGTGTTATCTACTATGGGTGATTTATTCCACTCAGCTGTGTTACTGAAAATTTATTTTCTAACGAGTTTTATAATTGGTTCAGTTAACTTAACTATTTCCCTTTTGTATTTGTAAGCACCAGTAAGAATATTAAGACCATTAAATCTAAATATTTCTATCAAATTTCATAGGTGAATGAACTAAACTATTATTAAAGTTATTATACAGGTTTGGTTTAACAATGATGGTAACCTAGTTAATTATTGACCATTACCTCTGTCATTGCAATTTGTCGGCCATAAACCTAGGATGTAAGAGAGGTGTGGGAGAACACCAAGAGGACCCAAGCACCATTTTCAAACATTCTAAGGCCACTATACAGTTCACCATGGAACTGGAAAATGAACAAGATCTCCTTTCTGTATCGCCTAGTGAAAAAGAAAAATAGCTTCCATACAAGTTCGTACAGAAAATCTTCTTGTATAAGTAGTCTATCTAGATCAGTGGTTCCCAACCAGGGGATCACAAAACCCTGGAAGTCTCAATTTTTGTCATATGACTGAGTCAAGAAACTGTTCATGAGTATGTATTTGTTTTGTTTATATGTACTGTATTTGCCAGCTTATAAGATGCACTTTTTTCTGGAAAAAAGTATACAAAATTTACCCTGCATCCAATACGACGGTATTATCACCGATTGGAGGCCGAGTGCCAAAGGTGTAAGGCTTGTCTCCCACGGCAGGCATTCCTGGTTGCATCACAGCCCCCTGCGGTAACACACTTGCATCAACCAATCCATCCGCAGACCAACTGTAGAACTTAGACCTATATGGTTACCCAACTTACTTGCTAATAAGCCAAAGTTCTAGGAGAAGCCAGTTGAGTTTCTATAGGGCTAAAATTCCACCAATAATTGCCAATAGTTCAGTTGGTAGCAACTGGATTCACATCCAAGAAATTCCTGGTTTGAATTCTAGTTACATGTAAATAGTATCATCAATGGAACTACAAATATACCTGAAAGCAATATGAGAATAAAATCTCTAAAGCACTGCAATGATAGAGGTAATAGTCCATTAAAGATTTAGAGAGGTTTAAAACATCAGACTTTTCTAGTTTACATAGTTACAAGACACTAGGAAAATCTGGTGCGTACTTATTTTTATTTTTGTAATACATCCATCCGTTTTACTTGTTCAGCCATTCTAATAGCTCATTTATGTGGAATTCTATTTTCTGTTTGTTCCATTACTAGCTTCAGGAAAAATTCTAGCTTCTCAGTAAACTTCTCAGTTGTATACACCATTATCATTTACATTTATCAAAAAGGCAAGAAGAACCTGTGGTGCACAATTAGATACAGTATTTCAAAACTGAGATCATGACCAGTTCAAACAAACTGCTACCTGTGAAGAATATCACCTATCTATTAGTATTTCATGCCCGATTCTTCAATGAAAATTTCAACAGACTAAGGAAACAAGCAGTGATAGTTTTTCAGATTAAAAAAAAATTATTTAAGTAATGTTTCTGGGTCAGTGTTTTAGTGGTTTAAAAAATTTCTCGTGATTATTTTCAGTTTTAGTAGGAAAATTAAAGGAATCTTAGCAATAAAGGTGAGAATTGTGCTTACTTGAAAAAAGGAACAATCTTGTCAGCAAGTTTCTCAGCCATTCGAAAACCCTGAGAATACAGCATCACCTGTGCAATAAGTTGCCGATCTGGCTTGGTCATTGCCAAGTTACGAAACAGTTTCTTTAAATTGTCCGGCAGATTAGATCGTCCAGCATACCCAGGATTCATCGTGATGAATATAGCCATGCCTGGATTTACACGTACCTGCTTGCCAATCAACTCAACTGTTATCTGGGAACCTGCTTTTTTTTTTTTTTAAATAAAAAAATATGTATAAAATACACTTCAAATCTTAGTTTCAAAGTTAAATAATTCACTAGTTAACATTTAAGATATTTCAGTGGGAAGAATTTAAAAATGGGTTGTGTGGTGTGGTAATACTGACACCAGCACATTCAACAAGTGGAGAGAACTGGTTTTCCCTAGGGTTAGTGCTGCAAACTGCTTTCAGGAATCTGTTATGCATTTACATTGCCAACACTTTTAGCTAAATAAAATGTACATGAAGCATAAGCAGATGGTAGTACGCAGGAATCAGTTAGTTGGACTTCGTTAACTCAATTATCAAAGGATCAGGTGCTGTCACGTTGTTGAAGCTTTGCCACCAGAGCTATTTGCATCAAGTATTGAGAAAAATGCAAAAACTGCACGCGAAACGATTTCTGATATTAAGGAATCTGCCAACAAAAAAAAAGGGTGCCTTATTTGTGGACAAAAATATTGTGAATGTTTGCCCACTACTAGACATGAGAGAAACTTGCATAACAATTTTTAAAAAAACAAAACAAAAACTAACTTTGGTCTTTAGAAACAGTTTTCACACAAGGCCAAGATTTCAGCGCATCTAACATTTTTAAACTAATAAGTGCGTCAAGGCATCAAAATAATAGTAAGTTGACTACAGCACAAAAGCTGATCATCAGATAAATGTCATTTTAGTGTAACTGTGGCTAATTAGATTTGTTTAGTGTTTAAAAATGTTAAATTAGTTTTCAAAGACTGCTGACCACTACAGTTCCTCATAGGGAAAAAGGTATCTTAAAGCATGCATCATTCATATTCTCATTTCTATTTCACTCTGAAAATTCTTTACCAATCAATCAGGTTAGAAATAGCGTTTGGTCTTTGAAAAATTTCAGTATTTAATGACAGTTTAACTACATTTAAAAAATGTATTACAAAGCCGTGTGCTTAATATTTTTATTAATTTAATGTTTTCATTTTTGGTAAACACCAGAGGGCAACAATCAAAATGGTTGATTGCATCTCATGGCTTGCTGAATCGAAGTGAGTTACTGCAGTGAAACAAAAGTTTAGGGTTCATTACAACAAAAATCTACCATCCAGAAGTCTAAGTAGTTAAAAAAAAAAAATGCTCTGGTAGACTAGCCACAAGTCCAGAGACCAATGCAGCTGTTAAAGTATTTTCAAAATACCCACAAACCATGCATCACCAGATTAGGCATTCCTTTTCCAATAGGTTGCATAATTCTGAGAGATAGCACCAATGAAGCAGTTATCAATCACATCATTGGTTGGTAAACAGGAATAATGAACATTGAATCAATGAAGATGGTGCCTATGTTGAAGTTCTAGGACCCATCATTGCAACACTCAATCTTTAAGCAGCTGACTTTGTAATGCAGTTTATTTTTTGTTCTAGTTTATGTAGTTAAACACTAAAACCCTACTCAAAGACCTTTTAGACACCCTGTATTTAGGAGTAATCATTTCCTTGATAACCTAACTTCTTCCATTTTTCACGATATTTGACCACTTTAAAGTTTTGTTACTTTTTGCCCAGTTGTACCAGGATTCGTTAGGAAATTAGCATTCTTTGCTCAGAACAATCATTTTAACTCTGAAAATAATAACATCATCATTAAATTGGGTTTTTTTTGTCAGTTACCTGTAGTATAGATTTTTACAAACTAAATAGTATTAAAAACTTTAAAAAACTGACCATAAGATCCCTTCTTGATAGCCTGTTCTTTTAGAGCTTCCTGAATTGTCTGAATTTGTTGGGAAACAGCTGATAACATTCTCTCTTCAAGGCGATTGAATTCGTCAAAACATCCCCAGGCACCAACTTGACACAATCCAACAAAGATACGACCCATCGCCTTTATGAAGATACAAATATACAATCATAAAGAAAAGGAAAAGCCTTCCAGTAATGCCAAGATACTGCCCCACCTGATCATATAATACTACTACCGATTCAGCAGCAAGAGTACTAACATATCTATAGAGCTACTTATATCATCATCTAGAAAAATTCCTTTCCATAAATAGTTGGCAAACATCTTGCTAAATACTAATTAAGTCAATAACAGAAAAACAAAAACATACAATGGCAACTATAATTGTGGTTCACTAATAAAATAATTCAGGCATGAAAGAATTTTTCTATGAAAGTCTTGACAAAAGTTCAAACTTATCATTTAGAAAATTCATAAATTTTCCTGTCTGTCTCTCTGTCACATGCTTATACACCCAACTGATTGATTCATGTATAACTATTTCATTACTGAATCTATGGACACCATTGTGCACATCAATAAATATTTGTAAAGGATTTGTTTCTAATGTACTTTTCTCTTTAAACATGACCAACAAATAGAATCACTTAATCTGTAAGCCAACAAGTTCTGACTTTCTATAAAACAATCATTACTGTAAATGAACAGGAAAATTTACAAAATTAAAATCTGAGAGAACAGCCTAAAGACATTTTATTAAAATCTTGCCAAGTTTTAATCAATGCTAAGATTCCAAATCACTGCAGTCACAAACTTTAAAAATAACTCGGTTACTACAGTACCTCAATGGCACTGTGTTTACGCAAGCAGTTCAAAGAAACCAGTTTTAAACAAAAGGTGTACCTGAAAATCAAAAGTTTCATCACAGTTGAAAACAAGAACAAAGCGTCCAAGCTGATTTCCCAGAGCCTTCACAGATTCGGTTTTCCCAGTGCCAGCAGGACCTACAATGACAATATTACACATGAGGGGAGACCTGTAGTATACACAGTCCTAATGTTTTTTCAAAAACAAGTCAACTTTTGAAAACATTTCTCAGTAAAAAATAAAATAAATAAAAAAATATCAACATTAGAATTTTTCACATCTGGTGCACACTGCCATATTGATGGTTCTGAAATGATATATTTCAGCATCTATTAAAAGCCACTTATTTTAATAAAGCATCTTGAAAAAAAAAGATGCTAATCTAGTGACATCGCGAGTAATTATACAATGCCAACAAAACTAGTTTGTGTTTTATACATACACTGAGCAAGACCTTTACACAGTATGTAGACTACACCATATTAAAGCAGCAATACTTTACCAAACGGTGAGCCACCAAGCCTGGCCTCTAGTGCCTGCGTCATAGTCAAATAACACCGATCGGTCAAAGGCGTCTGCACCAGTTTGTCCTGAACGCCAAGATACTCAAAGCCATAATTGAAATTTGCATTTGCCATCTGGATTGACAACTGCTGAAGAACGTCAGAGATCTTTGGGTCAAAATAATATCTCATCTGACAAAGCCAATCAAACGACTTTGGGCTGTTCACTTTGTTTTTTATCAGGGTTCGTGTTACGTCACGCTGGTGCACAAGTTCAGTAATCTGTTTATAGAAAATAAAAAAAAACCCATCAAATATTAGACTGTCAAAGTTGCCATCTATCAACAGTAAGCAGTTTAATCATTCTTTAAGTGCCAACAATTTTCTAAAAAAAAAAAAAAAAATCAAATCCTTCACTATGTACATAGAGCATGTGTGAAGATGTGCTAAGATTATTTAGCTATACTTTGGCTTTTCAATTTTACCACATTTCTATTACTAATTAAAAGAAATAATTATGCAGCTTCAATTTTAATGCAGAATACCCACCCCACCCTTTTTTTAGACTTCCTGTGATTGCAAACTTTCCCCCCAATCTTGGGTCTAATAAATTTCAAGTTTGAAAGCTCCCATGCAAGCTCTTACCAGATGTTCCAGTTTTTTGCGCCGCACGGGGGGCTGCTCATGGAGTACGGAATCCGCGAGAACATTCAGAGTAGATTCAACACACTGCAGAACATTTGACAGCGGAGCCAGGCTGCTGGTGTCTGAGCTGCTGGAGATGGTGTGGAGGGCAGCATCCACACTCTCAGACCAAGACACTTGAGATGCGAGAACAACAAGCTGGGCCTGAAAACAAAACATGCTACTATACTACAGTTCACCATCAGATTTCAATTACATTCACTCTAACAAACAGCAGTTACCAATATTTACAAAAGATAGGGTTGTACCTTATATCACGAACAAAAGGAGAAGTGTAATGGTTCTTTAGTCACAATAACTAAGTATACTTCTAGGCATCTAACTAAAGTTTTCTTTCAATATTAGTATTCAAAAAAAAAAACAAACATGAGATGAATAGTGGTAGGTATCTGGAATTTATTTTCTTCCTTTTGTTTTGACTGAAAATGCGTGTGCAGAAAAATAAACAAGAATAGTTCAAGTCTTATTTAAATCAGCACAAAATATCCGTGTTTTTGGTAAAAAAAAATGCTGGTTAATGAGTTGTTCCAATTTCAGGAGAACTACTATCAGAACTAACCTACAGCAAGCACACGCCTTAATGTTAATCACGATGATAAGTTCTTCACTTAACAGATGGAGAACTGATCATCTTTCGCAGCTGTTAAAGGAACTATATTAAAGATCTAAATATTTTTTAATTAACAACATGACCTAAGAGGTAGAGAAAAACCAATCCATTTAGCAATGCCCTGTTTGTTACATCCAAAAGGAAAACACTCTTACCTGATATTGGTCAACCCACTGCAGATATTTTTCAGAGTCAATTGTCCCAGACTTAAACTCTTCTATTCCCTGTACAGCCAGAGCCAGCAGATTTGCTAATGTTACTCGCATCTCTTTTTCAACCAGAGACAGCCATTCATTGATTTTTGGATGTTGTGCAATTGATACAGCGGAATTAAATACCACCTAAATAAATAGAATATAAATAATTTTTACTGGCTAGTAGTTATACAGATGCATAAAAGGTATCTATAAAATCAGACAATGCAAGCATAAAAAAATAAACAATATGACAAGCAAGTTTCCCCAAACTTGCATCCAGATTCAGTGAACAGGTTGTGTGCCTTTCTTTAAGCACCCCCCCCTTTTAAATGTCATCTGACATCAAATCAAACTAAACTGAAATATCACAAGATACAGACTCTGTCAGATCCTTCAAAAACATAGCTTATTATATATTTTTCAATGCATCATTACCTCTTCTCCTTCTTTTGACATCAGTCCCACTACCTGTGAATTGTCACCGTTTAACACAATGGAGGATACCCCGGCAAACATCTTTTTAAAGTGTTTCTGGAGGCGGGTCACATTCTTGCTGTTACCAATGATCTCCAGCAAATCTTCATCACCAACAAAGTAAAATCTGTAATTGAGTATGGAAACAAAATTAGTTTACAACAGGAAAAAAGTGTCATTCCAGTATTTTGGAAGAGTCAATAATCATACTACGAAAATTTCCAAATTAAGTAGCAGTTTCTAGATCAAAAAGTGGTTTAGGCGGATACTACAAGCCACATTTTGTAAAGCTGTTAGGGAAAGGCATCAAGTAATTCAACACAATACACGATATAAAATAAAGATAACACAGGAAACATCACCGTGGAAAGGAAGCCCTTTCTCGTTCCAAGTACTCCCCCAGAGTTTTCTGTATTTTCCCCAAGAGATCAGCCAATCTTTCCAACTGTCTCTGTACATTGGCAATGTTAACAACATCCATCACCAGTGGCGACTTGCTAACTTTCTTCATCAGGCCCAGGAATTCAGTACTCACGCTGAAACAAAAAATAGCATAAAGGCATGAATGACTGCGCGCACACCCACACTGGATATCTTCCCTGTGACTTCAGCATCCACTGATATTTCACAGAACCGGTAGAAAACAGGAACAAACAAAGAAAAAAAAAAAAGGAAATGATTAGAATGAGCATATGAACTTTAGAAACTTCCATCCTTTCCATCGAGATCCTAAGAGGAAAACTTTTTAAGTGAAACACAAAAAAAACCCTCCCCACTTATGAATGGGTCATTCACCTTCTGCTGACTCTACAGAAAGCCATTATGGTCAATGATGTAAATTAAAATGTTTCTCCTAAATGGTCATCTTGGCCATAGCCCACATTCACAGACCATCAAAGCATTCGGCCTATTCATTAAGTGAACTTGTCAGATATACCAGGCCATTGTTTGGTAATGGTCCACTAAAGACCTTATGGTGTTCTAATGGACACCAAAAATGATATCATCACATGACATATACCCTGTTATCAAACAGAAAATGAATGCCTATCTATTAGTTAATGGATAAATTTACACAATTCCAGTAAGAATTACATCCTAATCACAATGAATCCCAAGTCAAGCTTGCAGTTTTCCCATGGTTTATTTACAGAATTCTTTTCTACTAGACCATTGTAAACATTCTTAACCTTTGCCTAATGGCTTTAAAGTATCGAGTTCCACTGTTCTGTTCTTGCCTTCATCTTTGAAGGTTATTACCACCAGAACATTTTAAGGGGGAAAAAAAAAGTATTTAGTTGGCCAAAACCATGTCAATTCTCCATGCAATCATTAACAAAAGATAGCCAATGAATTGTTTCACAACAGTAAAATATCAACCCAACTGATGAGACCTGCCATCAGAAGAAAGGGTTGTAAGCAAGAGTCTTGACTCAGTATGAGGGAGACTTCATTTTTTTGTCTCTGTGGGAGGGAGCAGTGCTGAATGATTTAAGTTGTAATTTTGGTGTTTCTTTTCCCCTCATTTTTGGCAATGTGTTATCATGAAGTAATGATATAATAGATTCAAGTCTGCAATATCAGTTTGTAGAAATAAATTTTACTATATTTTTGTAGCTTTGCAATTATGAAGTATATTAAGTGTAAAAACAAATACAATTTGCCAACATTGGTCATAGAATCAATATTTTTCTGAAGTAGACAATAAAAAAAAAAACAACAATTGTATTAACAAAAAATTACAAACCCATGAAATCTTGAAGTTTCTACAGGCAGCAGATGTTGGATGTCAGCACTTCCTGTGAAGATTCCTTCAAGATAAACCCATCGTCTTTGTACATCAATCCATACATCAAACAAGGCAATGATTCTGTTCAGCTTGTCCTCCCAGGATAATGCTTCCTCTTCAAATTGCTATGGAGAAAAATATCTTGCATTCAGAAAAGCTGTTTTTAATTTAAGCATACTGGATCAACCCAATAAATATTCACTTAGATAACTTATAAAGTTAAAGTCAACATTACAAATAAATCTTTTATTTTAAAGTTAAAAAAAAATTGTTTCTCAATGAAATGCTCAATGATGGAGATCTGGCTCTAAATTAGAAGAAAAGCTGTTGAGACTCAAGAGTTCTCTAAGAATGTATGTACAGATAAATAGGTGGCCAAAATCGGTTGTAACGTGTCGGTTTAAAAAAATTACTTAGTCACCAAACAAAATATCGACAAAAAATAAAATGATTTTTGTCAGCACTAACCTTGTAATATGGTGACAACTTCATTGCTGTAACACTATTAATGTGTTCTTAACTTTGGTAAACAGATCATCCCAACCTCTGATAAGCCTGCATTTGTTCTGGTAGCTGACCAATTCTAGCTCATAGCTGCGCCACACTTCACTGACCTGAAAGAATTTTAATAAAATAAAAATACAGCTAAAGAGCTTCACAAATTTCAACTAGTATACCATTTTTTGTTGGTTTTACTCAAAAACCCATGCATAGTAATCAAAATTGTTTCTGCTTTTCTTGGGAAGGCAGTATAACAGATGCACATTTACCTTTTATACTGGGTAGTAGTAATTAACTAGGGCATACATTTAATTTTTGAGAGCATCTGTCTCTACAATATTTTGCCCAATACTAGGCAGTTAATAAAACAGCAATAACATACTAAACTTATCATCATTATCATCTTCATTATGCTTGTCCTAACAAATTTTATACATTTAGTGACTTAAAAATTAGTGGTTATAAACAAACAAAATCAAAAAATATTTATGAAACAAATTGAACAGAAATTTAGATAATTTGTGTTTAATGTAATGAATTCTAAACATGCTGACTTTGATTAGATCCATGTAGCTTGGGTGGCTGTAGGTCTAGTAAACCAAACTAGAAGTGCTGTTATCAACCATTCTTACTAAAAGTGTCAGTAATTCTAAATGATAGCATCTCTAACCCTCAATATTGCTGAGGTTAGAACCTCAAAAGGCAAAATTTTAATTAAAATTTATCTAAAAATTAGTAACAGCTATTCCTTTATAACCTGTAATACAGAAGCATTTTTTGATGAGACTCAGCATATCTTTAAGAGCAATGGAAGTGCTTGAGGTTAATCAAGATGTTATGGAGAATGTATCAGTCATTTAGTGAACAGAATGTTCTTGCTGACAAGTTTTGCTCTAAGACTACATCTTTCATTTAAAAAAATTACTTAAAACAGTGATATTATCCTAAAATGTTTACTGAAGAATGCCCACATAATTATAAGAATGCTAGAACAAAAACTAAGATTTTATTGTGTATTTTTTAATTAGAAATTCCACAATATTTACAAACAAAAGATATCAGAATTCACTTTTCCTGATAAAAATGAACACTTTTGGAAATTCTAATCTGTTTATACATTTAATGTTGTCTACATATGTTAATTCTAATGAAGTGTGACCATTGATGATGCTAAATCATTTTCTCCAGCAATAATTTAAAGTCAGTCTAAAAGCTGCACTCAATGTATATTATTTGACCTCTAGTACAGCTTAAAATTTAGCATTCCATAGACAAATAGCAAACACTACCTTCCCAATGACAATTTAAAAATGGGTAATAATGGAAAAGCTATTATCATGAATATAATGGTGTGATTATAAGAGATCTAATCTTGCTGCTGAAAATGTTCATTGCAAGAAAAGGAGTTAGTCAGTCTGCGGATATTCTGGACTGGCCAATAAGATTTATAATAGAAATTGTTACACGCTACGTACCTGCTTGAGAAACTCTTCCAAAGCCATCTCTCCCTGAGCCACAATGATGATTTCTCTGATAATAGCTTCATGCTTCTGTAAGTCCACATCCCATACATGACCCAAGGTAAGCTCAGAAAGAACCCAACTTACACCCAGCCTACGAGTTAATTGTTTCCAATGTCTCTCTTTCAGAGCTTCAGATTTCAGTTCAATGATGAGTACATTTACCTGATGATAAAGAATTAGAAGTACAAAAATTAGACATAAATTCAATGTCACCAAGTTCTGAAGTGGCAGATCAGTATTCATTTTGAGTAGTTCAGAGTTCTCATTTATTTGATGCTATGAAGCAGTTTAAGTATATTAAGAGAGCATATTCATAATGTACCAAATTTAATGATTGTCTTCATTTATCATCAGGTACAAAATAAGAACTGTATAGCATATGAGAAATTTGATTCATTTGCATAAACTCACTTTTGCATAGCCTTGCAGTGTTCTCTTCACATGTTCATATGAGTCGTATGTTCTCAGTCTGGCTGGTAACTCCTTCAACTGGTTCAACAAACTATCTAATCCTTTCCGAAGCTTAAAGTAAAAAATTTAAATCACAATATTTAGCTAGTTTCAAATCTAGAAGTTACAGCATTATCAAGCAAAAACAGTAGGTAGTGTGGTAGAATTCACAAAAAATGAAGTCGCTATTCTCAATTTCTGATCAGTAATTGCAAAACAGAGTTTACAGCAGATAATGCTAAAAGGAAAAAAAAGGGACGGATTTAGTTTTGACTTCAGTGTACAGCCAACTTACTTTCCTCGGTGCCACAGAGAGCCAAGGTTTCTCTTTCATCTCATCAATTTGTTCCCATATTTTAGACAGTTCCGCCCAAACACCTTTCAGGTCTAACAATTCCTCCACAGCCACTCTCATCTTCTCGTCACTAGCACTCTCATGACCTATTGTTAAGAAATAAAACTGATTACGGAAAAGCTGTTTGTCATATACTACACAAATATTGGAAATACATAAATAATAAAATAATTAGCTTTAAATTTCTTTCCCTCTTTGGCTTTCATGAAAGAATTCTCATGAAATTCCATTGAGTAATCAGTCTCTTACTTGATAATTCTTGAACAGGTTCCAGTTTGTGTTACTACATACTCATTTCTTGCCCCAACAAGCAAGAAGGAAAAAAGAACTTGGGTAATCCTGATCTTCCAGAAGAGTTCATGTCTTAACCAGACATGTTAAAGCCACAGAGCTTTGAAAACTGTCTAAGATGCATTCACTGAGGCATGTGTAGACTTTGTCAAGCCCTATAAACTTAAACACGTAGCGAACAGTTTCCAAAAAATATATATTAGATTCTGTGAAGAATTTGACAGCTATATGCATCCTGTGGTTTTAAGGATAAGTCCAAGTCAACAATTGCCAAGTGCATGAACAAGAATAATACTCAGCTTGATACACTATTGTCATTATCCAAGACTACAGCAGCTCATTAACAAAGGAATATAAAACAATATTACTTTATTTTTATTCAAACTATGTAAATATTATGAAAATATTTTATGAAAATATTTAGACAAAATAGTGGAATTTCAATTATCAATTAAAACTTGTTTCTCAGATTTTCATATTTTTGTGAAAAATTTTATTCAAATTTTGGTAAACTTTGAAAGAAAAAAATATTTCTTTGTTCTACCTCCCCAAAATTGGTGCCACAGACCATCAAATCGTGTTATTGTGCACTAAATACTGAACTCTGCTCACTTCTCCAGTAATCTGCTTGATTGCCATAAACACAAGAAATAAATAAATAAATCTGGCAATTTCAAATCAAAAAAGTTCCATATTTCCAGAAGAAAACTTTTTTAAAAGATGCTCAATGTCTACATATCTTCAGTTTGAAATTTTAGAAGAATTACCTGGTTCAGCCAACTCCAGGGCTTCTTTTGCACGCGAGACATTGTCTCTTTCATCCTTCAGTCTTGCAAATTTTCCTTCAAATATGGTAAGTGCTTTCAAAGCATCATCTGGTCTGGTATCACCCTTAGAATAAGAACAAAAGTAAGTTTGATTATTTATCATTCTTCATGATTACAACAACAACTTAAATGTCAAATTACAACTGTGGTCAAAACAGCTTCTAGACTGACACACACAAAAAACGTTTTCATACTGATTTTTCATGTTACTAATAAATGTTTAAACAACAAATATTGTATACAGAGTGTCAATGGAAGCATTTAAACCATAAGGACAAAGGACCCAAAGAGAAAATCTGCATCTATTTTAGTCTCAAGCAAAGATAGGATTAATATGTTGTTTATTCAACCATTCAAAATCATTCTCATGAAACTGCAAACATGACCCCAAAAAAGGTAAAACATTACACTTTAAAACTAGGTAGATTGGCTCTCAGACTTAGTGACATCCACTTCCACTGAAGGCAAGTCGACACCTGGTATTCACACCTGTCTATCTACAATTTGTGGACTATAATTATTCTTGGCAACAAATCCTTGTGCTGCACAAAAGCAAAAAAAAAAAAATAGAACATTTGCATGCAACATTCTTTGCAAAGCCAATTATGTCAAATTGTTGAATCCTGTAAAATGCTTGTCATCTGTTAATATATCAACAAAATGTCATTTCATCAGCATATTATAAGGCATTCCTTGAAAAGGATGTTTCAATTTTAAATTTTGAGTTTATAATATTTCTTATTCTAAAAGTTTTGATTCTCAGATATATAAGCAGGCAGATTACCATTTAGAAAGGAGTCTGAAGGCAGCCATTTTCTGTAAAACTTCACTGCACCAGTCAGGACTAAACGTCAATAGATTCATTTTAAGAAATATGGCTTGGAGTCTTTATTAAAAGATATTTAAATTGCAGAAAATTGAGTATTCTACAAACGTTAGAAATACGCTAACTTATCACGTGATAAGCAAAGACTAAATATTTTCATCCAGTTATCAGAGAATGCATCAAAATTTGTAACTTTTCTCCTTGCAAAATCAACAGCCTCCTTTCTCTCTCTCTTTTTTTTTGAAGCACAAATAAACTCAAACTTGTCTTGTTAAGACTTATCTTAAAAAGATCTTTTAGACTACTGAACATCTTTACATTATTTAATAACATCTGCATGATTTGAAGGCAAAATATTTTGGAATGCACAAAATAAATGCATTATAGCCAAACACTCACCTCAACAGGCTTTTCTTTCTCCCAGTCAACCATCAAGTCTGAGGTCTTGGACTCTACCACCTTGTCTTCGCTGACAATTTTCATTTGCAGACTCGCTACCTGGGTCTGGATAGAGGAGTCTTTTCGTTTGATAATGTCAGTGAATGCTCCCCATTCACCCTCAATGTTATCTATGTAGAGCCAGGTCTGAGGAAATTGGAATCTCTGCCTTTCCAAAATTCGTTGCCCTGCTTTGTACATCTAAGAAAAAAGAAATTTTACTTTAGTCTTTTAAACGGGTTATCTTTTTTTTATTAAAATAACCTAACAGCCCCACACGTCCTCGATAAGTGGAACCTTGCTGGCCTTCCACAGAAGTGCTAGATGGAAGGTGGGTTAAAGTAATGCCACAAGATCCAGTAA
This sequence comes from Nautilus pompilius, assembly GCA_018389105.1. Classification (NCBI taxonomy): domain Eukaryota; kingdom Metazoa; phylum Mollusca; class Cephalopoda; order Nautilida; family Nautilidae; genus Nautilus; species Nautilus pompilius. The sequence continues at coordinate 401,324 of JACATO010001081.1, forward strand.
TAAGAAACTTCTTCACCTCCAAGCATTCTTGTAAAAAGTAATCTGATTACATTTGAGAATTTACTAAAAAAGATTTATATGAGTGTTGAAAGTATTCAAATTAATCTTTGAATATAGAAATATCAAAATAATTTTGGAAACTGAAAGTGACCTCTCCCTTTTTGGTCTTAAACTGAATTATCACTGAAAAAAAAATATAAATATACTGGCAAATGCTAAAAACCACTATGCTGATTTTTCAAAAAACACTAGATTTTAATTTGTCAGAGTTATTTTCACTCTTTGACTGACTTCTTATAGCAGGAAATGACTGGAGGTTGCCGCCCAGAATTATTGGCAAGCAAAAGCAAATAGTTTTTATTGCTACTCTAAAAATTGCTGACTCAAATGTTCTCAACCATCAACTAAAAATATCATGGTATTCTACAACTTGGAATCATTCAAAGTGATTAATGAACCTTTTAATGAACCATAACTTGCCACATTGCTAATTACGCCTTATCCACATGAAAACTTAATCTACAGACTATATTACTGACACCACCTATTATCCTAAGACATACACTTAGAACTATACATGTAAACAGAAATACTGTTGAGTTCACAGTTTAAGCCATGTTTATGTAACCATCATTTCACATTCTAATAAGGTTAAGCTCACCCTAACCATTTTTTATTAGAATTGCGTAGCCTTCTTTATACACTCACTCAATTTTTTAGTAATCTAAAATTACAATTTATTATTATAAAATGTATTATAGCTTTAAAAAATAAAAAAGCTAATATGTAGTGTCCATCTCTTTCGCTTGCTTCTTTTAAGGGTAAAGATGTTGAAGGGACAGAAATCCATACTTACATCCACCTGTTTTTCCCAGGACTTCATCTTTCTTTTAAGAGACTGAACATGTGTAATCAGCCCTACAGCCTCAGATGTATTAGCTGTATCAATTGACTGCTGCTCCAGTTCTGTCCGTGACTAAAAAGTACACACCATGTTTAATTTGATTGCTTCTGCTCAAGTTTGTATTACAGATTTTCCATAAAAGCATTTGTTTTATGATACAGACATATTTAAAATTGTTGAATAGGTAGTTAACAGCAAACTGTTTCGTATTTTTTTTTTAATGAGATGCAAAACAAAATCATTTTCACAGACTAAAGATTATTCAATGCGGAAACTTATGTCGTCACCTTTTCCCCTACTCATCTTTAAAATAATTTACTGATTACTAAACCAAATTCTACTAACTTCAGCATGTTAATTCCCCACCACAAATCAAAATTAATTCTAAAGCATTAACTTACCTTAGAAACTGAGCCATGGAAATCAGTCATCTCATTGCTGAGGAGGCTTCCAAATTTGCTGAGCACTTCTTTATGCCACGAGTCATATTTCAAGGTCACTTTAGCCTGAACCTTTAAGAAAGAATATTTAGAAATAGCACTTAATTTACACTGGTTAATAAACCAGTCTATAAAGACTGAAAATCTTCCAAGCGCTTTATTTAGTGCATGGAATTTGGCTGTTTGAAACTAGTTGCTAACACAGCTCAATGTTTTAACATACATTAAAACAAAGAATAATGGCATTCTGCACTTAAATCCCTGAATTAAAACTGATCATCATTAAATCAAGACACATACAACTGATCACTTGTATATACATACTTTTTTAAAAAGCCCACTAATTCTAATGGACTAATTATGATTAATACAGACTTCCAAACAAACTCTTAAAACAGCTGTCACACAGCAAAGTTTCATGCACACATAACAACAAAACATCGGTAAATAGCAGAAGCCATTAGAAGAATACAGTTCGTAGCAATTATTTTCATGAATTCAATCCAGATATTTTAAAAGGTCATTCATTTAATACGGACAATTTTAGTCTCATGGAACTTAAATGATATCGCTGCATAAGAAAAAATCAATTGTTGCAATGCAAAAAGAAAAAAGAGTAAATTTACAAAATAAAATAGCTTTCAAATAGATGAACACAATAAAAAAAATTAAAAAAAAAAAAGAAGATATAATTCAAAATTAAATGAAAAATTTACATGCAAGTGGACATAGTCAAAACATCTTACTTTGCCAAACTGCACAACAACTGGACCTATTTCCTTCTCTGTTTCTGTTGTATCAAAGGTCTTTCTTGAAGCCCTGCAAATCACAAAATTGAACTTTAATTGTTTTAGTTTCAAAATCTCTACTAACGTAGGAAAATTAGTGAACATCTATACACTACAGCGGTCCAACTACTGTTGTATGAAATCACGATTGCAGTTTAAAGTAATATTTGTCAGCAACAAACAAAATGTTGGTCAGATATTTACAACACCCTAAATAACCTGACCTTAGCTAGCAAAGACAAAAGTATCTTAAAAATGAAAACCAACCTCAACTGCTAGTTTTCATGCTCAAACATTTTTATTTCAAATGGGTGCCAGCACAATCATCTTTACAATGTTATTTGTTGATAAGATTATCTCCACGCTTAATCAAACAAATGTAGCATCAACTTGTTTTCTGGCATTTTCATCTCCCTTCTTGGACTTCTGCCACAGACCGTTTTGAAGTTCTACAATCATGTGACTTTTTATAATCTAATTCTTTAATTTAAGAATTCAGAGCAAAAAGCTTAAGGTCATCTAGATCCCATTACCCAAAAACAAGTAGCCAAATTTTAAAGACTTAGCAAGTAGTACCGATGGGAAAAATTAAGGCAGTAAATTCACTCAGATTACTAATAGAAATAGTACCTTTAGCTGTATAATAAAACTACATGCTTTGACCATTGTATGGCCCAAAACAGAATTTGTTTCAAACCATTCTAAGGTTTTACAGAATCAAAACAGATGGGTAAAATTCTGAACATTTGGTATCTCTATTAGTGATTTGAAATATGAAAATTAATTATTAAAAAAAAAATTGAATTTTTAGTAGTTCAATCCATTTGTAATAGTAGTGGTGTTTCTTAGTGTCGAGATCACATTTTGCATATAAAAATAGTAAAAAAAAGGGAGGGGGACAAGATAAAGAAATTGAAAATAAAACTAAAAGCTGTTTTGTTGTTAAAAAGCTTTTAAAACAAATCAAATGAATCTTTATAATAAACTTCAAAAGTGTTACGGACTTAACAAATGCATCATTTTGCAATGAATTCTAAGCACTGAAAAAAGTATGAAGAACTGTTGAGCCTCGAGTTTCTGCTCTAACCTCCAATTATCAAAGTTCTTATAGCTATTAAGAGTTTCATCTTTCTAAATACTCACTGGTTTTCATCCTTAGTGTTTTCTACCATGCCAAGCGAAAGAAATTAACGTGACACAGATCAACTAGAAAGTTAACCAGTTAAAAACCAAATGACTGAAAACACATCAAGTATATTAATCTAAAGAAATATATCTACAGTTATGATAAAGAAACAGAAGGGTATTCAGCAAGTTCTGAAGACAATCTACCTTATTTCATTTTTCCTGAATACCAAGAGTAGAAACCCATAATAGACGCTGCTTGCTCGCTTCTACTATGGAAATACAGACAAACCAGCAATCAAACAGATATAGGAAAAACGTGATTTAATTTGACAATTATTAGAGATTATTTCTCTTTCCACGATGTGCTGAACCAGATACAATTTTAAAATTTACTTATAAAAATGAAAGCGCAAGATCATTGACAAACTTTATTTCTTCAAGAGTAGCCATCCAGATTTTGAGATTGTCACCCAGCCGACCATACAGGGTATCAGAATTGAGGTCCCACAATGCCTGGTATCTCAGCCACACCTAGGAGAGAGAGAAATTCAAAGATACAATACAGTTTTTCCTTCTGAAGGCAGAGCAAAACAAAGCCGCTCTTTCAATAGCTGTAGTTAATGCACAAAATCACCAAGAATTATCACATTTAAAAATGTACTTTAAAAAAAAAAAAGAATATGATTTTTAAAACGTTTTTAGGCTGGTATTATATTTTCATTCAAAAGTAGAAATCAGTTGGAATGCCTCTCCGGGCAGGTAAATTAATCTACCTATTGCGCATTTAACCGTAGAAAGGTCAATTAACCAGTGAATCAATAATTCTCAATTCTATCTTTCCAACTTGAAGCCAATGCTGAACACTCAAACTGAAATGGCTAAACATGTCCTCCCCATATATTCTCTAGTCTGGCATACAGTTTAGTCTGATAAAATTTGTACAATGTACAGAGTCCTGTTTGCACCATAAATGCAGACAATTTTTGCCCCGAACGACGCTGGTTAAATAAACCTCGAATTTCATATTTTTGCCCGCCACCTTTTTAAGTTATTATTATTATTACATTAAAATTTTCCTTAAAAAACAACAAAAAAAAAGTTACTTTCCATTTCACACAGAATAACTGGCCACAGCTTTCTTGAATTCAAGTACATGAAGGTAAACTGGTAAAAACTTCAGATTATAATAAAGTGTAAACAAGCAATCAAGTCAAAGTGCGTATACAACATGACACTCGTATTAATCACACTCGTTTTCCTCATATTTCATTTGTTTCTGGTGACTGTCCAAACAAAGTCCACAGCAACTATCAAGGACGTTGAGACGAGTTTCCAGTAGATCTGCATGCAGTCAACTCCCTCAACTAAAAGCATGAACTTGCCCATTTATAGTGGGCAAAATGTGATTGTTCTGTCACTGTAGCAGATGAGAGAAAATTTATACTGATTTTTAATACATTTGTAATTCTAGAATTAAATTTTTTAAAGTTTTTTTATTAAGCAAGTAATATGTATAGTTTAGCCAAAGTCGTACTGTAGCATTAAAATGAGAATTAACAAATTGCTTACATTGACATAATCCTGCAATTCTTTCACAGTTGTCTGAATTGCCTGGTAAGAATCTTCAAGAACAGTTGATCCCTGAGGCAGTTTTGTGAGCAAATTACGGTATGTTGTATCAAGTTCTGATTCCACATCCAAACCAACCTGGGGAAACAGAAATAATTACAGCAGATTAGTCTACTAAAACATTTTAAAAATCAAGCTTCTGGTTCAGAAACCCATTTGAGGTTTTGTTTCCTGAAAACTAAGGCATTAAATGGAAGAGGAAATAAAACTATTTGGGTATTTGAGTGGTGTATTTTACATCCAGTTAGTGCAGGGGTTGTTGGCCCGTTTCTATTTTGTACACCGTAAAACAGCCTGGTGGCGATGCCTATAGAAACATTCCTTTTACAATACCTGATAAGAATCTTCGACTGACTGACCGCTATGGTGTCAACGAGAATGAGTGTGTGCTGGAGCAGTGGGAGAGATCACAAAGCAGTTTTTGTGCTGTGTGTATTAAGCAGAGAGATTTGAAAAAGTTTTTTATCCTCAATACTGTCAGGTAGTCTAATAGTCTGCATTTTGTTCCAAAATTCTAGATGGAGGAAAAGCGCGATATGACTTCCTTTTCTTTTCACAGTCAGAACGGACCAAACGGCTTACTGGTGCTTTTCCAGGATGATGCTATGAAATGTTAACGTGGGAAGTTAGACGACGACCACCCACATTTCAAAGGGAAAATGTTCGCTGAAAGACAATTTACCGACACAATAAACGTTCTAGCTCACAAACCTGATAACGTGAATGTTGAATTCTGGGCAAACTGGTGATAACGGCCTCCCAGGCAAACAACTCTTGCATGATGCTAAATCTAGCATTTTCTACAGGTGGACTGACATATATCAACTGGTTGGTAATTCTCAGTTCATGAATTAGAGCCTACAAAAATAAAACGAACAAAAATAGCAAGACAATCTACTAAATCAATCCATAAAAACAATGTATTAAAAAGAGAAGTTTACATATTTGATGTAAACTTTTGTCTGTACCTAGGAAGGAGTTATGATGCACAAACAAATCTGATGTTCAATTTTTTTTTTCTAGGAAGAAATCCCTAAAAAACTATTCTGAAATCCTTAAATTTAAAACAGCTTTTAGCCAGAGATTATTAAACTTATTCTCAAATTTACCTTGATTTTGGGATCCCCTCCAGGTTTGTGGGTTTGTTGCTGAGGAACATCAGTATCCATGGATCTGTCAATCCGGTCCTCTTCCTTCCCCTTTAAGCACTCTGTCCAGGCTTTTAGACCAGCTTCTAATCGAGCTGCAAGTCTCTTCTCCACCTTGAGAGAAGGAGAGAACTCAACTTTTAAATTAAATTAAGCTAAACTAAAACTGCAACTAGAATTCCATTCTGCACAGATTTCTTCATTAATTAGAGCAGCGGGGATGGCAAAGTTATTTTAAATAAATTTTAAAATCAGCACATCTAAGAAAGCCAAGTAAATGTGATAAGCCTCCATCTGAGCACAAATTTGTTTCAGCAATCAGATGTGAAAACCAGTGAGAAATTAACAGTCGTCTTCGGACACTTGCAGCTTAAGTATAAAGCAGTTTGCTTTGTGAACAGATTAGTTTTCAGCAAATCAATTATCTAAAACAGCGAATATCTCAAAAAAAAGAAATAGACACATAATATAAAGAAATATCAGGGTTGCATTACTAATGTGAAATCAAAAACATTCAGTAATTTTACAGCTTACTTCTTGATCAAGTTTGGCCACCCACTGAGGCAGGTTGGAGTAAGCATGAAGACTTAAGTTGTCTACAGCCTTCTGAATTCTTCCCAAGATTTCCTTGAACATTGTAGATTGATAAACACAAGTTTCCAAAGACTTCACTTCCAAAGAGATTTCCTCTTCTAAAGCAAGCAAGTCATCCACCTGAAACGAGTATGAAGATCTTATTAAAACAACAACAAATTCATTGTAGCGAGAGATGTGCTGAACAAAGTGCTAACTTCTTTCGAAAGGAAAATCTCAGGGCTCCATCTAAATAAAGCCATGGTTACTATTTGTGCTGATATGCATACTTCCTGCATTAGTGGGGATTTGTATTATTAACACAAGAGTTCAATTCGCAGTCTAAGAAGCTGCAGTACTTTATGATAGCTACAAACGATCTACATCTACTTTCAAAAAAAAACAGAACAATTCCGTAATGGAGAGATTTAAGCATCACCTTTTCTTGGGAAGAAAATACTGTGTCGGCAAGCCTCTGAACATATGGATCAAGTTTATAGGATTCCCACACCAATGAGACACCCTGAAAAGAAAGAATTCAATTTAATTACCAAAAGCATCACTTTATCCTTTCTGAATGGATAAAGGCACTATTAAAATATAGCAACATTTTTGTTTAGCAATTGGTCAGAAACTGATTAAAAAAAGAAAAAATTAACAATGTTTGAAAGCAAGAAATAATTTAAAGTCTCTGTGTATACTTAAAAATGTTTGGAATCATTACACTCGCCTCCTGATTATGAAACAAACAAAATTCTGTCTACTTCATGCAGCAGGACACCACTCACTCATACACACAGTTCTAGCAGAAAATAGGGGCCAAATTTTTGCAACAATAGAAAACAGGTTCTGTTGGTGACAGGTTTGAAGTCTCCAATCCCATTTTTATTTCTACCTTTTGACTATTTTAATTCTACAAAGTAAATGGTTTTATTTTCTTCTCTGCAAAATGATTAGAAGTTGGTAAAAAGCATTAAGAATTCTGTGGAATCTCCTGTTGCTCTGCATTCTTTTCTTGTTGAGTCAGTAAACATTTCTTTCCCCTCAGGCTTAGGCTGCAGTAAAGATTAACCTATTCCCATTCATCATCTGCTGAATTATGAATTCATATCACATGGACTTTGCAATATAAAATTTTTAAGTGATCCAATCAATGTCAAATCACAACCAGAAGGTCAATGACATCAAAGATCCTAAACACCAGCTACTGTTATCCTTTTCCTTCAAAGACAACTCTCTGCTGGAGGAAAACCACTACCTTCCCAAATATAAGTTAATTTTGCTCTTTTTATATTTAAATTTTGATTAACTGGTCAGACACTTAGGAAGTATCCAATTATTTATCAGAAGCACAATTAATGTATTTGAAAGTTAGATATGGAATATAGGAAAAATGTATTTGGAAAATAAGTAATTTTTAGTTTTCTAAGAAAACACAGATTTAGATCTACATTTTCAAACAGTAATAGCTTAATTTGCACTTAAATAGCCATCTTTAAAAGTATTTGTGCCAACCTCAGAAATCAGATTTTGCACCTCTCGTCTCTGGCCTGCCACAAGCAGTACGATGCAAGGTCTTTCGTCGATCTGCAAAAAAAAAATTGTTTACATTTGCTTCGTTATACAAACATAGTTTATAGTTACCAGATTTAACTATTGGAGAAACTTTCCAGAATCTTTGATTACAGAATTTTTTGTTTTCCATCCCAGATTGTTTAGAACTTCCTCTGCTATATAAATGAATACAAGCATAAAGATTTGAGAAAACAAAGCATTAAATCAATTATTCAAAAGTAGTAAAAGGACTGCAACGGTCCCCTTTCATCCTAAAGATGCTGACATAGCAGCTCAACCATACCTGCAGCTTCTGTCCTTTATATTTTTTCCTTTCTAAAAATTAATCACTAAATCTCTGTGAAGTTACTTTCTTCTTTGAAGAAAGTCCCTGGAAACTAGGGCTGAATAAATGAGATTATGGGTATGATGTAGCAACTGTACCTTGAAATCAGAAAGGGAACCAGCTGAAGAAATTTAATGTTTTTGCAAATTATGAACAAAGGATGGACACAATACAGTTTTTTTTTTATATTGGTGGTAAATGAAAGCAAAAAAGTTGTATATTTCTTAAAGTTTAAGAATACTGAGAAAAGATAGGATGTAACGTGTCACATATTTTTGACTGTCAGAATACAGGATGTATGGAAAATCTATTTTTAAGATTAAATGTATTATTCATCACATGTCAGATGTTGTGTAATCCACTCCAATCAAAACTAGTAAATGCAGGGTGTCTACACGCTCACTTTTTCCAGTGTTCTTTCGTATGTCCGCACAGTCTCGATGAGACAGACAGCGAAGGGATACAGCTGATTAGCCTGATGGGCCTTGTTCACTATAGCCAAGGGTACTCTGTAGCCAAGCCATCTTAAATTTCTGACCTGCAAAAATACATTTAAAGCAAGTTGAAATCCACCAAAGGAAACTGGTGACTTCAAAAAATAACAGGTGCATGTATCAAAATATAAAAGCATCTACCTTCAGCAGCAGTTATGAGTTCGTTTTTTCAGATAAAAAATTTTTAAGGTTGAAAAATGAATAAAGTCTGTAATAAGTAAAGAAATTTTCACTATAGTATTAGGACACTTTGCCCTGCATTATGACACATTACACTAAAGGATCATTTTAAAACATTTCTGTGATCACCTATAATTGATTGTGGTTGTGCATACAGACTGAACAAAAAAAAAGCAGGGACATTCTGAATAAGATATCTTATACAACCATTTACAGTTGCCTTGGCCATTAATTATAGGTGTCAATCCTTCAACTAGCAGTCTAAGGCAGTTATGCAACTGTTCTACTATCTCACGTGCTGAGATGGGGGTGTACCCACAATCACCACCACCATCAGGTGATTCCAAATTTGATTTTTTAAAAACCTGTCAAATAATGAAGTTAGCAAACAGTAAGCATATGGCATTGTAAAAATGGATGAGCAGCAATAGGCTACAGGAGGTAAGCAGACATGCGGCTGAACTTGGAGTAACACAAAATGTTAGTCAACTTTGGTAAAGGTAGAAAGAAACCAGTTCAGTTCAGTTCACAAAAGAGCTGGCAGAGTAGGGGGAGTGACAACATCAAGGCGGCACTAGCCGTCACCTACCCAGCCCGACATATCACGCTACCCTAACATGTTCCAGCACTAGGTGCCCAATATTCCACACACCCCTGACACCAGGAGTGGGCTAGGATTCATTCACATCGGACTTTGGCAGATCAGAACTAGGTTCTCTAAATTGCAATCTCCACTTTGCTGATGATCATCTGCACGTTAGCTAGAATAATGTGCATCTTGGGAGTAATGGAGTTCTAGTCTGAGTGCTGTATAACAAGACCAGAAAAGTGAACTGGTTGGGTAAGTGATATGTAGGTATCACCAAAGTCTGAAGGTAATTGATTCACCTTCATAAGCAACCACGTAATGGACGTAAGCCATCTTCAGGAGGTAGATATCCAACATCTTCCATGACCTGCTCATTTCCCTGACCCAAACTCTACTAAAAGACAGATACCACGTCAGGCCTTGACAAGGGTGACACACACAGCAACACAGAGGTGCCATACATGCTACTAAAGGTCCTGATTTTAGGGTGCAAGCAATGAACTCTGTCAAACTTCATGGCCAATTCTAAATTCTGAAAAAAACTGACTCACCCATGCATTCACACAGTTTACGTCACCATGCCTATATTGTCTTCATCAGTTTATTAATGAACTGCTTGTATTTTTGTTATTTTCCTCTGGTAATGTATTAAAATTTCTTGGAAATACATGAACAGCCCCAACATAAGCACCAGTACACTACTTGTATGAGATATACTTCTCCCTGCCTGGACAAATGGACACCCAGGAAGTGACAAACTTCTGTATACACAAATTTAAAACCATTCTAAAATGGTGCATACAAAATACATCTTTACCAATTTTTTTCATTGTTATCCTGAAATCCAGGAGAAATGTAGAGTTCAAAGAGAGGGCATTGGCAAAAAAACAAAAACAACAACATTGGGTTGTTGACGAACTCTAATAAAGTTAAACATCTAATTCAGAAGTGGGAACTACAATATTTTCTTCCATGAGTACAAGTCTCCAATTGCAGACAGCAGTTGCTTTTCTAAATAAAGCAAACTGAGCATAATCAGAGAAACAACTTCCCAACAGTAATGTAGAAATCCCATTTTAAAGACCTATGGATATTAGAAAGCACCCATAAATAAGTACTTCACTCGTCCCATGAGCCATAGGTCGGGTGTGGGGGGACCTCGAGGGGTGTCTAGGGCATTTTACAAGCTGGCGGAGCCCATCCCTGTCCAGGTTGAGAGTCAGGGCGAATGTCAGCGTCCAGAGAGGGGCCTGTATGGCTGTTTGGCCCTCATCAGCAGCATGCACCTCCAACCCCACGACACAGGGATGGACGAGTGAACTCACTAGCAGTACTAAAAAAAAAAACAAAAATTCTTCATAATGCTCATAACTATGTACTTTAGCGACATTTTGAAAGAGAACGGAAATGTTATGCTCACCTCCTTAGAAAGTGTAATGATTTCGGGTTGAAAATTCACGCTCAACTTGAGCACCTTTCCACCGGGTCTGACCTTGGCACCCTGGATGCTGAAGATTCGTCCCGAGACAAACAGCTGTCTCTGTTGTACCTATGAATTAAAATTACCGGCAAAACTTCAGCATGCAAACCATGTCAATGCGTACACCACACTTACCTTGCTTCAATAGAAGCAACAACAAGCCGCCTATCTGCCTCATGCCTTGCACATGTGAAAACTCTCTCTTTAAGGAAGAACTTATTTTTAATTGTTTGCAGTAAGCTTTTGTTGGCAACTACAAAAACCACCAATAATGCTAAAAGAAATTTTGGTGCAATGAGAAAATTATTTTAAAAATTTCCTACAACTGTAAGAGTAATCATTTTTTAATTTGCTTAACTCATTTCAGACAGTGATAAGCAAAAGCCATATGCAACCTTCTACGTTTTTTCCTCATCATTGGTGTATGAACATCAATTACTGCTATTTTTAATTCATTTTAATAGCTGAACTCCAATTCTCTGAACAATAAAAGCAAAACACAATGTAGTAGTAACTGTTTTACCGATTTCTACAAGGAATTTAGAAACAAAACTTATAAGATCATGTGCGCACTTAATTGCAGACTTAATCAGTATTGTTTTTTTCTTTCTTTCTCACTGAACAACCATTAGTGAAAGTCCATTCATCTAGACGGTGTTGCAATTTTTAAATTTAGAAATAGTTAATTGTGATGCGTCAGAAACAAGTATCTATATATTTGCTGGCTCATTTGATGATATTATACCAAAGAAAAATTAAAGTACTAACTTCAACCGATTAAGGTGAATTTTAAAAATACTGATTCTCAGTTTTCGGACAAGAGGACATCTATGATTAACAATAAAATGGCAAACAAAATCTAGTTAATTTTATTTTTTTCCGGATTAGTGTTATATTCTCTTTAGGAGTAATAATGGAAAATATTACTATGCTTTAATAATAAGTTGAAATACTCTATTTGAGTGATTCAGACAAATTAAATATACATTTTAGAAAAGTATAACTGATGATGTTGAACTGCAATACACAAATATATGCAAACAAATCCTAATTTAAATATATGTCATTTACTTTAAAATTGACAAATTCTCTAGCTGTACCTTCCTAGCCCAATCTTCAAACAGTTCTTGTGTACTCAGCTTGGTTCTGAAGCTATCACCATCTTCCTTCAATTTCTGTCCTTCAACATGCATCTCCCAACCCTTCCCTAAAACATCTTCCACTCTTCTCATGTAAGCACTTAACTGGCTTTCAATCTGAAAAACAAAAAGCCATCCCAAACAAATAAGATATACCCCACAACCACTCTCTAATTTGTACCTTAGTTTTTTTTTTAAATACAAGTTAAAAGCTTTCCCTTAAAAAAAAGAAAAAGAAAGAAAATTAGAGCTCTGAATGCTATTTAAAATACAAGCTAATTTAAATCATTCAAGGTAAACAAAGATGTATTATTATACAATCAATTCCTCCATCTAGGAGAAAATACTAGTTGATAAATTTTGAAAAGTTTAACAATAAATTCAGTGTTGATTACACTGGTCAACAAAATTAAATGTATTATACTCATTACGAATGCAAACCAACTTTTTTAGACTAATTTTTCATGCTGATTTCAAAATTTCACTCCATTTGTATGCAGCACGTATCAGTTTTTCAGTAGATACATGCAAATATTTACATATTTGTATATATGAAATCATTAACGTAATAAATAAGGACATATTATTTTTAGAAAGTAAATGAGTTTATTGAGTTAAAAATCATCACTATCATTCTACAAAGAATGAATACACAAAAAATGGGTCAGACAAAACAGACAAAGTTAGAACAACAGAGTTAGAAACATTGTGATTTGGATTTCCTGCGGTGTTCCTGATCCGGTTGATCACGGTAAAGTGTCCAGCAGTAGTCAGCCAGCATACTGTCATTCCAGAAGACTTGGTACCGTTTCTCCATAGCACTAATGTCCTGGTGAAGTCTTTCACCATGTTCATCAGACACTGCTCCAAGGTTATCTGCGAAGAAATCCAGATGGGAGTCCAAGAAGTGAACTTTCAGTGACATGCGACAACCCATTGCTGAATAACATTTTAGAAGATTCTTGATGCCATCCTTGTAGTCCATTGCCTTCTTGTTGCCCAAGAAATTCTCACAGATCCAATTGAAAGCATTCCAGGCAGGCAGTTCCAGTTCATCCAGTGTTGTCTTGAAGTTGACATCTTTGAGTACTTCTCTAATTTGGGATCTGACAAAAATACCCTCTTTCAACTTCGCCTGTGTGATTTTGGGAAACTTTTCTACAATATACTCAAACCCTCTTGCATTTCTCTTCCCTAGTGTCTTTACAAACTGTTTCATCAGTCCAAGCTTTATGTGCAAAGGAGGCAATAGGACATTACATGGATCTACAAGAGGTGTATTCTTGACGCTAGACAGTCCTGGCTGGTATGATGTTCTTGTCTGCCAGTTTGATTCCGAATGTCTGTCAGTTGCCCAACTATCCCATAGACACAAGAAACAACAGTATTTTGTGAAACCTGCCTGCATTCCTATTAACATCAGACCAATTATGACTGGACAATTTGAGATGTTGAAATACCTATTTCATCAGACAAAACTTGATTGGTTAATTTAAGATGATGAAATATTGCATCTGAACTATGCAGCAATGAATAATGTAGTTTATTTTAAAGGTATGTTTCCATGATGTAAATGAAATATCTGCATACACGTCATTAATTGGAATTTCTATATAATGCATGAGCTAAAACCAAAAAACTTTCTCATCTTGAAAACTGTACGTGATGTCAAAAAACTAATTGTATATTTGAAATCAGCATTAAAAACTACACTAAGTACACCTTGACATATGCTTGATGAAAAATACTTGTTGACCAGTGTTATTAATTAAGAAATCAATTTTATTTCCGTATAAACTTTAAATATAGAAAATCAAAAAGTGGGGGAAAAGTCCAATTCACCAAAACCTGTGTGCTCAGTCTATTATTCTAACTACCCATAGAATTCCAGACAGATTGTAAATTACTTAAAATGAAAAACTTCTCCAAATATCTGATCAAGAATGTTATGCACCTAGCACATATCCCTAGTAACATGGAATATTTAGAAGTTCTAGTGGCACATTACATCCCGAACCACATACTCAAAAAGGTCGTCTAACTAATGACTCCTATCGAGAAACTAGAATCGCCGGTGTTTACCATTCATTATACAATCTAAGCCTAACCACAAACACCAGTGGCTCTGAGACACGCACTCTGCTTTTAAGCTGTTAACTCCTAAATCCTTGCGTTATTTTAACTGTCTGGTTCATGTAATTAGTTTATTTCAACCTGAACTTCATCTGCCATTTGTTCAACCAATCTACCAAATTTAAGTTGAGTGTTTTTAACAACACTATTGTTAACCCAACTGTATATTGTATTTTAGCATCATCTGCAAATTTTAGAATTAAATTTCGGATCAATATCATTGTGTACACACAACAGGTGCAAGAACTAAATTCTAAGGTATCTACTGGTGTAATTCAGAATCTTAGATAATGTCCTCTGCATGAAATTCCAAAGTTGTTTTAATGTAATTTTTGACTTATAGTAGAACACCACCAATGAAATAGATTCCATAGATAAATGTAAAAACTATGCAGAATCATATCAAATCAAAATAAACAATGTACAACATTATCCAAGTTACTGGTGACATTTAAAACTTTAACAAGTTGGGCAGGCAAGAATTTCAGAACAGAATTCACATCTTTAAGTGATTTATTTTCACCTATAGTTAATGTTAAGCTAACTGTCTTGTAATTATTGGGGTCTGTTTCTGACTTCACGATAATTTCCTCAATACTTAGATATCTTAAAAAATATATAC
Source organism: Nautilus pompilius (assembly GCA_018389105.1). Taxonomy (NCBI): domain Eukaryota; kingdom Metazoa; phylum Mollusca; class Cephalopoda; order Nautilida; family Nautilidae; genus Nautilus; species Nautilus pompilius. The sequence continues at coordinate 416,471 of JACATO010001081.1, forward strand.
ATATAGGGTTACATCAGCAGTGAGACTTAATATGAATAATCATTACATTCATTAAAACCAGTTCATTTTCACTGGAAAATGATGCAGACAGGAAACTATTTGAGGGAAATACTGTAAGACATCAATATTCAAGGAATTTTAGTGCACACCATTTTTCAGCTGTCAACAATTAAAAATACTAGAATACAAACTGATTAAGTTACATATAGATAATATTTCTTTAGCAACAATTTTAAATAGAATAAATCATCATCAGTATTTAATATTGACAAAACTGGGAGCCAATTTACAAGCCATAATGGTGATCACTACTTGCAATAATAACTACTTTTAATCTGAAAAGTTCAGTTACAAGTAAATAATGACAATACTGCCATAGATACACAAATAAAAAATTTTTTTAAACTCTACCTGTCTAGCCCAAATAATAGAACCAGAAACTGGAGGAAAATCTCTGACTTTGCTCATTCTACATGCCTTGCTTTGAGCATATTGTCCCTGAAACAAAAAGACTTTATGTAGCAAAATATACGTTTATACAAGAATATTCTCTCAGGCCAATCATTTAAAAGAGAAAAACACTTAAATGTATGTGCATGCACAAAACTTAGACATACTATCTAATTTTAGCTTTTGAAATTATTACTAGTACTCTAATATGCATACAAACAAGACAAGAGTTGCTTAGTTTTAACCTAAGATTATTTAAAATACTACTTGCGATTAAGTTCAGACACTTCCAGCTTATTTCACTTTTTTTAAAAATCTGAATAAACAAATTCTTCTCCAATACTAATTCTGAACACTATATCTGATTGGTGGTCAATTCAATAAATTCATTACCCCTATCTGTATATCCATTCTACTTCAAATAACAATTTTAAACATCGTACCTTGAACTTTTCATGGAGTGATTCAATGTCATCCTTCACTCTTTGGATGAGCTGTGTCTGGTATTCCCTGATTGCTCCTCTAATGTGGGGTCTTATAAACAAAGCATTGAACCGCGAGAAGATTCTGAACATCTCATTGGCATTGCGAGCAGTTCCCAGCTGGTCTCGCAGCTTAGCAGTGATGCGAGTTTCCACTCTGTCAATTCTTTCGTCATATCTGCAAAAAGGATTAAAGTATAACTCAGATAAAACAAACCTTGCAAGGAAATTCTGAGAGGTAAAAATCAATACACTTCCTGAAACTACTTTTTGTTCATTCATAGAAAAAGTAACGTGTCTTTCTCAAATAAAAGTTTATTAATTTGATTTTTAGATTTTAGTGATAGCAAATCTAAATGAAATATTTCAAGTAAAATTTGACAAGTTCTTTTTGACAATGACCCAACCACAAGTTTCTAGGTACATGTTATTCTGATAGTAACCACGGATATATATATAAAACTTTAAATTGACTGATCATAAAAATACTGTATCAAGAGCTCAAGATGTAGCACAACCAGAAGTATACAGGAGCCAAAATAAACAACGCATTACATCAGAGTTATTTTCATAAGATACAGGAACCACCTTTAATCATCAAGGAGAGCATAAAAATATATAATCTTTGCAAATCTTCATATATTTACTATATTATTTTAAAAAATCTTCATGTTTAGCACTATTTTGTTTATAGCAGCAAGGAACAGATTTTAGCAGTCATTTCTCTTCTGACAGATATTAAACCAAATTTCACCAACACAACATCAGAATTTGTTCCAATCTTGCCTTTACCTTAGTCATTACAATTTTTATCAGCAAAGTGAATCTAACTTAAATGGTCCCTGTCAACTTTAACCATTCAAATTACTCAAGCAGACACATTTTTACCTTTTAGTGGCAGCTTCCCAAGCATCACTTCCCTCTTTAGACACATCCAAGCCATCAACTTCTTTGACATTTTCATATGCCAGATTCACTTCCTAGAGGAAAGAAAATTTTCATGTCTGTTTATAAAGTAAACTGTTCCATTAAGTCTGATTCACCAAAATATAATCAACAACACCACTCACCACCAACCCTTATCTTTGAAAGGGTGGCTTAATTTTTAAAATATTGCGCACAACAACTCAATGTCTAGAGTAAAATCCAAATGCATTTTTCCTATTGCCGACCTCAGTACATTATAGTCATAAATTAAAGCTATTTACTAAAGTACTATGCAGAAAGATATAATTCTATCATTAACTGTAAATCACAAAAGGCCTCTATGGTCCAATAACATAACTTAGAGAAACCAGTAGTAAATACAGGTAAAATTACAATCCCTAAATGAATGCTAAACTGATTAACAAAAAGACTGCTCATTAGCTGTGAATATTAAAGCAGCCATTGCAGATTTCTTTGGCTGGTGTATGAACATCACACTAATTTACAGAAGTGCTGTTCAATTAAGAAAATCAAAAAAGACAATTCATCCCTAAACTGAAAATCACCTAACACACTGACTAAAATTATCAATAACAATCAGAAATCAAAAGATGCAAGAACTAATTTCATTTCATTAGCGACTTCAGTTTTTTGCCGGAATATAAGTTTAAAAGTAGCAACAGTAGATCCTTCAAATTCTGTTACATTTCAGTAAATAAGCACAAGACATTAACCAAGCAGACCACCTCTCACACATCACTACCACACTTATAAAATTAGGAAAACTTCCCTGATTAGTGGGGATAAGATCCCCAAAAGGTATATCAACTAATTTAGTAATAACATCCACATTCTTTTTCATCAAATTAAAAAGCTGATTGCCAATTTCCTGAAGTTTTGACTAAATTATTGCGCACACTATCATTGTATATGCAGTCCTCACTGTTGCTCAAAACCCTGTTTGCTACCTTGGATTTATTAAGCAGCAAGATGTTTCTGCAACATCTTCCAACCAGTTTGAAACTGAAATTTGAAGCCTAAAACTCAGTGGCTAGAGATGGAGGTGCAGGAATGGACTGCAACAAGAGAGAGAACAGTTGTATAGATGCGAAACTGCAAGTAAATCAAAGTCTAAAAGGGGGGAGAGCTGGCCAAATATTTTAACAGATTGAAATGATCTTCAGATGAAAGGTGGAGTAAAGTAGAGGGAGGATAACAAGATGGTTTAAAAACAAACAAACTCACAGAAGCCTTTAAAACTTTGCAGAAAGGATGGAAACAAAAACTTTCGAAGTTACATGGGGTTTCATAACTTCAAAGCCTAGAATAGAGAGCCAAAATATGCACAAACCTAAACACTTTTAAGACACGAAACTGAACATTTTTCGTCAGCATGAAATCTAACTGGGAATACGAACAAAACTCCTGTCTTGGAAAAAATTACCTTGAACCAGCACTTTCAAGCAATACAAAAGCTACTGCTGTTTTGGGTACAAGACACGAAAAAAGCCAACAGAAGTGGCATTGCTCTCCTTGTTTCCCCCATTTTGTTTTGATGCAAGATACACATTACAGCGAAATGTATCAGCATTGGATTTTTAAACATGATACTGGTATCACAACTGTATGTAACATGGCATGATTATCTCAAACATTAATAAGTTTTAAGTCAATGGGTAATCTTAAAATCGCCAGACAGAATTAAAGTAATTCCTACAAGGTTTGTAGGAGTATTTCAGTCCATGTCTTGTGGATGACTGGTTAGAAAATAGTTTCTTCTTTGCTACAGATTTAAGTATCAAAACCAGGTGCTTTCATAATTTGAAGTCTTGTTGTCCAGCTGATGACAATTTTACTTCATCAAGTTGACAGTTACCCCTCTCGGGTAACCAACTGATAGACCTTTCTACTTCAGCCAAAGTGTGTTATAATGACAGCATTCGATACTGATAAATGACCAACTTTCTCATCAACTGCTTAATAGTGACCCTATTATCTGAAGAGCAAAGACTTTCAATGCATTACCACAAGGAAGTTCCACTTCCTTCTCAGTCATATATCCAGCAAAACTAATAAATTTATAATTTTATCAGCTATGTATTTTTTTTTAAAAAACTGCATTTTAGTTCTTCTTAAAAAATTTTTTTCCAAGAGAAATCTTTTAAATAAAGAAACTCAAAACTTATTTAGTGAATATTTTACCAAAACCATGTAACATTTTTATTCCAATTTAATTTTTTGGTTTTTATTTGCACTCCAATATTCACTAAATTAAATGTCATTCAGATGGACACATCTAATCAGTTCAATCAATGCAGCGATATTCACAATGCTTGCATTATTACGTATTTGTTTTAAAGCAGAATTATAATTCAATTTACAATGAATTAAAAATGATTCTGCAGGCTCATGAAAACTTTCAAACCAATTTTAATGAAAATCCTTTCAATGATTTCCAAGCAAACTTTATTATTTTTTTTTTAAAGAGTTCTTCAGAGCAACAAAGCTTAATGCACTGAAGCACCGCTATAGAAAACCAACCTCACCTGTATTGCATTAGCATCAGCAGCCTCATCTAACATCGGCTCGGCAATGTTTTGTTCCGACTCCTCCGAAGGTGTCCCTGCACGCCCTTTGTTTGTGGTTGGTCGTAGCACCCTCAAAATCACTTGCCGTAACTGCTCGTGCTGGCGACGAAATCTACGAAACAAACATTTCACAGTTCTCACTTGGAACCGCAGATCGGCTGTCAAGGGGTTGTGAAAAGTTAGCATTTCCAAATTTGGACCCGCCCCAACCTGTAAGAGTAGGTGGGGGAGGTCTCTAATAATACAAACAAAATTTTCATTCTGCGGCTTCAGAGTTTAAATTCTTACAGGTTCTAAAGCTGTAATTGTTTAATGTCCAACCAAAAAAAAAAAAAAATACTGGAGTTGCTAAGACAATATTACCACTGATACGTACAATGGAAATGGTCAAAAGATTCTACAACGCCTTTTAAGTAACTGCAACATGGATGGCTAACTATAAGAGGGAGGAACAATTCCTTAAATCCATCATCCATCCATCCACACAATAACCAAAGTTTCATCTGATTCAGATGAAGTTATTACAGTCCAGGAAGAGCAGCTTTCATTAGAGAAAAAAATTAGAGGATATTGGTGACGTCTTATTTACAGAAGTCATTAGGTTAGCTTAGGCTTGTCCGATCATTTTATCAGTAGTAATGTAGCAAAATAAGAAACACTGATTAGATAAGTTAGTTGTAATACTATTGATAAGGGAGCTGGACATCCAGAACCATTCCAAAACTAGAGCACGTCTTGACAGGAATGCACTGGCACATGACTGTCAAACATCTTGTAAACAGTAAGCCATCACATATACAGCTACTTTATTTTTATGGTTGCCATGATAACCTTCCATGTTAACTCCTTTGTTATCAGAATTCAGCTTTTTTTTTTTTTTTTTTAAATTTGAAGATAACATTTGCTTAAATGAAATGTCATAGGAATATTGCATATTTGTCACCCATGCTATTTTATAAGCAAAACTTCTTAATTTCTAAAAATTGTGAAACTCAAAAACTTACAAACTGATAACTTTCTTATGACTTTGTATTTGGCATCCTATGGTCAGACCTCATTCAATATTTGAAGATATTTGAATGAAAAACAAAGTAATAAGTGCCAGAAAATGATAAATACTAAACTAAGGAGTATTACCCATGAAAATGTTCCAGCCTTAAATCTCTAAATATTCATATTTTATCAATGTTTAGAATAAACTATTTCATGTAATTGGTTATTCACATGCTAGATCTTAATAACCATATATATATATATTTAGTTAGGAATGCATTTTGCTGGTTCTAAGAGAGTCTGTAAATATGAAATTAAAATATCCACATCCATAATAAGTATTGATAAAAAGCACTTTCACAGTAACTGATATCTATAGCATCAGTAATCAAAACCTATTTTCAAAGTGACCTTTTCTCACCTTCTCATCAGTTCTAGTCGAGCTTGTAATCTCTTATGAGCAGGATTAACACGCCACACCATTCTTTTGTGTTCTTCTCTCTTCTTTTTCACAAGATCTCGAAGCAAGCCTTGCAATTTGTCATATTCATCAGCCCATGTACTGAACACTTCAAAACAGGCCACCATAACCTGACAAGAAAATGTTAATATTTTAAGTTTAGCTTAATATACTGACCACTCCAGCTAGAAATACTTTGCTTTAAACCCACTATATAAACAATGAATTCTTATTCCAGGAATCACCTAGTTTCTTTTATCCTGCCATTCTTAGCATTATACTGAAAAATAGTGAAATAAGGTACTTCATACGAAGCATTTTACATCACGAGCTACCAACAAAATTTCAACTATACTAATCCTTCAAATTTCTGAAAAAGGCCTGTTGCATCTTTGAACTAAGTAACATGTAAAGAAAAACAGAACACAGAACCATTGTCAAAGTATTCATTTAGGAAATTTTTCAGAAAAAAACACCCACCCTATAATACTGTTATAATAATTTAAAGTTGTTCTTAAATTACATTTTCAAGGAAATTTAATGTCAGCTTACCTTTTCAAATTCATCAAATGGAACATGCATCAGCCTCCTGGTTCCAAGCACCTACAAAAAGAATTTAAAAACATTGACTTAATTACAAAATGGCCACCCCAACAAACTATTCGGTGAATTTTGGTTAATTCGTGCATTTTATCAGAGAAAAACATCAATTTACAGATCAAATAATCCTAAAAAAATGAGAGAGAAACCACCAGAATTACTTTTCACAGATTTCGCAGCTTCTGAGCAATACAATCTACTCTCAAACTAACGAAAGTGCTCAACCAAGGCTCCTGGTTTTAGACCGTGATGGCATCACGTACAAGAACGTTGGTGTTTGTGCACAGCTCCCTTCCTTACTTAGAACCACATAACCTGAAGTTGATTAAACCTATTTATACAGAAGTGACAGTCATCAAAAACATTCAAAGTTATCAAAACACACGGCAATAGTCTTTCAATTAAGCAGACCTTTAGAAGTTGGGTGGTGAGATCCCTGGAAATGGCCTCCACCAATCTTAGGGCTCTCTGAATAGGGTACTTGGTGGGTCTGATCTTCCTCAAGTGTGTGAAGATAGCTTGTAAAGCCACCTTTATGCGATCAAGCTCAGTTGCTGACAGCAGGTCGTTCAGGGGGAAGTCCTTCATCAGCTGGTTATAGTCTTTCACAGTAGACATGGCAGCCTTCAGACCTGAAAGACATTTAAGAAAAGGACTTTAACAAAGAGAGGTTGCAAGCAAAAATTTTATCAAAATTCTGATAACTAAAGAGTGACAAAACATTAAAAAAAAATTTTTTTTTTTTAACTTTCAGCCTAAACTGCATTACGTAAGTACATTAAAAAAAAGAGAGACTTTCATAGATCAGTGACACCTCCATACAACACTCAGCACTACAGAAAGTTCTAATCCATCGCTGACTGACAAATCAAGACTTGCTCAGAACAGCCGCTACCAAAAGTTTGCCCCTCTTTTTTTTTTTTAAAAGTTTAATCCCATTTAGTTTTATTCTAACTTGCATCATCTCCTTCACTGATCTGATTAAGTGGTTCTTTTTTTAAAAAAATACAAGAGCTGTTAGTACCTGTATCTGTATCAAAACTGACTGTGGCATGAAACCTCTTGCCATGCTTCAGTATCTCCAAGGTCAGGACCACCTCTGTGCTTTCACGTTTCTCTTGGATGCGAAGTAAAGCCCGCTCTAAATTCAGCCAAAAGCTGATTTCTTGTAGTGCTGTGCCTGAAGCAGGGTCTCTGTCAAGTTTTGTAACCTTTCATAGGTGGTGGTGGGGGGGGGAGGAGGGAAAAATGCTTTTAGTTATAATAAAAAGATAAATTCGTTTTTACTTTAAACAAGAAAAATGTTGACATCCGAAAATCTTTCACATTTTTCAATGCGATATATTAACCATTCTGAAATGTTTTACAGAAACGACGACGAAAAAATAACAAGAAATTTTCAAAAAGCATTCAAGAAAATATCCACAGCTAAACAAAATATTTTGAATTCACTTGTGGTCGTCCTCAACATAAAACAAATCTGGTACAAAATACAGAGAGTGGAGTAGATTAACTATCTGCCATTCAGAAGAGGATGTAACACCTTAATAAACGACTCCCGAATTAAAAATTTTCAATTTGTCAAAGCTATACAAGCTAAAACTGGCAATTTATTTCTTATGCGGAACTTGTATAGGCACACATGGCTTCTCTGTGGTCGACCCCTTAGATCCACTGATGAAAAAAACCAGCTCTACAGTCAGTGTCAGAGACGCCAGGTCAAAGATGAATTGCTTACTTCATAGCATCAACCTTTCTCCAGAACTATTCTGCACTTAGTTCTTCATTTACTAATCCCGTTAGTTAAAAACAATCTGGTATAACTATAACAAAGAGAAAACCAAACTGATTTCTGTATGCTCTAGACAATGACGTCAAATTGAACTTATAAAACAGAATGAATCACTGTCGTTTTATCGTTAGCCCAATAATGTCAGTTTACAAAATATTAAGCTTTTACCTTGGGTACACGCAGAATCAAGAAAGCGTAACTTTCCTTCATGTTCCACTAGTGCAGAAGAATATTAGCAGTGTTGACTTGTACACTAACCTAACCCAATTTTCCACATCACACACCCGACGATTTTTTTTTAAATGTGTGAGAAAGCAACAGTTATAAAACCTTCAAAACTGATAGAGCCTACAAAATTTTACTTCAACAATTAAGGTTAAAGAACTAATTGCTTAATATACTGTTTGTACTTTTAACTCGTTAGCAACTATTTTGAATACTCATTTACTTAGAAAAACAAATGACAACTTTGAAGACTTTCACTTATGCAAATTTATAGATTTGTCTCCACCATATTTATGAAGAGAGTCAGCAAAACAATTTATTCTAAATTACTATATTCATAGTTAATTTAATTCACATTTTTAAAATGACAGCAATATTGCTCAGAATATTTATTCTAAGTTAACCCTTTCGGTGCTTAATTAGATTTTTGCCTGGAAAATGTCAATTATACACCAAAAATGAAATTAGGAATTTCACCAGAGAAGTTGTGGGGCTTTCAAAGACCCGTTTATCACAATATAGGAAGTATTTTTGAAGCTGTGGGGTAAATCTGATTCCAGCATCAGATGGCTATGTCAAACTGGATATATCCACTTTCAGCACTGTAAAGGTTAATTTGGCAGCTCAAATTCAAACTTAATATAAATAAGTATAAGGAAAATTCTAATTTATAATAATAGATTTTGTCATTTTACATCAGGTGCAAAAACTCTTGGCACTTCAAGCGAGAGTTTAAAAACTATTAACCAACCTTTTGAATTTCTTTAATCCATCTATTGACACCACTTTGCAAAGCATTCAAGAATTGTGAATCCTCCACTTTGTCACCAAAATCCTCTACCTTTGGTTTACGGTTTTTTTCGGCACACTTCTTGATCACAGCCGTCACCGACTGATGTGCGAGTAAACTCACTTCCGGTATGTCAATGTTTTGCTGAAGATGCAGCAATCCCATTTCCAATTCAACAATCTTCTTTTCAACTGTTGGAGCCATCTTATCACCATCCCTATGAAACAAAGAAACTAGTAATCAAATCAGCGCACTATATCCGCTGACTAATTTGTGCAGATTTCCTGTTTGTTTTTTATTTAAAAAATTCAATACAAATCAAGAATTCATTATACTACTAGAATTTCTCAATATGACCTCTCCTACAAAAAGTCAGAACCCCTACAACCCCAATTCGTAAATTTTCTTTTATTCTGGAATGTCTAGAATTTCTCAATATGACCTCTCCTACAAAAAGTCAGAACCCCTACAACCCCAATTTGTAAATTTTCTTTTATTCTGGAATGTCTAGAATTTCTCAATATGACCTCTCCTACAAAAAGTCAGAACCCCTACAACCCCAATTCGTAAATTCTCTTTTATTCCGGAATGTCTAGAATTTCTCAATATGACCTCTCCTACAAAAAGTCAGAACCCCTACAACCCCAATTCGTAAATTCTCTTTTATTCCGGAATGTCTAGAATTTAAATGGTGATTGATAAAATTCCACATAATCTGCCAAAGTTATGTAAGCTAGAATTGGAAATTAATCTATGTAGAACTTAGTCACATGGCTTCAATGTGGGTTGGACTTGTGACCGCAGTGTCCACCACCTGGCAACTGACGAAGTTGTAACTAGCAATGGTTTTAAAAACGAAGAGCTACCTTCTTCATCGCAACCCGATGCAAAACACTTAAATCCAATGCTGAAAACCTAACTCCATGTCAGACATGCCAGATCTAAAATAAATTGCTCACTTCATAAATATCGACCTTTTCCAGAATTATTCTGCATTTTTCACCTCTCTTAAAGTAATTCTTCATTTACTAATTAAGTTTTAAAAGTAAGTAATTTAGTATTTCCAATTCTGTTTTTATTATTCAGACATATCAGCTAATGGAACTCAGTGGAAGCCAACCTGACAAGCACATTTACTGTTAAGTCAGAAATGAATATTAAAAGATTATCAAGTTTAAATGCATACTTTGCCCAGCTAAGGATGCCATTATATGATGATTATAGTTGAAACCAAATTGTAAAAAAAATCAGGGATCTTATAAAAATAGTTTAACGATAACGAGTTTAGCTGACATTTGGCTAATTCAATAAGCAAGAAGATAAATATAAAGTTAGCATTCATTTTTCAATCAAAAAAAAAATGATGATGATCTGGACAAAAGTTGTTTATCATCATATTGTTTATACCAATCTCTCCGCTGCAAACTGTACCATAGCAAAGGACATACCTTTCAGGCTTTGCCAGTCTCTTTGATGTAAGACTTGAAGTATGGTCCCATGGCATTGCTAACATAGGAGTGCAGCGTTTCGTAGGGCGATCCTACACTGAAATTCATCACTCTTATCTGGGAAGTAAAACTCTTGTCAGCCTCAACAACTGGGCCTCGTTTGATGAAAACCAGACTGGGAGATGGGGGGGAGGGGGGAGAGAAAAATTAGAGTGAGTGTACTTAAACAATTCAGCATTGTTAAATTTAAAATTACTAACAAGAATTCCAACTTCTAGTGCTACAAGCATAACGTGTTTTCTATCCACAGATTGCTGTTAACACTCAGCAATGAAACCTTAACATCAATTTAAATCTTTCTTCTTTTTTTCCCAAGTGGCTCAGTGTTGACAGCAGCTGTTTCGGCCAACGTCAGGTGGTTTCCCCCCCTCCTCACCCCGTGCGCATTTTCAAAGAGAATCCCACTTAAACAATTTCCTATCATTGATATGTAAAGAGCCTTCATACAAATTTAGCAGTAATATTCTGAAATCAATAATAAAAAAAAAGAGAGAGAGAGAAGAGTTAATGCTGCTATGCCACACAATCAATTCCAGATGCACAGAATGGCAACCCATAGGCCAACGCAACAGAAAATCACTAAGCACTACAATTTTTGTCGTTTCAATCCATTAATGTCAGTGTCTCGTTTAGTGATGCGCTCCAGGTTGTCGTTTCAACCACGATACTCCCCTTCCAGTGTCCATGCCACAGGATCACCACCACTCGCTATTGGCTCAAAATGAGATTAAATTCCAATTATATTCTGTCACAAATTTCTGAAGCATTATGAAGCATCTGTCAGTGGCATCGGCATACAATTGTGCGGCTTTGTCACCCACTGATGTCTGGCAAACATCCGTGCCCTAACTAGAGGGCACTCAACTTAGCAATAAAATTAAACTTAGCATTTTCTTTATTTTCATTTATCAACATCTTTTAACTGACCACAATAAAAAGTATAGCAAAAATACTAGTTATAATAAAGAAAATTTAAAAAAAAAAAAACTTTAAATTTATAATTTTTACTCTTTGAAAATATAATTTGTTACCACTGCTTAAAAAAATTCTACATTTCCAACATAAAAGAATGTTGTTGTTTTTTTTCCTCTCTCCTTCCTTCAGACTTAATGTCATCTAACAAGAAACCATTAAGAAATAAAAGATACACATAGAGAATGCTGCTTCACATTTGCAACGTACTTCAGGATATTTTAAATTGTAAACTTTTACACATTTTATTAGATGCTCACAGCCAAGTTGTGTTTTTTTTTAAAGGTTTTGTACCTGATGTACAAGAATAAAAAGCGATGTAAATGAAAAAAAAAACAGCATTTTTGCTCTTTAAAAAAGAACCCATGTCTTACGCACAAAGTTTGGGTACAACTGTCTCATGTTATTTTGGGAAAACGGAGAGGAGTCAGATGTTTGTGTTTGTATATATCGTACCTAAATAAACTGCAAAAAAGGTAAATTAGTTAGGAAAAAAAAAGAGCAGTTAATTTTGTCTGTACTCTTAAACCTGAATAATGCTGCCGTATATCATAGAAACAGCGTAATAGCCTGGAGAAAGTAATTTTTTTTTTTACAGTTTTCTGTGCTTAGAACCCTTGGCATACAGTATATTCTTAATAAAGCAACAACAAAAGGACGTTTACTTTTATTAACAGAAAAATAAATTACCTTGTCATTTTTGAACTGGTATAATGCATATCACACGAAATAAAATATGTGACATTTCCTTCTGTGTCATCTTCATTTTCTGCAACTTCTTCAGACTCATCTTTAAAAAAGAAAAAAAAAACCTCTATGCTAGAAAATCTAGGATGGCATAATGGAGTTACTTTTCATTCTATCAGATCTGATGTGTCACATATATAATAAGGGTGGTGCAGTAATCCAGTGGAAGACTATTGGATCGAGTGCCCGTGTTCAAATCAGTCAAAATTGGCTGTTTGGCACACCTATCAGGCATCTGTGTCTTCACCAGGTGGCTACATGGACTTCCTCCAACATCTAACCGTGAAGTGTTCTACTGGGGCCTTTTTGTCACACATTCATTAAAGCAGGCAATGTAAAACCACCTCAACTGTTCTTTTCTCCGGTACATCCCTGAGCCACAAACCTGCCTGTTGGCAGATAGATGATGATATAAAATTACATCAATCAATGAATGTTCTACATCCCACTATGACGACAACCCCACACTCTCCTCATACCAAAGATGGGCAAGGTACTGTAGGAGTATGATGTTGTTTTATGAAAGTCATCTTGAAATATAAAAATGAGATGCAGGAACTTTTATTGCATAAAAAAATTACAATGTAGTTCAAAGACACGACTGATAATCTAATGGAAAGCTGAAAAATGATGACAAGCAGATTTATTGCAGCTTCAAATTACAACATTCGTTAGCCATCAGCAGTCAATCTATACATTCAGTACAACAGTGGCATCGCTGTTAGTCCTATGCAGAATACACCCTTGTTCCACTGCCATGATGACCACTTTACATTAAAAAAGCAACAAAAAAAAAAACACCATTCCCTAAATCCTCTGCCTGGTATTGATGGACGTTTGTGTTAAAATCTTCCATTCAAATTCAATTTCATCAAGCAGGTTCCTTTATGCTACATGCCTTGTTATTCTTTACTGGATTCCACACCAAAACATGGCAGAAGTCATTAAAGATCTCATGGATTTCTACAAAGTTAAAGATCGGGTTGCAATCAGGACTGGGAAACATTTCAATTACTCTTAATAGCAGCCACTGTGTACATGTAACCTGTTTAGGCTGGCAGCAACCATACAGGGAAAAATGTGAGTTGACTTGTCACTACATTTCCCATAAACCACGTCACTGATCTCATTAGATATTTCATTATTAAATGGGTTTGGGGGATTTTAGCTAAATGGGGCTTGGTTTTATCGGGGTTTACAAAAAAAGATAGAAGGCTACATCTGATCGGTTGGCACCAACAGCACTAATTTAAAAAAAACTTTAAAAATTGCTGTTTTTTTTTTTAAATCTGGTTATTCACCACTTAACCAATTAAAGGATTGTTCCCGTATGCACAAATCACATTAAATTAAACAATACATATGCAATCAATGGTATTCTGAAAACTGATTTGGTATCTCACCTGTATAGTATGAACATTCCAATGCCCACAAAGGCAAATTGGGAGAACGGCATTCCTCCATTTATTGGTACCTACTACTCGATTAAACTCCATCACTAAACTGGCAAACCAAAAATAAGAGAGTCCCCTTCCTGACCATGTGCCGAGAGTAACGGGGGGGGGCACATCAAGCCCCGAGCAGGCATTTAACCTCCACACAGTCAGGGAGGAGGAGGAGGGGGGGGGGAATTTCAGCTGACTCCCCTTCCCTGAACTTGCACACACACACACACAAAGCCAGTTTATAGTAGTAACAGAACTGCTTGCTACAGAACCCTTTATTGGGAAAAAAAAATATATTTTTACGTACTTAACCCTTACCCTACCACAGCCTTAACCCTAGAGCAGGTGCCAGAAATCCGGACCGCACTCTCCGATGTACTTGATATCTGGTCTGTGAAGCAATGTCGTTACAGGTAGTTCGAGTTCTCGGTTGGTGGGTGGGGGGAGGGGGGTAGTAGATGATGAGTTGTTCGTGCATGCATGTCGGGGATTGCTTTATTACACTACACGTCCCCTTGAATCTCCGTTCTCGCTAATGCGGGCCAATATCGCCACCCCTCACTACTCGCGCAAGACCGACGACCGATTCTCAACACCACCGTCAATTTAATACGGATATCCGACGATTCTTTGTCGTCTTGTGGTTTGTTTGTTTTTTTTAACCACATCTTCGACCGAATGCAAGTTTGCGAGCCCAGTCGACTCAACGCCACCCCGGCCGGCTCCTTCCTTCTTCCAGCGAGCGGGTCACGTGATATGACGTAAGCCGCCAGCTCGCCGATCGATGGCGGGGCACTTCGCAGCTGCTAAGGCCCCCTTTTTTTTTTAAAAAAAATGTACATACACATACTATCGGTAATAGTCCGGCCTTCCGGACGGAGAGTCCGGGTCTCGGAAACCCGGCTCTCCGAATTAGCGGTTGTGAGGACGCATACAATTAAGATTAACCGCAGGAAGATTCCCTTACCACCCCCGCACGGCCAGCAGAAGGGATCGAAGACGGGCATGGACCGGTGCCAGTCTCAATGTCACCCCTACCTGACCAATCCGCTTAGTCATTACCATTATTAATTATGAGGAGGAGGAGAGGGGGGAGGAGGTGGGGTGGGGATAGATAACCTCAAATCCGCTAAGCTCGCGGAGCGGAGATGCACCAACCTTTCGGGGACGACCGCTGTATCAACAGCACCTGGACCTGCGGGTCGGACAGGAATTTCTTCACGATTTCCACGTTCTGTTTCTCGGCGATCGTCTTCTTGAGCAGCTCCGAGGGTCCGGCTGACACTTCCAGCAGCACGGGCACCACCCGCTTGACGTAGTCGGAGAAAATGCTGAACTCCACTACGGGCTGGACCACCGGCTCCTGCACAGGGAGAGGGCTCTCTTGCTCCGTCTCCGCCATACTGCCGTCCATTCGTGGCGGACAACGCGAAACAGTCTCTTCCGATAAACGGCAAACTTCCCCCAAGAGTGAGAGAGAGAGAGACGACGACGACTACGCGAATGCAGCTGGCAGCCTTAACATGGCTGCAGCGAGTGATGTCACTTCCAAGTCGCTACCCCAGAGCCGATCGAGAGCGAGGCCTTGCGATCGAAAACGAGGCGTGGCGGGCAAGCGAGAGGAGTGGAGGATGCACTCCGTCCGCCATCCTTCATCGTTATTATTGCCATCTGGAGTCAGTAAGTTCTCGCTGGTGATAGTTCGAGCAGAACGGGAAGCAGTAGTGTTTAAACTGCCGGGCGATATTTTTAACGCCCCCCAAAAACCCAGAATTACCGCCTTTATGTACGCTCAAAGAGCGCATAATCCTTAGGGTCCGGGAAACGGGGTTACCGCCCTTGGACGTCCGAGCGAAAGTCCCAATCTGTCGTGATGCATACCAATCCAACCCCCAAACCCTCAGCATCTACACAGAATTCACCCTACCACTTTCTCTGATAACTAAATTTCTTTGATGATTTTTTTTACTTTTTACTTTAAGGGGGAACACTGAACAAACATTAGAACATCATTGTATCGTGTTCACGTGCCAATGCTCAGGTTTAGTCATCCTTGGGCGACACATTCAGCCTTCCCCGATGTAACTCCTAATGTACGAACATTAACCTGAAAGCCGACGATATGTGACAAACAGGAAGAAAAAAAAACAACAACTGTGAGTGCACACAACAGCGAAAACAAATTAAAAAAACAATTGTTTTGTTAGGGGAGGGGAAGGGGGGATTAGATTTCACCGGGGAACGAAGATGGCGCAGCACCGTTTTGTCAGCCTGTGACACGACAACAAGTTTTCCTTTCTCTCTCCCCACCCCTCCTCCTCCCCCCCCTCTCCCTCCACCAGCGATGGACGTGGTGACTGGAAGCTAACCTCGAAATAATGTGGTCGTTCTTTTCCAGAGATCCTACAAAAGACTTTAATTACGATGTCGGGGAGAAAGTACCCGGTTTAGAAGACAGATCACTGTGGACTTTACGCCAAGGAAAGAAGAAGGTTCGGTGGGACTTTAAACATCCGTTGGCAGTGGGAGCATATTATTGCTACTATTATTGAGGTCCTCCGGTATCCGACCGCCCTTACTGACCCGTACCGTGTCGAGCTAACCTGGACCAGCGAGTTCACCTCCTGTTTCTGATTCTACCCCGTTGTTTTGTTGTTGTTGTTGTTTTTTAACCCTTTCTAACTTTGTTTTACGATCTGTGTGTGTCGGGGGGGGGGGTTGGTTTGGAAATCCAATCCCCTTTTTTTGTTCCCGAACGGCAAACGACGATCGATGTCGAGTACAGTTTGTCCATCTGCCGGGGATTACTGTTCTGTTGTTGCCTGCCTGCCTTGATGGTAGCCATTTGTAATGTAAAGCTCGACACAGCCACGACCAGAAGTTCCTCCACCTCCACCCCCCCACCCCCAAATAGAAACTTAACAGAATTCGTCTTCAGATCATTGCTCGTGTCTTGACCCTCTGCCCGCTGATATCCATTATTAGGAAGTACCTAATGGAGTCGTGATTTATGAGGTCTTTTGAGGAAGTTTAGATTTCGTGCTGTGTCACACCTTCGGGTTTCCTGTCATCTCTGCGGGGAACCACGGCCGTGGGCTCCAGGTGCCAGCAGGCTTTCAGAAGCCGTCTGGTTTTTTTTAGAAGGAATCCAACAGCATAGCGACGTTTTGTCTGTGATTGTGTTGCTACTGCTTGCTGTACAAGTCACCCACCCACCCACGGGGTACAGGTCACGACTCCACGTTGCATCTGGTGTAATAAAGCTAACGTTCTTGCCCTTCTCTCATTCCTGGTAGCTAAGTTAATACAGACGAATAGCAAACGTGAGTTCTGCCACAGCTGCTGGAGAAAAACCCCGACGGGAACGAGAATCAAGATTATCGTCGGTGAAGAGCATTCAGACCGCAGAGAGATTTAAGAATTAAGTCCCAATTTCTTTTTGTTATAACGTGACTAACAAAAACTGTGCTTTGTAACATATCCCTTCCTCCGGCACAGGGAGATCTTAGAAATCTTTAGTATTTAATAAAGAGAGAGAGAGAAGTTTATTTTAAAATATGGGTGTACATACTAGGGTCATTCATCTGAAACCCAGCTGAAATAACACTGCCATAGTATCACCTGGGTTTCATGTCAGAGTCCCCAGTGCATGAACTCTCAAAATGCATTCGATTAATGTCTTCTGTATTCATCACGGTTATATTATCAGCTTTTGTCTTTATTTTTTAACGTGAAAAAAATATCAATTCCATTTATGCAAAAGTGGATGCCTGAGAGACCCCTGATCAAGATCTCAGGTTAACTATCTTAACCTTAGGCTCTGTACATATAATAACAAGAGAAAAGCTTTGTTGTTTTCTGTTGCCCTTTTCAGAACTTAATGCTGCCAGCCTTAATCTAATGGGATTTTCATTACTCAATTAGATATATATTTGTATTATTTGCTCACTTACATTCTCAATTTTTTTTTCATTTTATTAATGATGTTGTGTGACTGAAGCAACTGAAAACAATGCTTCACACTCAAAATTAAATAAATACAAGACTTTGTAAATTATTTCAATTTATTTAGTTGTAATTTGAGAATTTTCTGGATGCATAATCTGTCTACAAATAGTTTCAGCATTTCATACTTTAGTAAATTTTGTCATCAGAATTTCAAATTAAAAAAAAAATTAATATGAGGGGGGAAAACTTTTTCAATTTAAAAAAATAGAAAATTCGAGTAAGAATATTTATTTATGAAAATTTTGTTCAGACTGGGTGATTCCATATTAACCGATGTGACATTGGAACACATTATCACATTAGAGGAGAATAATAAAATGCCGTGATGAATGAAGCAGTGTCTGCTGCTAACTAGAACATAGTTCCCTATCTAAATAACACTTTCTCTCCCCCATACCACTTCTTTACCATACTACTGCCAAAAATACCATACAACTTCATCCAAATAGCAGTACTGTTTGTTTATGAACATGAACTAATTAAGTTGAGACAGCATCATCAAACCTCACTGCACATTTTACATGATCAAGTCAAAATATTTGTGTACACTAACTGCCGGTGCCAGATATTTAATGATAGCTAGCTTTGATGTTTCACTTCACTAATCACTAAGCATGTGAGTACCATTCTGTATATGCAAACTGGACTTTGTTTTGTTGGTGTTTCACGTAGTTTTCTGCAAAGTCCACCTGTTTCCAACAAGAATTGGATGTAGTAGAAGCCGCTATTAGACCGTTCACAGCAGTGAGCCTGCTGAATATGCAACCTAGCGACAATTCCAGTAGTTGTGACCAGAATGTAGCAGAAATGTTTTGTCACATGTTACTGTTAAGTCATGTGTTACCTAAGATAATTTCCTTAATTAACAGATATTTAACAAACTAACTAATACTTCACCTCTATAAGTAGTATTAGCTTTATGGAGCTTTACAGCAGAAAAGTAGCAGACATGACCAAATACCTGTGTTGAATGAAGTATGTCATATGGGTCTAGTTGTATCATAGAAATATTAGAAAATATCTTCCACGAGCAAAAAAGTTTCAAAATGAAAGATTTTATTAGATGAAAGTGAATGTTTTTAGGGTAATGAGATAGAATTAAATTCTAAAATCTTAAAATCAAATTAATTTGCATAAATTAGTCCAGTAGTTAATCACAGGTGAAATTCAATCCAAACATGACTCTACTGGCCGTCTTCATATTTCAATATATATATAAAACTGTATTCTAAATTTATAATTTAAATTATGACCTAATGGTTGACATCATCCAAATATATTTTAATTTATAATGTTATTAAGTTTCATGAATTAAAAAAAATTTATATATTATTTTAGGATACTGGTGATCCTGTGTCGATTTTTACATTTGATATTGAAAGTGGAAAAGAAGCTCAGGTGAGAAGAAGAAGAATGGTTTTATTGAATTTAAGCTAGCATTAGTTTCTGAATTATCTCAGGTATGTAGAAGACAGTATTAGTAATTTATAGTATCTTAACCAAGACAGAACATCATCAATAAATAACCTGTTAACCGTGCCCCAGATTTTATACCATAACAGGACACACGTCTGTAATCCGTTAACTGAACATCGTCAGTTTGTTTTGCATATATTGTAAACGGAAGCTTTTGTTGTTTTTTTTTTTTGATTTTGATAATTTACATTGTGTATTACAAGGACATTCAACCCGCTGGATACAATTGTGAGGATTCTGTTTTAGCTTGATTTCACTTGAATGTTCCTTATATTGTTAAAGTTTATTCTTGTAGACTAAAAATACACTGACATGTTATTCACTCTTTTTTTTATTCCTGCTAATTGATGAAATATTTTAGTTTAGGTTCGTAAGTACTGATCTGTGCATCATTTTTTTCTATTTATGTTCTTCCCAGACACAGCTCGCACGAACTGCTTTCAAAAGAATAAAGACATTAAGACACCCAAACATACTGACCTTCCTGGATGGATTAGAGGTAAGGTGCTTCTGACAGCAGTTATCTTCTCCTTTCTTTTCCTCTTAAAATGAAATGCTCCTTAATCATTGTATTGTATTAGCAACTTCAAACTTTTCAATCAGCAATAGCTATGGATGAACTTTTCCTTGTGAACAACATTTTAAAAGTTTGATTCTTAAATTATTACTGTTTTAAATCCATCTACTACATTGAACTTTTGTTGTTATTTCTGTTCTTGGTTTAGTTTATTACAGAAAAGTGGCCGTCGTTATGATTCCTACAATGATTAAGGCTACCATAAATGACTAATTGTTTAGTCTTTAACAGCTCTTGCTTTATTTAATTTCAGACTGATCGAATAATTTATTTTGTGACAGAGTTAGTTTCACCACTGAGCACTTACCACGGGGATAATGAATCGGATAGAAACAGAAATGAACTTAGCATATCCTGGGGGCTTCATCAGATCTGCGTGAGTAGAAATTATTTTAGCTCAGATAAACATTTAAGGCAAAAAAAAACTGGCACTGATTCTTGGAATGTCCTGACATGTGATGTGGACACACAGACTTTGATACCAGGATGCTGTAAACTATGTATTTTGGAAATGCAAACAAAAATGTGACAATAGATTGTTGACTCGCATTTTCTTAAATCTTTTAAATACCAAGCAATCTCAGCAACTTATTTTTTATTCCAAGTAGCACATGAAAGAAAGCTGAGGAAAGTGCAGAAGTCTGAACACAAAATCATCTTTCACTACCATAATCTGTCCTTTTGTTGTTGTAGAACTCACTATGCCAAGCACTGCATACAGCAGCAGTCTGTTGGGGATCTCTGAAGAACGATAAAAATTGGATAACAAAATGAAATAAGTAAACATTAAGTGTGAAACATTCTAAATGTTTCTTCTTAATGTGGTGTACACAGCATATACAGTAAACTCTGGATATAGCGGCACTCTGTCTAACAGAAAGTGTCACAGCTCTGGCGGCAGACATGGCAACCAACTTAAGTTTGTTTACAGTCGCCATCTTGGAAGTGCACATAGTTCATTTCTCTTGTCTTTTATCATACGATAACTTTTGCACCCCTCAACATTGGCTCCTAAATTTGACAAAGCAAGTAGGAGAAAATTGAAGAAGGACTACACTTAACATTGCCAATAAAGTTATAGTAAAGAAATTAGAAAAAAAGTGTAAGCAGGAATGTTTTGATGTGCGAGTACAATGTTGGTTCGTCGATTGGTCTCCTGATGCAGCAATTGAAACAACAAATGCAGAGGAGGAGCAGTTAACAGAAGGGAAGTAAACGGTGTTGTGTAGTGCATAATTGTGTATTTTTTTTACGCGTATGTTCCATATTCAACTTGATGTAGGTGCATTTTTTGAATATTCTGATTAAACTGGCAGCACATACACACACATCCGTTGTATATTCTACTTATTTACACCTCCCTTGTACCTTCCTTATGCGGACACTCCATATAATGGAATATTGATATAATGGCATCCCCGATTCCCTGATGGTGCCACTTTTACAGAGTTTACTGTACTATGATTTTTTTTACAGAGGTCTTCAGTATTAAACTGGAGACAGTCTGAGCTGATTATTCTTGTAGTGTTAGCAAAAAAAATACTAAGCGAGGGAAAAGTAAGTACACCCTTTGGGAGGTATCATGACCCATCAAAATCCAAACGTTTTTGTGGGAGGTGGAGGGATTTGTTATGACCAAAAATATCAAAATCTGCTGAAAACTGAAAATGGAACTCAGACTTTCCTATGATCTACAACAGATGATGAACTGCAGTGTAGGAACTAAACTACATGAGAATATCTTCAAATAGCAATACAATTCAAGTAGCAATGAACGTAGATGGTAGATAGCATAGATCCGTAATAAATAAAAGGAAGGAAGGAGAAAAAACATTAAAATATTTGTTTACTTGGTTGCTTTGTCAGTGATGCATTGGGAAAAGAAGATCACATGGTACTGAAAGTGAACTGTCCTGGAAACACCCTGAGTCTCTGGGAAAGTGGGGGGGGAGGAATAAAAGATGGTCACAAATCGACTGCGTTTGGTTGTAGTTTCATTGCCTGATCTAATTTCAGTGAGCACCGAAGACTCTGTCATGACACAGTTCTGATTCTTCATCCTCGATGTCGTGTCTTGCCACTTCTCGCACCACTCCTGTCATCTGAATCGGAATCCTTGTTCTACAACTGTTATCCATGTTGTCTAGAGTGCAGTTAGATATTGCCTGCCTTCATGAAACTTATCTTTACCACATCAGGAAACAAAGGATTCCATGCAGCCTTGAGAGGAGGTGTGCATGCACGCTTTCTATTTAATCCAGTCATCCCATTTCTCTTGGATGTTCTGCTTGAGCAAAAATTTCAGGATATACCAGTCAGTCGAACTGAGCTAGTGCAACCACCGGTTGCCATCGCAACATCTGAGCTTCGTCCACTCCGCGCACACTTGTTCACTCACAACAATGCAGACCTCCCTTCCAAAACAACGAGAGAAGCTAGTTTTCACCCGTCAGCTATCACAATGAGCCTGACTACGATTTTTTGTTTTTTTTTTCCTTTTCATTCCCAGTTTTGATTTCTCTTCTCGGAGTGATGCAAGGTCACTTTGCCTGTTGTGATGAAATGGACAGCTGTTTCATCCATGTTTCTGACATCAGCAGTGAAGTACTTGTACATTTTTTTTTAAAAATTCTAATGATGTAGAATTTTTCCACCTTTTTTTTTTTTAGAGCTTGCATGGAAATCTAGCCAACCAAAATAAAAATTCACTGTTGCTCGATTTGTATCTATTTTCTTGTGATTTGGTTAGGGCACAATCGCAGTATTCAGAAAACCAGTCAAAGAAGTTGTAAATTCCAGCATTAGTTTTGGATCACTGCTCTGGGATAGCTGCTTTCTCATCGCGAGCCGATGCAAAATCAGTTTTCCATTGTTGCATGTATCTACTCTCAAATTCTTTTTCCGTCCACTCCAAATTTCCTTGCTGTTGCATTAATCGTTGTCAATTTTTCAGCATCTAGCTCGAACTTGACGGTGTAGCTCGGCATCTTTGGCATTGTAACTTTTGATTCTAATTCTGCTACAGACATAATACACGGTGCTTGATACTTTCTACAGGAATTTCAAGTGAATGGGAAAGATTTGGTGGTGTGGTTGGAAGGTCTAATATAGCTAAAATAGTTTTTAAAAAGGCACAGCAAACTGGTGATCTGACGAAATCATCGTGCACACTTCACTTACATAGAGACTTTCATGTGATCATTGTTGCGCATATACCAAAAAAAAAAATGCATTTTTCAAAGTATTATCAAACAGTGATATCCCTTGAACACAAGGTAAGTGCGCAGGTAGAGTAGTATGTCAACAAACAATCTATTTTATTGCTGCATAGATACTTTAGTGGTGAACAGGATTTTGATGTAGGCTATAGCTGATTCAAACCGAGATGACTGATTGTCATTTATTACCCGTAAATGTAATGCTCAAAAGTAAACGTGTCTACAAATTAAAGTCTCTGATACTTTGATAGCAATATTTATTTGCTAAAATGTTCCTAAAGAGGATGGGTGTTTATTGGGGATATTTATTGCGTGTTAGTGTGTGCTTTTGGTGGCAGAAGTTGAAGGGATACGAGGAGCAGTAAGAACCAGTGACGTAGACTCTTTCTGTTTTTTTTCCAGAAGGGACTTTCTTTTCTTGTGAATGATTGTGGCTTTGTTCACAACAATGTGTGCATGGCGTCTGTCTTTGTGGACCAGGCTGGAGAGTGGAAACTGGGAGGTATAGAATATTTGTATCAAGCAAAGGATACATCAGCCATACCTCCATTAAAATTTTTACCTGCATTAGAAATCTACAATCCTCCAGAAAAGGAAGATTATGCCAAGAGATCTACAAAAGAAAAATGGTGAGTGCTTTGTGTGAGAGATGTCACAGTTGCCTAAAAAGAGTGGAGTTTTTTCCTGATCTTACTTTATTTCCAAGTGTCGCATAGCATTGGGTCCATATTTACCTTAACACTGGTGTAGATCATTTTTTTCTGTAGCTTTGCATTGCAAAGTGTACCTGAGAAATGTAAAGCAACTACACGCTTGTCAAGGCGTGCCGCTTCATCAGAGCAGTATGAAAACAACCTTTCACACTGTTGTTGGCTATCATCCTTAAGGTCTTATACACTGCATCGTTATATTTGTCCATTTGTTGTTGTCCAGATAATCATAAACTGAATTCTTTTAACTCAATTTTTTTTCCTTTTCTCCATGTATGCCATTGTTAGAAGATCTTTATTTATCTAAGAAATATTTTGTATAAATAAAAGAGAAGGAAATAAAATTGCTGTTTTTTGTAGGGGAGATGGTTTGTAAATATTATCAAAGTTTGTTTAAGAAATTACGATTTTAAGATTTTGTTCAGCCTGATGAATATTCCCTTTGTTATCGTTCGTTCTAGTCTGAGAGGATACTGCTTCAGTGGGTTAATGATTGACAGGAGTTTTTGTTGTTTTTTTTACACATATTCATTATTTGGCTAACATCATGGTGTGTGGAAAATCAGTGCATATCTCAAAACTCAGTCGTCGGCGCATGTCACCAGTGAGGGATATACCACGTGACGCTTGTATTAAGATTAGGCTTGTAGATGAGTAATAGCAGCTTGTGTAAAAACTGGCGGAATGATTAATATCAAAAACAGGTTATGGTAGGAAAAACTAAGATGTATTAAAGTAATGTTTAACATTTAAAGGGGGAGTTACTAATGAATTGCATCTGGGTAGAGGAGAATCGTCAATGCCACAATGGCTCACAAAACAATGGCAAGGAAAAAACTTTCTGGGAGAGTAGCTGCTAGGCGAACTCATCAGCGTTAGAATCAAGCTGCCTGATGATGATGATGTGGTAACTTCAGTGAATAGTTCATCATGGATCCCTAATTTTATTGGATTGGACTGTTCCAAGTCCAGATAGGATCATTACAATAACTACTGTTCTACACCAGCATATTTAAGCAAATTTACTATTTGTAATAAATGAAGTTCTACTGGGAAAATTTTGAAACAGATTTTAAAGAAAAAGATTTATGCCTATGAAAGATCCTCAACACCTACATTCTAGATACAGTTATCAGATTAATTTATCCAAATAAATCAATTACAGAAATGGAAATGTGATTGTACTCATAAAGAAAGGAAGGTGCAAAGATGCTAAGGGTGAATTCCAGACTGAAAAGAAAAAATACAGCAGCTGAAACATTTTTGCCAGAGTGTGTGAAAAATAAAAAGATGCATATAAATAGAACTAATCTACCCAAAAGATTCCAGAAATTCATCAGGAAAACTATTTTGATAGACTGTTTACTGGTAGAGTAAATGCCATTAATGGCAACTAATTCATGGAACCTGGTACTTCCGCTTTGACAAAGGTTGTCCATTATGCAGATTTATGTCCATTTTCAATACTTACTCAACACAATTTTAAGCTTTATATTTTTTTCGAGAATGTTAACTTTCTATACTGGCACTCACTCTATTGTGTATATTGTAATTTTAAGTGATGGGGAAATACTGATTTCTAATATAATTTTAAAATGAAAAAAAAATACTTAATTATACTAAATGTTTGTTTTATACCTACTATAACCAGCTTCACATTTTGTTTTTTAATCAAGGGCTGGTGATATGTGGGGTCTGGGTTGCCTTATTTGGGAAGTATTTAATGGAAATTTGAGGAAGTCGTCTTCTCTGAAGGCACCAGGAAAGGTTTGTTATTCTGTGATTATTTCATGTACTTGCAGTTTGTTTATGTATTTATTTTTTTAATGATTTTACTTAGTTTTTTTTTTTTTTTAGATTTAACTGGAATTCAAAACCAGTGGGAGGTTGGCGGTAAAGCTGCTGTAAGTGGCAGCCAGATAGGCTAGCCACAGGATGCTAGGCTGTCCAGAAAACTGCTTTTTAATTTAAAAAAAAAAATCTTCTGACTCTTGCATAACAGACTGATACAGAAGAATCTGCATCACCATGAACTGAACCATCATGGCTGCTACCATGAAGTTTTAATGTTATTTACTGTGCTTTATCTCACAGTAGTCTCCTCAATTGGTATAATGCGGTAGTCCTGCTAATGTCAAGGGCCTAAGCTTGAATCTTAGTCAGGACCAGCTCACTTTGGCATGCCTCCATAGTATGGTTTCTTCCAGTTTACTCCTACATCTAAAAAGTGAAGAGTTCTAGCGTTGGTTTTTCTGTGAAAGGTGCGTAGCCAATCTTTACACCCTGTTCTCCTTCACTTGGCTTAGGAATCTGATACCAGGAGATACGTGTTCCTCTGGCTGCCCTACGTGCCAATGTTATTCACACTAGATCTGAAAATGAAATCTCTCTAATTGGATTTTGTATATTGTCTTTATGATCAGATTAATTATTACACCATTCAAATCACATTTAGTATCGTAACAGAATATCTGGTTTATTTTGTTTGGCTCACCTCAACTGACATCTGCAGAATAGCTTACGCACCATTTATCTTTGACACAGGTTGACGACTTTGACCACTGAACTTTTTTTAGTAGCTTATGGAACTTAAGTGGCAGTTTTTTTGGTGGGAAGGTTATGCTAGTTTTAAAATGGTTTTGCTGTTTAAGACACTTGAATTGAGACATTTAAATTTTTTTTAGCTCTTGTGATTTCAGAAACCTGTCATCCTTATCATGGCCGCCACCTCAATCCAGTTATGTGATTGACATATTTTAGATTACACAATAGTTCACACGTTATGTATTATCTTTAATTTATCATCCTATTTTTGTGGTGTATTTTGCAATTCAGTTATCACAAAGGTCGGTCTGTTTTTCCTGATTACAGGTGTAACACTGTGTGTGCTAAGATGGATTTTTCTTTCAGTTAAACCACAGTTCACACATCTATGGAACATTTTCAGAAAATAACACCCAGTTTTGCATTTAAAAGCAAAAAAAAAAAAAAAAAAAAACGTGTCTGTGCTGGAGATCATAAAAATGGGCATCATTCGGTGTTAAGGGTCAGTAGGGTAAATAACCCGCTTTACTTTTTCTCTCTAGATTTCTCAAAGTCTGCTGCCTCATTACTGCCAGTTAGTCGGAGCCAATCCCAAGTCACGGCCCAATCCTGCAAAATTCCTTGAAAATTGCAGACAGAGAAATGGCTTCATGGACAATACCTTTGTGAATACCATGCTGTATTTAGAAGAGATACAAGTAAGTGAAGACAAAGAATTTCTCCCTGACACTTCTTTTTTATTTTTTCTGAGCTATTATTTTGCGATATCAAACTAATTATCTTTTACATTTTTCTTTTTAGATTAAAGATCAGAATGAAAAAAATGAATTTTTCAACAGCCTGACTCCTGCACTCGATTCCTTTCCTGTACAGTTTTGTCGGCACAAAATTCTTCCACAACTTGTGCACGCCTTTGAGTATGGGAACGCAGGTTCATCAGTATTAGCTCCTTTGTTCAAGGTAAAGTGCTGCGTGCACGTTACACTAACAGTTGGGGGCTGAAGTTTTCTCCTAAATCCTCAATTGTGAAACTTCCTGCCAGATTTCTTAATAATGACGGCAAGTGAATGTGTTAAGTAAAAGGCTTTGGAAACTCCTGTTTCTTTTCTGGATTTAATTGACTTTTGTTTTCTAAATGGAAAAAATAAAAAAAGATTATGATATACGGTGATCCCTATAATTGCTGTTCATTAAAAAAATATATATAACAATGTTAAATGATATTATTACTTATTTAATATTATATACTTATTTTTAAGAAAAGGGAATAGTTGCTTACAGGAAAGAGGCAGAATCTAGTTAAGTTGAATGTTATTGGCTCACAAGCACTCACCACCTGAAAAGATCTATCACAGTGAAAGAACATTAATGAATGCCTGCAGACTGTAAATATTCTTTTTTACATCACTACACAGTAGCTAGAATAATATGGTGACATTTTTTCCTTTCTTTAGTTGAATTCAATTTTCTTCATTTCTCATTAATATTTTGACATTACAGTGTTAGTCACAATTGTTTTAAGATAATTACAGAGTGTCAGATTTTTTTTTTTTTTTAAATTAGAAACTGAATATTATGAGAGAAATGTCCATAGCAGTAGAATGTTCCATGGCAATAGCAGTGCGGTAGTCCAGTGATAGACTACAGAACTACTAAGGACAAGGGCCTGGGTTTAATAATTGCCCGTTGAGGTTCGCCGCCTTATGAGTTTCTAATTGAATTTTTAAACTGTTTATTTTAATGTTTTTTTTACTATTTATGTTCTGACAGGTTGGTAAACTGCTGGATACAGAAGAGTACCAGAAGAAAATTGTCCCTTGTGTTATCAAACTGTTCTCATCCCCAGATCGAGCTACTCGGGTTAAACTTTTACAGCAGGTGTGTGTCAGGGTGTGGTTGGTTAAATACATTAAAAAAAGTACTTGACAAAATGGAAAGTTTATATAATTACTGTTGAATGTGCCTTTCCTGGTCTCAAGTTTGTGCTATTGCCACAAAGGACCTGAGAGAGGAAAGTTTTGGAGGACATTACCGGTTATCTGTTGCAACAGTATTTTGAGAGGATGACTGCGATTTTGCTTCCTTGGTTAGTTATGCTTATCGATTGGATTACTTTGTTTGTTGACATTTTACTTAAGGTAAAGTGTTTGTGGTCACAGACCAGATTGTGTAGGCCAAGCAGTTCAGAATTTCTTTTTTCTGAACTGGAACTAAACGGGAGCAGATGATCTCATAAAGTAGTTCAGCTCCCTGAGTGGATGTGACGATGTGGTCTTCTTCACAGTGAATAAGGACACTCCTTAAAATTTTTGTAGCACCATTTAAATTCTTGAAAATATTTTTACATATTCTATGGACAGAAAGGAATGCAGTACAATTACAATATAAAAACTTTATCTACAACATCTAATCAGACGAGTCAATTCTTAATGTAACTAGATTTCCGTTATTCTTTTTTCATTTTGTCAAGTAGGTTGGGTGTTTCTTTGTTCACTCTCTCTCTCTGATGAACTGGGAAATGATATTGAAGACATTTGACACTCCTAATATTATCATTGCTAACAAACATTACCACATAAACCTTCAAGAATTGGATCAATCTTTCTGAAGTCAGAGTCTTTCATTAAGCCGAAGAGCTTCCATTCTTTGTCACTAGTCCAGTGCAAACATTTAAAAGAGAAAACATCAGTTTTCACTTCCATTGTCTTGTCAAAAGATAGTTCGGTGTTTGCTCTCTCTGGACTACTTTTTTGAAATGGCCACCTGAGAGATTTCTTCTCCTCAGAGGACTTTGAATTCTTTTGCATGGAACTGCTAGACATGTCTTTCTAAGTTGGTGGCATGATTTTCTCTGATGGTGGTTAATCAGAGTTGTACTTGAAGTGTTGTTGAACAGAGTTTTGTTGTTTTGGCATGCTACAACAATGGAAATTAAGTGTTACGTGCAAACTTGGAGAGACCAAAACAAACAATTGAAATAATTAAGTAATCTTATTAATAATCAAACTTAACTAATTATACATATATAAGTCAGTGACAAACAGTTGGCCACCAATGGGTGATGTGAGCCAGGAGGAGACAGATACAACAACGGTCCATGCAGCTAGGTAACAACAATCCAAGGTTGGTCTACAGAGAACAGGTAGTGATCTTTCACACTATGCCTGTAACTCTTTGTTAGCAAAAGTTACTTTGAAGTGGTCCAGTCCTATCTTCCTGGTGGTGTTTTGAATGGCTTCAGATAGTCCTGGTAGAATTGCTTCATCCTGGATGTGAACTCCTCTGTTACAAAGGAAAAATAACTCTCCTCTCCAGGTGACCCATTACAGTGGCATCTGGTATCTCTCTCTCTCTCTGCTCAGAGCTGATACTAGACCATACGTTCATAGGCTTTTCACCTTTCTGTAATATCTTTGTTGTAAATTTGCCTTATTAGTTTTTGCACTGTAGGTAAATTGTATGTAAAAGCAGGAGGCTATCCAAAGTTTTAATGTCAAGTCAACATTGGTGTCCAATTTTATTTCCCGTTTCATCAAATTGGCTTTTGAAGTTTTCGTATTATGAAAAGCTTACTAATGTTATTTAAAGTAATTTCTCAAGCACTGTTTGTTTTAGATTGACATCTTTGTAGAGCACCTGCAGACAGCGACAGTAAACGAACAGATCTTCCCCCATGTCACCCAAGGCTTGATGGACACTAATCCACTGGTCAGAGAAAGTACTATCAAGGTAGCTGGCTGGCTTTGGTTCATTCTTAAGAAATACATTTACAAATGGGATAAAGAGTAAAACAAAAACAACTAAGGAACATCATGGACTTTTTGAAGAAATTTTCTGAAGACAAAAACCTGAATTTCATTTTATTGGAAAACAAACTTAAAAACTGAATCTTTCTTTCATTTTTTATCCAAGTTTGATGAGCTTGTACCGTTTTATCTTTTTGTTTTTTAAGGCCATGCTACATCTGGCTCCAAAGTTGAACTACAAAAATCTCAATGAGGAATTGATGAAACATTTTGCCAGGTTACAAACTAAAGATGAACAGGTTGGTAAAAATGAGCTTTCTTGATCTGTTATTATTTTTATTATTGATTTTTTTAAACTGACACTAATAAGAAGTATGTAACCCACCTTTCTTGGCTCTGTTCCGCATATTTCGTACCCCTCTGCCTATGTAATGATGCATGGTGAGTTGAATGGCAAAAGTCTTACTGAAATAAAATTGAAAATTTGCTATATTTTTCATTCTTAAATAGCCAGAAATTCAATTAGTTGTGCATTGTTTTGCTCTAAGATTGTTTTACCAATAAAATATCCTTTAAAACCTGTTCTCTTTTCTATTTGCAATATCACAAGAATTCTTCAAGAAGTAATGAGCTTGTTGTCCATTATGGAAAATGTGGCTTACAAAATCTTTATCAAAATAGGAATAATGTATAATTTAGTATTATTCTTTAGAAAAGGGGCTACAATTTGTTTTTTGCATTTTCCTATAAATTTTTAACTTGATCATTCATTTTTCACAAATAAAATTTGTGACTCTTTAGCCTTTCCTGAATTACCAGTGTCAGTTATTCCTGCCTCCCTGTTATTCAGCTGGTAGCTGTCCTTCCCACATAACGTGTCTAACTTCTTTGGCAGTGCATAGAAAAAGGGTACTGAACTAATGTTAAAGACGGGTATTACTTGGGCAGGGTTTGAATTATCCAGATTTTCTTCACAAGCTATGAAGCCTATATGAATGGGCTTTTTCAGTGATTGCCAAAAGTCGTCCTACTGAGACAGGGGAAGTAAATCAGGACAAGTAATCTCCCCTTCTACCCGGTGACTCTTGTCATCAATGTAGTGCAAGCTGACCTTAGAAACATAACAGTAATTAAATTCACAGTAATAATTTCTAGGAGATTTTTTAAATACCCTACTAACTTTTTTTAGCATAGAGAAAAAAATACTTTGAGATAAGGATTACAAAAGAAAAGTGATCATGGTTTTTTTTCAATGTTTTTGGTATTTTAGAATTATTTGAGAGTCCGTGTGTAGTTTAGACACCAGAGCAAATCGTAGCTAACCCGTCTACAAGGCTTTTTGGGTGATTTTATTACTTCTTTGTCATCCAGGCTATTGGCTAACATACACTGTAGTGCCATCTTTAAGTTCAAAGGACATACGTTTATCAACCAAGTAAAGAATGGGTAGTTTAATAAACCTGTATGGCGATAAACAGGAAATCCTGTTCACTGTTGGTCACAGAGACTCTCATCAGAATCTGGGGATTTACTAAACCCCAGAAGATCTTAGTCACTGACTTGAATTTGTTTTCGTCTGTTCAGTTGTAGTTATTTTATTAGCATTGAAACAAACTTAGAGGGTGCAGTGGTGACATTGGTTTTCTTACACATAAGAATGTTATATTTGTGGAGGTTTTTTTTAGAAAAAATGAATTCATTTTTTTTTTAATTGTTTTTGTGCTAGCTATGAAAGTGTTACATTGGAATTGGTCTCAAAATGAGTAAATTACAATAATAAATTATTTGCAAATGGTATTTTTTCTTTAAATAGTCTTATTTTTATATGGCTACAAGAGAAGTATATACATATATACTTAATATACATCTTCTGTATTTCTTGCAGGGAGGAATCAGAACAAATACAACTGTATGTTTAGGAAAAATAGCAAACTATTTATGTCCACAGGTATATTTGCAAAATTTTTTAAATATCATTATGATGTATTGAATTTTAAAAATTAATTTAATTGTATATATTTTATCAAAGCCTTTTATTTTAGTGTTTTGTGACGATTATCATACTGTATCTATCTTTCGAATTTTGCTGCTCTATTTCAACAAAGATTATTGCGGTAATTAATATAAATTAACTTGGATTGTTGCTCAGATAGTGTAAATAAGTTACAGAATGTATTTGTAAACATCACTATATTAGTACTACTACCTTTGTTATTGTAGAAATTATTGTTTTTACTCTTGAGAAGTTGATGTTTATTTATATCTGTGGCAGAGAATTCTCTCTTAAATATCAAAATAACTAACTAAAGTATTTCTTTAACCAATCATGCCTTGTTGTTTGTTTACGGTATTTATGAGGAATCCATATTTGCTTTTAAGTCATTTTTTGAGCTCCCAAGAATTCATTCAAATTGTTTTTGAACTTTCATTTGTGCATGATAGTTATTCCTCCTCCTGGTCTCCTGTGTGGTGTAGCAATGTGACTGGCACATCTTAACTTATGCAGTATGATTCACAGTGTATTATATGGCCCCCCCCACCTCTCTCTCTCTTTCTCTCTCTGTTAATTTTTTAAAAACAGTTATATGTATATTTTGTACCGACATTTCATATTAAATTAGAGATGATAATTTTATTAATCCTGATACTTGTGTGGTATATTTAAGAGTCCATTTATCGCAGAAGTCAACCTGTTGTTTGGTGCGTTTTTTTTTTTTTTTTCTGATTGTAGGTGTGACATTGCCGAACTAGAGAATTTTGTCGATCAGCCTTCGTTGCTATCCCGTGACTTTATAGCTATCTTGGTGTAAATATTCAAAAAAGTCTGATTGGACAGCATTGTAGCTTTGTAAGTAGAACTAAAGAAAGGGTCAATGAGATCATCAGTTTAGGCACATGCCAGTCTAGTGGTTGAGCTGGTCTGTGTGTGTACCCATTATGTTAAGACCACAAAAATTGTGCTTTAAACCAAGTTTTTCTGATCATTTAGGAAAAAAACTGAAGTCCGACTAGTAATCTTACAAATAAATCACCACGTTTCTTCTCTTTGCTTATTTTAAGCGCCACTTTAAAACTTTCTTTTTTCTTTTTTTTAGATAAGACAAAAAATTATATCTTCAGCTTTTCTTCGTGCTCTCAAAGACCCATTTCCCCCGGCCAGACAAGCTGGGATCTTGGCTATGGCTGCTACTCAGAACTACTATTTTGTCAAAGACATTGGCATGAGATTGCTTCCCGCCCTGTCAGCCATGACAGTTGACCCTGACAAATGTGTGCGAGATCAGGTATTTACATTGTGGTGGTTTTCTTTTGTTTTCGTTAATTGTTTTAAAAATGCCATCATTGGTTTTTGATTGGAATACCTGCAGTACAGATAATGAGAGCTGTGACTCAGAGATCAATTTGACCTGACCTTTTCGCATTACTCTTCTGACGGTTGATAATGTGTATTTACTTCTCTTGACTTAATGAAAGCGCTCTATGTATGTGTAATTTAACACACGTTCTGCGCACATGTGATTAGTGTAACTTAAACATATTTACTAAAGCAGTACTAATGCATCCAACAAAACAAAAAGGAAAAATAAAACTAAGCATTTTTTTTGTTGTTGTTCCATTATGACTAACTTCTTAATATCAGAAATGGCTGGCTGGTGGCCCAGTGGACTGTCGAGGTTGAGGCCCTGAGTTCAAATCCCATTTGGTGTTGGATCAGTTTGACGTGCTTTTATCTCTATCTCACCTTTTTTTTTCCCTCCTGCTGGTAGAGTGAGCTTTTTCCATGTACTCCGGTTTTCTCCCACATATAAAGATGAAGAGTTCTAGTGGGGATTTCCCTGCCAAAGTCCCAAAAAGCCAGGCATCTCATGGCACAGGGTAGGCAACACTCTGGCATAATAGTGGCAGTACACTCCCTCACCAGGGCTGTCTCCAACGTAGAGAGGTTATCCACCACTGTTGAGGCTTCTGTATGACACAGCAGCAGCAAATATCAGAAAAGGGTTAAGCAGTAGAAATCTGTTATGTTGCTAACTTTCACCAGTCTAAACCGTTTGGTGGGTATTCCAGTGACTGATAGTTGTCAGACCAGCCATTAGTTAGTCTGCCCCCCTCTCTCTCTCCCTTTTCGTTTGTTTTCAGGTTTTTGTTGCACGATGCCTGAACCTCGCTATGCAAGGAATGTACGTCGTCACTAAGAGTCAAAACCACTGGGGTAGCCAGATCATTGACTTGTTATTACAAGCAAGAAAGAAAAAAAAAAAAGAATATCTTAGAACTAAAAGAAACAATAGAATGACAAAAAAAAAAAATTTTTTTTTTCAGACTTTTAAAGCGATAAAAGGATTTCTTAGTAAACTGGAAACGGTGTCAGAAAACCCAGATCTTCTTTCAGAAATTGGTAAGATTTTTTTGATTCGGTTTATCAAAAAGTAATAAAAAAAAACTTTTAAAAAAATGTACATATAGAATAACTATTTATCAAAATCGCTTTCTTTACGTGTTGACAGTAGACATTTACTGGAAAAAGCATTCGCATATTAGGATATTGTCACCACTCCATGTAATCTCCCATTACAACTGAAGTACTTCTGCCATCTTGACACCACCTTGGAAAATATCACCACTCCGTGTAATCTCCCATTACAACTGAAGTACTTCTGCCATCTTGACACCACCTTGGAAAATATCACCACTCCATGTAATCTCCCATTACAATTGAAGTACTTCTGCCATCTTGACACCACCTTGGAAAATATCACCACTCCATGTAATCTCCCATTACAACTGAAGTACTTCTGCCATCTTGACACCACCTTGGAAAATATCACCACTCCATGTAATCTCCCATTACAACTGAAGTACTTCTGCCATCTTGACACCACCTTGGAAAATGTCACCCCTCCATGTAATCTCCCATTACAACTGATGCACTTCTGCAATATTGACACCACCTTGGAAAATATCATTGTGGTGGAACACTGGGTTGTCATTGTTGCATCTACTGTTACACCTTAGCAGCAACAAACCATCTACCAAAGAGCTCCATCTACCTTGGTGCAGACAGAAAATAGTCTGATAGAGCCGAGTTGGGGCTAAAAGGCAGATGAGGAAGCAACTACTTTGAACTTTTTGTGGTGGTTTTGTGAGTTATTTCCTGTGATCAGATCACTTCGGTTATTCCAGTTTACCTACGTACCAATCATGGCATCATTTTCTGTGGATGGTCTAGAATGAAAGAAGGCTATTACATCGGCTTGGTATATAAAGTAATGCCTCAATGAAGTCAACTGGTATGAAACATCCAGCATCTGGAACGTGGCTTCAGAATTTTTTCGGGCAGTTCTCATGGCCTCGAATTTTCTTCCTCTCTGGCACAGCACTGCGTTCATGAAGGTGAAACCAGGATTCGTCTCATGCCACATTACTCAAGTGGGAATCATGAGCATCTCCTGCAACTGCACTGGCATGTGCAGACAGATCTACTTGTCAACATCTGTCAGTATCTTGGATGCCCATCATGCAGATACTTTGTTATCCCAATGCAGACAACAATTTCTGCACTCAATGAGCATATCATTGCCAATCCTGGTCTGCCGTTGGCATCACTTGACCCACTTCATGATATTACTTTCATGCCTGCAGGCATCATTTGTATACACTATGCAGGCTGCCAGGTATCTCAACACCTTTCAAGGCTTTCTGCTCGAGAAACATCCATACCAGCTATGTTTTTTTGGTCTTTTTTTGTGTACTGCATCTAGTAGTGGCATTGCGGTATAACAAACAATTATTGTTCGACATTCTGCATAAGGTAGTAGTGCTCTCCATGCATGCATGTTAGCATAATGGACATTGATAAGGACTTTCTGTGCATTTCCCATTCTTTAGTAGCCTGTTTACCTCAAACAAAGAGAGAGTGTTTGCATGGGCATCCGCAAATTTCCCCCCCTCTGGAAAGTTGATGGGGATAGTGTAATGATGGGATTATTTTTTGCCCAATTCACCATACTTACTGGCATATGGTGAATCGGACAAGAAATAACGAGTCTGACCTCACCCCGGCCAAAAAGTTGAAAGCCAGGAAGAGAGTAGCTCTGATGGGGTAGCACAATAGCGAAGGAAGCATACTAATGTCAAAAAAATTAATTAAATTTTTAAGAATCCTAAATGAATCGCAAGAAATTTTTATAGTTAAAAATATTATT
Source organism: Nautilus pompilius (assembly GCA_018389105.1). Classification (NCBI taxonomy): domain Eukaryota; kingdom Metazoa; phylum Mollusca; class Cephalopoda; order Nautilida; family Nautilidae; genus Nautilus; species Nautilus pompilius. The sequence continues at coordinate 452,935 of JACATO010001081.1, forward strand.
AATCAAAATCAAATATCTTCGATAGGGAAAAAAGAACAAATTAGTATCTTTTTATTTTTTGACATTAGTATGCTTTAATTGCAAGACACATTCTTTGCACTTGATATTATTTTGTTATTTTGCTCTCCCACTTCCCGTAATTTATCCTGTAGACATTTTTTAAATTCCTCTCCATGGGGAAAAAGTTTGCAGACATTCATGCATGTTTGCGAAAGGTTTCTACAAGTCTACCATAAATTCTTTTTAGAGATATAGCTGCTGGAAATTTGAGTTTATAACTGACTACAAATTTTAAAAAAAGAATTTGTCTACTCCGGAAATAAAACTGGACACCTGTTCCTACCTTTTGTTTGAGCTTTCAGTCAGTTATACCTGCAGTTTCTTTTGATAATTACTGTTTGCTTTTTATTGGTTTATTTTTTTAGAAAATGAAGCAAAAACAGGAAGAAGCAACTCTTCATCCAGCTGGGCTGGCTGGGCAGTAACAGGCATGTCTTCGTTAACTTCTCGACTTTACAGCAAAACTTCACAAAATACAGAAAACGGTAAGAAAGCTAAAAAAAAATCTGAGATTTCTGTAGAATTTGCTTACACCACTTTATCAGGAAAGTCAGTCAAACCAACGGTGAAATAGGAACTTTAAGGTCAATAATAAAACACTCTCTCTCTCTCTCTCCATCTCTCTCACTTCAAAGCTGTAGCCAATTGTGATGACTTTCTGATCTTTCTGTAGCTAAGAGTACTGTGGTACATACAAAATTCTGCTGGTTTGTGCTCCTTACTCAGAGCAAGCAAATACATTTCTATCAACTTTGTTTTCAGCATCTGACATGTCCTGTCTACACACACTACTACTAATATTTTATTTGAATGTTTGAATAATGTAATAAATAATGGAGTAACTTTGTGATACCACTGATGGTGATAAGCAGAGGCAATATCATATTTTGTATGAATAAAAGCTCAGGTTTGTCTGAATAGTGACAAATCTTTTATCCTCAATAACTTTGTACAATTTATATCATGTCTATATTGTTTTGATCAGTGTGTAACAATTCAAAATTGACTATAAAGTTAGACATATAGAGTTTGTTTTTGCACAATATCTTGACATTGTTCAGTGCACTTAGTAACATCAAAATGGAAATGGATAGTCTCTACCTACACTTCCTAAAGTCACATGAGCTTTAGTAGTGTGTATGGCTGTCCCTGGCTTGCACTAGAGCATTTCATCTATGTCTTATACTGTTTACGAGATAATACATTCACTCTAGGTCTGATGCTATTTTTCATTGGTCCCAGGAGGATGTGGTGCCTGCCCATTGCACCTGATGTACCTAGTGAACTCATTAATTTTGGACAACATATGGCATTATAGAGTTTAGGTTGGCGGAATGAGCAGGGTTAGGGAAGATGTTGGATATTTACCTCCTGAATGTGGTTTATGGCTATTTTTGCATGATGGGTGGGCTCCTGCATTATTGTTCATAAAGCACTGATTACCAGGAGTTGTACAGACAGTATAACAATGGGTCTAAAGGTCTCTCGTCCAAGTTCTGTGAAAGAGAATCAGTACAGTTTTGTCATCACTTGGCACAGTAACACCCAAAAATGGTCTCTTTCTAACACCTTAGAGTCAGCAAAACTTTGGTTCTTGCCAAACACGTAAATAGCCATCACCAGAGTGAAAGTTGGATTTACTTTCATCAGAGAATAGAACCTGGCTCCAGTCTGCCAAAGTCCACCATAGATGAGTCCTAGACTACTCTGATCTCTCCCTACGTTGTGCTAGCGGTAGAGGTGTGTGAAAAACTGGGCTTTTAATGTGTAGATGATTTCGTAGAGATACTGGTTCGACAGACCTGCTGCAATTTCTTCTGGATAGGTGAAATAACAGTTATCGCAATATTCATTACTGCTTTGGTTCCCCCCCCCTGCCAATCTATTTATGTGCTTAGCCAGTCTTTCTGTTAAACCAAGTTCAGCAGCCACACCTGTCTGTTGTCTTCTGGTCCGTAGCTAGCTGTTACTGCTCATCAGTCAAATTTGTAATCATCTGACAGCGGTGAGACTTTTGCAGGTACACCTTCCCTCCAGAGAGACAGAGCCAGATGCAGCTCTTAAATGAAATAGAATTGTCACATGACTTAAGCTTTGGGCTGGCAAAGGGTTGAAAGATGATTTCATACAAAATGCTCCATATTTTTTTGTTCAGTGTATAAGATGTTTGTTGACAATTTGGTATTTACAAAAAAAAAAAACAATTTTTTTAACTTCAAGTATATTTATACAGCTGTTGCTGGTCAATTAGTTTTATGAGCTTAGAGGTCTGTAAGGTTTCCAGATCCTCAGACAGTTGCATAAAATTAGCTAGTTTTATTTACCTATAAATATTTAGTTAAAGATCTTATTTGAAGTTCTTGGGTGGAGATACGTCATAGAAGGGATTGTCGGTAAGTTGGATGAAATATCTTTTGTCGTATATGGTAGGGGCCGCAGTAATGACGGTGATGAGTTGGGGTTTGGATTTTGCTTGTAGTATAAGCTAAAATTGCATCTTACTCTCCCTGACATGTTTACTTACTTACTTTTTTTTCCCCCTAGAAACTGGCCAGTCTGTTAAACAGCAGGCACCTCATCAAAGTCCAAGTCAACAGCGGATTAGTTTTATGAAGTCAGATCAGCTATTAAAAGCCACAGAAACAAAGTTAGAGTCTGAAGATGGCTGGGAAGATGCAGATGGCTGGGGAGAGATAGAAGTAAATCACATTTTTTTCTTTCTTTTTTTTAAGATTATGGATATTTTTCTCTTCAGAAAACTATGTTCAGTTTTATGAATTTTTAAAAAATGTATTTGTTCATCATTTGGGAAAATTAATTTAAGCGATGGCTGAGTCATCAGTTCTTTAACGGAGATTTTGCAGTACTCTAAATTAAGTTAATAAAAGCATTTGAAATTTGTCAAGTGACCTGATCAGTTTTGAAATAAGGTAGGCTGGTCAGATTGCCTAGCTGGAATTTTAAACAAAGGGAGATTCTTACATCGGTGAACATAAACGATGAGCAGTGGTGGAAATTTGTTAAAGATACTCTGGTTTGTCTCTCAACCTAAGGATGTCCGGGATGGTTCTGCCATAGGCATCTCTGATTCTCAGAAGACAACTTTCAGCAGTACTGATGGATGGGATGACGAAAACTGGGGAAGTTTGGAAGCCAGCAAGGTAAATATACAAGTAAATGGCCAAGTTGTTTCTCTGCTGTTTCCTGAGACTTTTTTTAAAAAAAATTGGTTTGCACAGTTCTAGCTGCAATAAATTTAATTAAATTCTTCAGCACAACGATTTTTATGTTGCTGTTGACGACTTAAATTTTCTGAAAACTTTTGGGATTTTTTTTTTAATTAACTTCAAAAGTATGGTTTATTATTTGTATAGATTTATATCATCTACTTGCATTGTAGTTTTATATCTCATGTTGTTTTGTTTTCTGCATGATCATGACAGTGTGACTTTATCGTTGTTTGTTTAGTCTTGAATGAGTCACTATAATTGTTAATTTCAGACAGCGTCTTATTATATATATATATTTTTGTACATAACAATGTTAATAGACTGACTCTAAAGACTTGGATACTGGAAGCTGGGAGCAAGATGAATTTACATCAACACAGGATTGTGGGCTGCAGACAACCAGTAACTATAACTGGAATACCGGCAGCAGCTGCAAAACTGAGAATAACTTCTCTTCATTTCTCGAAGATTCACTAGCGGTGACTATGATTTTGTTTTAAATTTATGGAAGTACATTGATGTTTTTCTCTTTTTATTTTCTGTAGCTCAGAAGCAACCCTTTTCTTCTCCAATTTCTTTCAATGTCATCATTTAAAATGAGAAACTGTCTGGGAAAACATCTGAAATGGATAGGAGCCTACAAGTACAATAGAAATATAAAATATCTCATTAAGCATGTCTAGTAAAAATAGTTTTGATGGATATATTGAGCAATTATTTATAGAGATATGAGATTAATCTTCCAGTGTGTGCTGCTGAGTATGGGCCAGAAACATAGGCCATGTTTACTTGTAGCTTTACAGCAAATAGAACTTGATACTGTCACAGCCAAAATAATCACTTGCTATAACACAACACACAGCAGAATTTATCCCTTAACTAATGTCCTGTTAATAGGTTTTTAAACTGTGAAAATTTGTGTTTCTGTCTTTAATTTTTAATAGAACATCGACAGCAAATCCCCAGGTAGTGGAGCCATTGAAAAACCACATGCTGCTTCTAGAACATTGGCATCCCCATCACCTTGGGAAGGCACTTTCGAATGGGAAGGTGATAACTGGAGCCATCCTGATGAAAGTGGTAAATATTGAGATGCACCTGCTACAAAATTCATGGTTACAGATTTTTTAAATATATTAGATTATTTTTTTTTATTATTTTTTTGTCTGAAAATTACTTTTTTGAAATATTTGGACTGTATTTTAAAAAAAATATGTATGAATCTAACTTTATTGCTTTTTACAATTTTGAATGGAATACACTTTTATTTTTAAATAAGTTTGTGACGTGTGGCTGTTGATTTTTTTGATACAGTTCGATATTTTATGGGGATAGTCACAAATTCTTGGGGCCATAACTATTAGCAGTTTGTATGAATGGAATTATTACCAACAGTTCTTTGTTGATAGTGATAGTATAAAGCAGATTGTACAGCATCCCTCTTCCCATAGAAGCCTTATTGTTGTTCTTGTCAAGCCCCATCATGACTTTCAAGGTTTAAGGACTTCACAACAGTGAGCCGGAAGAGGAAGATGTGGGGTAGTAAGCAGGATTGTAAAAGAAGAATGACTTCAAAGCATTTATCTTTTTATTTGTGTTGTTAAATTTAATTAAAAAAAAAAAAAACAGGATATCAAAGCAGTAATAATACAATCAGTTTTATTTCTTTAATGTTTATGAGATCAGTCTAAAAAAACAATGTGGCCATTAAGCGCAGATATGCTAGCCAAGGGTGTTTCAGCAACTTTTAACTCTTTTGCTACCATACTGGTACAGTATTGAAATTATTTGCTGACTTTTGCTATTTGCATCTCATAGCCACTGGATTTGGGCATTACTTTATAGTGAATTAGGCTCTTGTAGGCAATATAAATACAATATAAGCACGGTGTAAACTTATGCTCGAGGCAAACACTGTTTTGTTGAAAAGATGAAATACTGTTTAAGATTTCCTTACAAAACAGATGCATCCTGGGTGCAATAGTAATAAGGTTTTTGTAAGTGCATTTCTTTTATGAATTTGCCATTGTGGTGTACCCATTTGTTTGATATTATTAAAAAATATATTTTACAAAACATTTAAGGTATTTCCAATGTGAAAACAACTAGAAGACCAACTAAAGAACGAGAAGAAAGAAGACTCCAGAGAGAAAAGGAACTGCAGGAGAAACGAGATGCTCGCAAACGTGGGATAATGAAACTTGGAACAAAGAAAATTATCAAATAAATAAAATCTACAAACTCTTTGGAAAATGAAGTATTTATGTAGTATCAGATATAATTTGAACATTACTAGGTAACTGTCTACATAGAAAGAAGAAAAGGTAGCCTTGCTCTCCTGGCACTGGTTTTTGTTTTTCCAGCATTGGGTCTGTTCTTTCCATATGGGATTTAGCTTTACAGGGGACTAAGGTGTAAACAGTACAGATAATTTTGTATATAATTTATGAATTAAAAAAAGCAAATTTCTAACGTTTGTGTTAAAGATCACAGAATTAAAAATAAAATTGTGACAGCTAAAGGTTTAGGTGAAAAATGCTTTCTTTTGATGTTTTTATTTGACTTTCTCTCTGCTGTAAACTTTTGTTAGAAAAAAAAACTAGATTTAAAATAAAAGGCAGGTGTAACTAGTAAGTTACATGCACCTTGTACACTCTCAAGCCTTACCTTTGGTGAGTTCTCAGGAAATAACAAGAACAGTATTTAAAAGTGCATAGTTTAAGAACTGCCATTTGCAAGAAGATAGACTTATAAAGCAGACTCAGCATCATGCATACCAGCCAGAAGCCAGTGTAAAATTAAGCCAAACTCTGTGAGGCCACTGTCCAGATATATTTTGAATACTTCTTGCAGCAAACACGTATCTCTCCTTGATCCAAGAAGAAAAGCAACTGGTTAACTTAAACTTTGATGAAAGACCAATTGGGTTACTAAATCAGATCATATGCCTTTTACTTTCTTATCATTTTTTTTTTTACTTTGACATCAAAACAAAGTTCTTCATTCAAATTCCTTGTACAAATTGGAGCCACAAATAGAGAAAACTCTGTCTTCCACCCATGAGTGATTTCAGAGATTTTAAGGGCTTGCGTATAATGTCACCTCTGTGTCATCATTAGTAGCAGACAGATCTAGAAGAAACATTTCTTCAGAGAACAGATTTGCTATTACAGCCAACAACAGCACACATGACATCCATCAGGCTCTGATGATTAATTTTGCAGGCAGCCATTTTTGATAAACCATTGAATTGTGAGGTGGTTGTAAACTTCTGAATTACTATGTAGCATGGTCATGAAACACGTTCTCATAAAAGTGATTTTTATCTATTTTATTAGCAAAATGTTTTTGTTATGCCAATGATAAGTAAAAGGAACAAGCCATCATCTGATAACTGAACTCAAATATACAACACATATATCAAAATTAAATTAAATATTGTTTAAAATTATTAATTTAAAATATATACAAATGTTTTAGCAAGCATAAGCATATGGGTATATAATGCAAAGTGGTCAAAACAATATCCTAATAAATTCTAATAGAATTAATTAAAATAACAATGGGCAAAAGTTATTACAACTGGCAAAACTCAAGTACAAAAACAGATCAAATGATCAAAAACTATCCACAGCAGAGGATGTATGATTTTGTATTGCAGTATTTAGATCTAAACACCTGAAAGGTCCTCGAAAGCAGAGCAGAGTCTGTAGCTGCACTACCCCACTCAAAATGGGCCTTTGCATATCTGCCTATTTATTCCATGGTTTTAGATACAATTAAAATCTCCAGTTAGCATTTAATTTGTTTGCAAAGTATGCATATTGGCTGAGTCAATTACATTTACGCCAGCAACAAATGTTCTTTTAGCACTGTGCAGAACGAAGTCACATCTTTGCAGTGAACCAAACAGACTCGACCATTTAATGGCTTAAGAAATCCATAAAGAGAAAACTGATTCTTTTCACTCTCTTGTTGTTGCCAAAGACTTTGTTTTTAAATCTGAATGCTGATTTAGCATCTTTGGATTGCATTTCTGCCAAATGTGACTTCTATGCTGTTTTATCTCTTTGATGAAAAATAAACTGTGATATTAAATGTATTTTGTTATCAGTTCTTTAAGTATTCTTTCTGCTTGCAGAAATATTTTAAAATCCCTCAATTATGCTAGGTGTCATTCCTCTCTCCCCCAATAATAATAATTTCAGAGCCAGCCTTGCCATAGTATGTTGGAATGTAAATGGATCTAATGAGCACCTGTGATTTATCTGGTAATTTAAACTAACTAGCACTTGCCCTTCATTATGACTGTAAAGGTGGATTTGGAATATGTATGTATATATATCAGTATTTCTATAGCATGTTTTCATCCACTGGTATCTAAACTAGAGCGTTTGCTGTGTCAATGTCTAAATTTATAAGCTATCTTTTTTGTTTCTGAAATGGAGCTGCTGCAAACAGAAGATAGCTACATGTTTGTTATTCTGTTCCAAATTAGTTATGAAGGATTTGGTCCTTCACGCATTCAGAGAAATTAAACTAAGCATTTTAATCATACTCTCAAATTCCAGAAATCATTAACTCCAAAGATGTTAAAGTTTAGATCAGGGAAGGGTGTTTAAATTAGGTGACTGTGTCCATGTCTTTTTTTGTACTGCTGACAGGTCTGAAGCTCCAGAGTCATCAATCGTTTGGGGGATGAACTCAATATAGGTACAAATGTAGACTTAAAAAAAAAAAACACACACACAGCTTACATACAGAAGAGATGTGCACAAGAATTATGTTGTTACTTCTGTATACCACCTAGGATGCATTTGCATTCCACTACCCTTCAGATCTCTATTACTTAGCACGGTATTTTTGTTAAGCCTTTGGGGCTATGAGACACAGTACCTTCCCCATTAATATAACCTTTTGTAATAGCAAATCCTTACATCAATTCAATCCCACATGTTTTACATACAAATGTGTGTTAACTAAATGCACAGCCAGTTCAGCACAAATTCTAACTAGTACTGGAGTGCAGATCCTCTCCAGGTGGTATAAGTAAGGTAAAAACTGATGTGGTCTAGAGAGAGGCGGTTGTATGTAGGAGGCATGAAGGTCCCGGCTACGAAGCGAAGAGCTCGTCGCTCATGAGATCTATTATAATTTATTGTCGTCAACAGGGGACTGTCCCGAGACACCAACCCCAACCATGTACGTATATTTAAACTTCACAATCTCACTACCCGGCGGCTAACCTTTATTTTCCGTATTGCAACTAAGTGACCGATCGATTCAGAAGATTTCTGCATCTTACTGAAGCGAATTTGAATTGTCGAGGAGAACTGCAAAGCTAAAACATGAACGCACAGGATTTTCTCCTTTGACACTTATACCCGGGGAAGGAATCTGACTCTTCGCGTACGGTAATTAAATAAAGAGGAACCGTACAACGTGTGACACCGTTCGGAATCGAGCGGAAGTCAGCACTTCGCCGGGTTTTTACTTACCCTGTTATACACAGTAATTCAGCATTAGTTATTGGCAGTTCTCGCAATAAATACGTTTTATTAATTTAAATGTCATTTTAATTAAAAAGTTCGTTGTTTTGTAGATGGGAAAGGCGCGGCTGCTGTCTACACCTTACATATCGTCCGTCGTAGAGGATGGAGGAGGAGGAGTCGTCGTCCATGGGTGAGACGCTGTTACTTTTAGCTGACGCGCTTATCTTGGAATCAGTCGGGAATTTTGTTTTTTTTTACGGGATCTTGGCATTTGGATTGTTCGGCATATTTCGAGGAAACGACTCCCCCCCCCCCCGGTATGGCTTCGCACGGCCGTCTGAAAGAGGTCTCTCGGGGAGAGGGGTCTGTGTCGCAGTCGGTAGTAGCCGATGAGGAAGATGACAGAGCTGCCAAAAGCCGCCCACTAAGTTACCTTAGACTCCGGCCGTTATTGCCTTCTCGAGTCGCATGATGACATAGGAGGACAGGTATCTGTGTCCAAGACGCCCCCCCCCCCACCCCCACACACACACAACTCCATCGGCAACAACTTCTGAAAACCATTATCTCGGAGAACGATATCCGGAATACTACACCACCACCACCACCATCACCAACCCCCACCCCCAGGACAGTTACATGGAACATCAGACCAACAATACAGTTTCTGAGGTTGAATCCCCGTCTGTTGGGAGGGACCATGAGAGAGTGGCACTCTGAAACGCCTGGGAGGGTAGAACCAGTAAGCAAGCAGGTGGCTTGATCTGTAGCTCAACCACCAGGCGAGGCTTCATATTAAAAACACTTTTCTTTAGCAACAGAATGTAGATGTCAAAGGAATACTTTTCTTTAACAAGCGGTTAGTAACAATTTCAGAAAACTGCATCCAGAAAATATTTTCTTTACTTACCCAACGCATTCTTCCTTCCGTGCTGCATTAGTCAAACTAAACTGAAATTAATTATTTTCTTATGAAGAACACCACATTATTATTTTTTCTAACATTTTTATATTGTATTATTTACAAGGGCTATATTTAAAGCTCTATTTACAGCAGCTTTTTAATCTACTGTATTTTCTTAAATTGTAGAGCTCTCATCAGTGTCTTTTGCAGAACTAAAACGCTTGAGAGAGCACTTAGGAACTAAAAAGTAAGTATTAGAAACTCACAAACCTTTTACCTAAGTCGTATTGTTTTTTTCATGATGGAATGTTAGCAAACTAAATTATTTGATTTTTGTCTTGGTTTGATGTTTGTAGAAAACATTACATATTTCTATTTCAGAGGAGGTATTTTGAATTTTGTAATACCACTACTTATGGTGTTCAGTTTATTTTTCTTGATGTTTGAATTTAAGAATTTGAAGTCCTTTCCTAACTAATACATTTTAGAATAACATAAGTTTGAAGAAATTTTATTCATCACATTAAATAAGAGCTCTGTGGTTTCTCTAATCATCTTTATTTAACATTAGCAGTAAGGGATTTGGATTTGTTTCATGTAAAGCCTGCCTTGATGATGACAACAAAAAGGCAAATCCATGATTAAGTTCACCAATTAAAAAAAAAAAAATTTCTTTTTATTATGCCTTTGAAATGATTTGTCTGTAATTTCTAATTTTTATATTGAATAAGGTTTCAGGATATAAAAATACATGAGCTCATGTGCATCCTTTTTTTTTTTTTTTCATTGAAATTCTACAATACAATCTTACCCTCATTTTAGATAATCTCTTGAATACTTTTTTCTTTATACATATTATCGTTTGGAATATATTTGGCATTTCCAATGATTATTTTACAAACAAAATATCACCAACTAACTGCACAGCTTAATTATTATTACACAAGTATATTCATATAAAGCACACAACAGAAGATCGTTAAAGTTTTCACATTTTGTTATAAAGTTGGCAAAAATAGAAATGCTTTTTAAATTCTCCTTTTAGTGTCAACCCTTTCTCAAAATCAATGGGCATTGGTAGGTAGATATACCAACAGGAAAATAATATTATTGAAATCTGAAATGAGTAACATGAAAAACAGTGTGACACAAATAATGTTTGTGCATACCTACAATCCTAACATGAATGATTTATTATGTTTATTGATTCCATTGCCAAGGGTTATGTCTATATATTTGGGAGTGATATCCCATGATTGCTAGTTTATTGCTAATGTTTGATGTTTGTACATGGTTTGAATCCACAACATAGCAAAAATCTTCAACAGAAAAATCAACTGACATTGCATTAAGTTAACAAGGTTTTATAATAATTGAATATCTACAGAATATAATTTTAGCCTTCTACACAAGATAAGATTTAATATGATTTACATAAATTATATTCTAACAATGATGGAAGTCTTTGTTTTCAGAAGAAAAAAAATTGTAACTTAAATTAAGATCATCTTTTATAGTATTAAATTATTATATACATTTCATTTTATTTATATATACTGCTGTTTAATATTTTATAATTTTAATAATTGGAGAGGGGAATTTTGCTGCTTTAAACAAACAAGATTCCACAGAATGATACTGTCTGGTGCTGAACAGCAGTTTTGCTTTTGCCAGGGGCTTGAAACAGAAAGGAAGCTTGATCAGTATAAAGAAAAGATGGCTGCGGCATCAAGGGCATCTCAGAAGAAACAAAGTGATAAGCTGACATCTCTGCCATAGCATATGCAGAAAAGCATGTTAAAGAAGCAGAGAGAAGAGACAAATCATTGCATTACTAAGCATCATCAGAAAAACAAACAAAGGATGTGGCTACAAAATAGTTGGTGACTTCAACAGTGCTTTTACTTTTGCAAAGACTATCACAAAGTAGGATGAACCCTGGAGTCCTTGGCATCAGAGTGCAATGTCTAATTTATTGTTTTTTTGATTAACTTTCTGCTGAAACTGAGTGGAAGCAAAAGGTTGAACCCAAAACCAGTCCTAACTCTTCTGCAAGAGACAGCTGTTACAGTTAGAAACTTCTGCTTGTGAGAAGATATCACCTGCCAAACTCCTTTTGCTTTAAAGGAGAGCCTCAAATTAGCATAAGAAAATCAAATATAGTTTCAACTACTATATTTTTGTTATCTAGTAAATTACCCCACAATGTTTGCCTCTGTTGCATTCATGCAAATATTTTTCAGGCCATAAATTCTCTCCATAAAGCTATTTCAGACTTTCCACCCTGCTGCTTCCCTATGGCAGATCACTTAGTGTGTTCTGACCCCCCCCCACACGATTGTTGGAGAAACGACAGTACCTAGTGTGAAAATGGTAAGGTTTTTAACACACAGTTCAAGATTTACTTGATGATGCTGAGTCTAGCATCTTGGTATGTATGGAAAAAAATTGATGAAAACAGATTAAGACAGGAAGAAGGTACAAGTGATCTGGTAAGACAAAATGCTCCCAGAATTTAACTATTGTTATGTTGAAGACAAACCTACCAAACAATGCAAAACAGCTAAATTGGGTTCCCCAAGTTTTCAAGCCAGTCATGCTCTCTTGCACTAATCAAGATGAAGTGCAATCAGTTTATTTGAATTTCAAACATATTTCTTCACAGCTGCCTCGTGGCACTCGAGTGAACTATAACCTATTTGGTTAGTGATAAATTAACACATGCAAGGGAGACAACTGTTATTCCATTCATGGAAACTCTTAAATGAATTACCTCAGCATTTTACTAAACTGAATATTGGTCAGTTGGGCCAAGCTCCCAGCTGCCTTTTTAAATTCTACTCAAAGCACAGCGTTGAAATAGAGTGGAACTACTTTACTACTTATCATGGCAAAATGTCAGCAGACTGCATATATTTGGAACAAAGTGAATTATTGTCATACTGCCATCAATAACATTGGTGTTTGCTGCAGCAGCAGCCTAATCATTACCCTCTATCATTGTGAAAGTATTGACAAGGCTGACATTGACACAGTTACTGAGGATATGAATCCAAGTGGATTTTTCTTATAAGGCAGTTCCCTTAACGAGGATATAGCATGGGACATCCATCTTATCCTTTCTGACCAAACAAGATAGTGGTTTGAGTAATACTGGAAAAGCTATGGGGGGAATTTCAGTGAAAGGTTGGTTTGTTGAATATATGAGAAATCATTTAATTCATAAAGGTGAGCTTGTGGCATCAGCAGTGGAGAAAGCGAAGATCTGATGGGAATGCCCAAGATAAAAGATGTTTTGCACTATGAATGTGAGAAAATTTTATGCAAAATTAAAAGGCTAACTTCTATCAACAGCTGTGGTCATTTTGATTTTGTATGTCAATTCTTGTGAACTTTGATTCAGTTTTTGTTCATCTAAAGTCCTATTTCTTGTTTGTTTATCATTCTTCTATGATATGCATACATTATGTTCCATTGCCCATACCTCATAAATACTGGTCTTTGTAAAACATTCCAAAACAAGAGGTTATCATATTTTTCTTTTCACAAAGCTCATAAATTTATCTAACTTTATGATATTAAAATATAGTTATTTGGCTTAGTTTTAAATCTCAGGCATGAGAAAAATCCTATAGTTCTCAGTTAGTCATTTGAATTATTATTGTTTTTAACAATTTTATTTTATTATCTAATATTGATAGTAATTTTTTTAAAAATCTTATTAAGCCATCTAGTTTTAATCTAGCTTAATAGTTTTTATAATTCAGTGTTGATGTTCACTCCTTGATGGCATGTTTTCACCATAATAAATACTATTTAGAATGTCTTTGGTTTTTACTTTCATTTGAAGGTACCTTTGTGTAAATGTGAATACTTATGATTCTAATAAAAATGGCAGAAATAAACAAAGCATTTTTTAGAACTTTTAACACCTTTAAAAAAGCAAATTTTGTCTCGAAACGGTATTCATTAGCTTAATAGTTGGTTTTAAAGACAAAACTTGTCTGGACTTAAATTTGGATTCTGGAAATTTTGGCCCTGACAATGAAATACTGTTAATAGTTATGGTAGAATAAGTTGTAGAAGTATCAGATTTTTTCTAAAAGGGCGGGGGGGGGGGATGTCCCCTTTTTTTGTAATATGAATAACAAAAACACTGGCCTGGTATTAAAAAATAGTACATCAGACATGGTTGTGGTTGCTGTTATATATTAAGACACTTAGAGCTGATATGTACAGTATATGAATGTATCTGTTGCACATATGCAGAAAATCCCATTAAAATATAAATAACCATAGGTTGGCCCAAAACTATTTTATTAAAATTCTTATGGTAATTATAGTTAATTCTATGGTAATAGTATTCTTCATTCTGAATTATATTCCGTATATGACTTGTAACTATGGAACATTTTACATTACCTCTCTCAACTCTATTTAGGATCAATTTGATAACCAGGAGTCTCGTACAAATTTTACTATCTTCTGATCTTTATTATTAGTTATTATAGTAATGACATTCTGTTAACTATGATTTATTTTTCCATTAAGCTAAATGTATGCTTCCTACATGAGTTTCTCGTTGAGTTTAAAATCGTACTCAGCATAGTGAATAATGTATAGTAATCAAATTTATCATGGTAACTATTTATTTTGGTGTGTAGCTTTGGTAATTTTAATTTTAACAATAATAGTTTGCGACTATGGTATTAGTTACAGTTTTTATAAATTCAGATATAAGAAGCTACTCGATGCAGAACCAAAAAAGAGGAAAAACTTTAAGTGGGAAAATAAGAATAGGTAAGTTCAAGTATTTGAAATTAAAAGGAACAAATTGAATTAGATTTTAAAAGGATGGTTATTTCTTAGATTTTCACTGATAAATACAGTTGTGCAAATTAAATTGCAGAAAATTTCCTTGGCCTGGTTGATAATTTTTAAATTGTATTTTACTTTTCAAAATTCCATCAGAAGTTTCTCATTTTCCGTTTTATTCTTAGATATAAATCTTATAGGGTTAAAATGGTAGCTGCTTTTGTTATTCTCTCAGTAACGTTCAGGAGATTCTCACATGCCCCAGCTGCCTATTTAGTTGACCTGCTAGACAGAATATGACAATGTTATATGGGCAGCAGATCAATTTAACACATTGTCTACATTTAACAGAAAAGCACAAGGGTCTGAAGAATATAATAAGCTTCAAGTACTAATCACCATCACATGAGAAAATCCATAATCTTTTAAGATTAGACCAGTATTATTTTAACAAATATTTATTTTCTATGTATATCAGACATACTCATTTCTTTCTGGAGGGTTATTTCTATTATATAAAAAGCCAGTATATGCCCCCCCCCCTAAACACTCTTGGCCTGATAAAGCAGGAAGTTTTATGTTTGCATGTAGTTTTGCTGTCAGTTTGAGGTAAAAAAGAAAAGTACCCTGACCTCTCTGGTTTAGGTGAGAAGTTTCAGCTGTGGTGATGATGATACAAGCTGCCCACTGGCAGAAAGAAAGAAACATCAGAAATTTTGGATTTCAGATATAAGCTACATTTGTGTGCAAATGATACAATCTTTTGGAATAAGTTTAGAAAAATTAGTGATCAGTGAATCTGTAGTTAGAGTTAAAAAAATTAAACTATTTACTATTGGATCAGATCTTCCTATTAGTTTTTGTCCTGTCAGTGCCAAACTTTGGGATCTTTTCCATTTCAGACCCAGAGAGATATCATCAAAACTACCAGTGTCATACTACAGAGAAACTATACCAGTAAAGAAAAAGGTAAAATTTACTGTAGTACATAAAATTAATATAGCATACTTTTTTCTTTTCTGCAACTCTATTTTAAACTTTCAGTTTTTGCACATATATATAAATAAATTAAATAGAGACTTCTCATAACTGCAATCTTTTACTTATCCCAGTCATCCTATTTGTAGGTGTGGTGCATATCAGACTGGTACTGATTAATAATCAGTAACAATTTCCAGGCGGAGTCTTTGCCAAATATTTTTTTTTATTAGGTCATTACAAAGATTTTGTCGGTTTTTATTATGTTAATTTGGAGTATATTTTTGCATGCTCATGAAGGTGTATGTAGATAAGTTGTATATTGTTTTGTAGCGTGTGCTTTGGCATACATTATGCAAAACCTACCTTTTTAAAAATCATTAAATGAATATTTGTTTCAGGGTTCTGAGTAAAGTGTGTATAGAAAAGATTTTTATGTGCCATTTTGCTTCACGAGTTCAAACTAGGACACAAAGCGAGCAAGGCCACTCGTAACATTAAGCAATACAGTAAATAAGCGCACAGTACAACAATGGTTTGCAAAGTTTCGATCAGAAGTGGTCCTCAAAGATAAGAAACTTGGACGTCCTTCCAGCTGTAATGATGACCGTCTGAAAGCCTCAGTTGAAGCTGATCCAAGAAAAACAGTGCAAGATTTGCTGGGGAGCTTGACGTAAGCACTGCAACTATTTCCTGGCATCTTGATGTAATTGGCCAGATAAGAAAGCTTGACAAGTGGGTGCCTTACGAGTTGAATGAAACACAACAAAATTGTCAATTCGAGATCTGCTCTATGCTTGCCATGAGAAACAAAAACAGGCATTTCTTGACTGAATCAGTGTGATTAAAGATGGATCCCTTACAACAACCGCAAACGATCAGCACAGTGGCTCAACAGAGACAAGACGCCTAATCACATTCCAAAATCCAGCCTCCACCCAAAGGTCATGGTCACTGTCTGGTGGACTGCAACTGGTGTCATCCACAATAATTTCTTGCAACTTGGTGAAAGGTTCTGCCATGAATTAAACATTGTTCATCAGAAACTCTCCCAACAACAGCCAGCATTGGTGAATCAAAGAAGCCCAATCCTGCTCCACGACAAAACTCATCCTCATGTTGCAAAAATGCAGAAAGTGAATACGTTTGGGTATGAAGTTCTCCCTCACCCAGCCTATTTATCAGACCTTTCTCCCACAGACTACTACCTTTTCAAACACCTGGACAGCTTCCTCCGTATGAAATCTTTCTCCAACCTAGCAGCAAAGGAAACTGCCTTCCAACTGTTTATCAACTCCAATCCAGATTTTTTCGAAATGGTATAAATGCACTCATAGCTCTCTGGCAGAAGTGTACTGATTGTAATGGAACTTACTTTGATTAATAAACTTCACGTGTAACAACAATATGAAGTCTCATCACTGCAGTAAAAAAAAAAAAAAAACATTTGTTAACAACTTAATACCTAAAGAAACTGCTAAATTTGGTTTCAGATCCAGTCCTCTGAGTTAACTTATTCACCTGCACTCTTTTTTTACTTTTTAGGCTTACAATGAGAAAGTATTTAAAATTTGCTATTAACTGTTGTTTCAGATTAATCGAGATCCTAGGTTTGATGACCTTTCTGGGGACTTCAATGAATTGCTTTTCAACACAGCTTATTCTTTCATTGATGATCTCAAGGCCAAAGAAATGAGGGTAAGAATCATAGGCTATCAGTCGTAGTTTGTAACCTTTTCTGTATAGAACTAGAAACACTGACAAAAAAAAACCTCTAAGGATTGATTTGTATTCTGTTAGTTGACCAGTTTATTAAAACTTTTGTTTCACTTGTGATGTTCTACCTCATCTTGTGTGCATGTTGCATATTGAAATTACTTGTCTTCAGTGACTATATCAAAATCATTTAGATTCTGAAATAGCCAATATCTACTGTTTTCTGATCTTGTAATGTGTGTAATTTCAGATCTATAATAATGTCAAGATTTGACTAAATGTAATAATCAGGAACAAATACTAATGTTAATCTAAATTAGTATAAAAGACTGTCCAAATTGGAAGGTTGTAATATACATTTAATTACTCTTTGTTAGATGTTACAAAAGAAACTGGTGTCTGAAAAAGATTCAACAAAGAAGAGAGATATCAAATATCTGCTAGACAGAATGGTGAGTTTTTAAACATTCTCTCTACTTTTTTTTTTGTAAAAATAGTCATGCTTTTTTTCCTGTGGAATGTTGCCGTTCTTCACTGTAGTTTGTTTCATTTGATTTACACTGGTCAGATTTTTCTGCAGAATTGTATATTTCCTGTCAGCAGCAGATGAGCAAATTTTTGGTTTTGTCCTTTTTTTCCCCAAGTTTCAGAGCTCTACCACAAGTAGAACATATATTCTGTTAGATGAAGATTAGTTTGGCTAGGCCTGTCTTTATAACTTAGTTTTTAGGACTAACAGATAATCACACAAGCTTAAGACTCTAGTATGTTGGTGACTAGGAACAGTATTCATTCATTGAATAATATTAAAAGATTTAGATCAGAGGTCCTGCAGTGGGATAACCCTGGGTGAATGGCATCATATATCCAAGCTTCAGCTTTTCAAATGAGTCAAGATTCCATTTATCATTTGCTAATGGCAATGTGGGTTTGCCACTTCACATCATGAACAGTTTTCCAGACAGCACGATAAATTTAGTGTTGGCAGCATAAACACTAATTTTTCGGTCAGTCAGTAGTGCTGGACAAGAACCTGACATTCTGCCTCGTTAACCTTGCTGTGCTGGAATAGAGTGACTATGTTCAACTAGCCATTTAGAACTTCATTTTCAAGCAAGTCTGGAATAAGCTGGGGCATCATTTTTGTTAGTGGTACAATGTCAATAAGAGACTTGGCACCATTATATCATTCATGGAAGGACTATGTTAACATTTGCCAATTTTCATGTCATGTTTTTTATTTTTTTTTATGTATATGAGCACAATCTAGTAATACTTGACTAAAATATGCTCAGTTCTTCTGATGGAATTCATCACATTATTCACAAGTCCATAAGTCTTATCTGTAACTTTGGTGACATTCAAAGACAGCAACAGAAAAGTGTACATTTTCATTCCAAATCATGCATTGGAACAGGAAAAAAATTTTTTTGTAGAAACAACAGACTAGCAGACACAAGGTCCACAGAGAGCATACCAAGAAAGTAGAAAACAGAGAGAAAGTTACAGTAAAGAAAAAGCGAGTTTGGTTTTTAAAGAAATGTAAGTAAATTGGTGGCGACCTATAGTATTTACCAGGCCTTAATTTATACTAGAGATCTAACTCACTGTAGTGTGGTTACATTTCTTGTACAATTTCTCCCTGTTCTTTTGTGTGGAATAATCTGTTTATCAAATTCTAATTCTTACATTTCCTGGGTAAGACTGCTTCATGCCATTGAATGTAATTCACCAATAATTTTAGACAAGAAGCCACACTGATGCTTAGTTTTTTTAAATATAATTCTCCTTTCATGCACACAAGTGTACTACATCTAAAAAAAAACTTTTATTTTACAGCTGAGCAAAAAGTTCTTCAACTTGCGGAAAAATACCAAGAATTGAAAAAGAAGGGAAAGCTGAAAGGTTATCTGAAGAGAAAACAGAAGAAGAATGTAGCCAAGCAAGAAAGGAAATTACATAATATTTAAACAGACTTTGGCTGTATGAGAAATAGCATTTAAAGACTAACATAGGCCCACTAGTAGTTCCATGTGATGTTGGAAAATTGAGAATACATTTTAGAAAAAGTTGAATTACCAAAAAACAATGCTTGTATTTATACATCCAGATTGTAAAATAGATGGTTCCTACATCCAAGAGAAATGTTTTTGTCCAACCTGTATCAAGTTCATGAGCTGCTGCTTTATTTTTCTCTGCTGAATCTGTACTCAAGGCAGTGATGCATCTCCTCCACCTTGATCACTAAATTTGTTTTCAGAGTCAAATCTAGTATCTGATCCACTGTATACCTAGTAAAGGCACCATGTTGTTACAGTGTCCATTTTAGCCCCAAAAAATCTGCATCATTTTTTATAAATTTTGACTAAAAACTGGTCAGTCACTGACTATCACCAGAGTGCTTTAGTAACACACAAGTTGATTAGCCAACAGGTTTGAAAATTGTATGCACAAATCAGAGACTTAAATATCAGTCTGACAAGTTCAAAAGGTTATAGTAATTAAAGAACAGATCACAAGTTGCTTATAGATCTCAAAATTGTAAATTAATATTCATATTTGGAGCACCCTGTAATGCTTGGAATCTTGGACTAAATACCAAGCCAGTTGTCCACAATTCCTAAAGATGGATACGTAGCCAGTAGAATTTAGACAATAAATATATAAAATACAGTATGGACTGACTGACTAGATGTGGAAGCATACAAACCTAAGAAAAAGCCAATCTTGGTGGCATGTATAATAATGAAGTATTAGTTCTAGGAGATTAGGGATTCAAAACTGCTTACAAGTCTAAATGAAAAAAAAAAAAAAAAAAAACGATAAGACTTCCATGTCTTTTATTTCAGCAGAAATGAAAATTACTTAAATATTTTTCCTTGGTTAACAATTTTACCATCAAAATCTCCTTCCCAAGAGAAGTATTCCTTGACAAGTTTCTTTGTTTCCTCAGAATCGGGGTCCAGTTTTTTCCAATCATACACTTCATAGTCAGTTTGCCAGTCTTCACTCAGCTAAATAAGAGAAATTTTGGAATAAATACATTTAATGAAATTGTCTAGATATTGCATTTTCTGGAGGTTGGCAGTATTTACAGAAATACAAATCCACTAAAGAGTTGCAAGCTAACAAACAATCCATAAGTAGATGCTACCACCAAGACATGACTAAGGAAAACCATAAACTATGCTATATGTTTGTAGAACAAAGGCAAGTTCCCATCCTTTATCCCCAGCATTTTAAAGTTTTTTTCTTTTGAAACAGGAGATTCAAAATTACTAAACAGAGGGTAAAATTAGTTGCCACCCACTTTGCCTTAGTGATTGTTCTCTTCATTAAACCTAATGGAACTTCTCATTGTTTTCTATTTGTGGATTTTCATTTAGGAAAATATACACAAATGGCAAAGTACCATTACCACACAAGTTCTACTATCAATTTCAAGAGCATTTTTTAAAATACGCCATGGAAGTTACAGTGTATTTACAATGGACACCGCCAAAAGTAATGCCTCCAATTTTTTTTCACAAAACTAATTAACTTGCAAAGCTGAACAGTAAAAGCTTTAGTATTTGTTTTTTTTCCACATTGTAGACCTTGATGGTGACTCGTGTGCCAATATGGAACCAGTGCTGGTATGCAGTTATAATAAAATGATGCATCTTTGTTATTTCACCATTGATAAACAACATTCTTCATTACTTTTAAAGTGTTTTCCACAAATGGAAGACTTGTTTATTTACAAGTGATTCCAGAGAAACCAAACAAACCATCTACGCACATTTCACTTATAAAACAGATTTTCAAATGAGAGAAGTGTATAGCTCCATATCACCCCATGGGCCTGCAAGCCACAGCAATGACTCACACTTGCATCACACGCCGTGGACAAAAGGCCGGCAGTCGAACCATTACCCCCAGTGCAATTGACGCAATCGGGGTTGCGTTGCCATTAGCTAACACCGCTGGGCCTCCTGCTATAAAAAACATGGGATAGGGACACCAGTTCGGCTCCTTGGATAAGCCGGGCGTACTTGTAGGACAATTCTAGACACTAGCACCACATGATGACAGAGACTTCTGTTGCCCATACCTTTATTTTCCTCCATAATTTGTGCAAACAAGTGTGAAATTCCTGTCTCACAAGACCAAGGAGGTTGCACTGTTTTAAAAAGTATGTTATTGCACCTACTCTAGAATACTAAACTTATTAGGAAAAAAAAAAAAAAAATTTACGATTCAAAGAAAATTTTTCAGTAATTAACAAAATTACAGGATTGGTAAAAAAAATTTTAAATTCTAAAATAAGAGAGGAAGTCATCCATCCAAACTGCATGCAAAATGAAAACCAATTATACATCAATAAGGCTTCCAGCATCTTAGCAAGCCATAAATATTTTTAAAAAAGCCAAATTGAAGCTTCAGTTACTTTTCCTCAAAATCAGATTGTTAATTGTCCAAAAGCAAAATTTTAATATAAAACAAGATTATACCCGAACTAATCCAAGAGTTATAAAACTCCACACCAGGCATCAACTAACTTTTTATAGCCAACTGAAAACCCTGCACAACCAAGGAGTTTTAGTAAAGCTGACCAAAGAATGGCTCTCAATTTGCCAACATACAGGTTGTATAGAAATCTATTTCTGTACCTTTTCCTTCATTACTTAATCATCATACTACTAAGTATTGATGTAGCTGAATCTAACAAAAAAATGGAATGTATTGAAGAAAAAGTAAAAAATTTAGATGCAATCTATCTTATAGTAAAATTAAAATTATATTATAGACCATTTTACTAACAAATATTGCTGAGCGTATAAATACTCCAAATTCACTGGTCCAGTATAAAAAAAGAGACGGAGTAAATGCTATCATATCAGAGAACACAGGTAGCATTTAAAATTAAAAAATAACCATGGATTTAAATTTTTAAATTCATTTATAAGAATTAATTTTGAAACATTTGTGTAATAGTTCTTTTCAAACAGAATTTAAGAGAAAATAACTTTAATAAAGCATTGCTGAAGAAAACAATTGTGTTGACATTAGGTGGAGCACAAACATTTCATTGTTTGACATCTTTAATTTTTCTACAGCACATCAGTTTTCCCCGATATATCACAATCACTTCCCTTCACACCCACATGCACAAATTAAGTGAAATACAATAGTTAGACCAAGCAAGCTAGACAGAAGACAGACATACCTTAAAGACAAGATCGTGTCCACGCCACACCCAGACCCCTGATATAGAATTCTTGTTATCTTCACCAAAAACCAGCACACTTGCAAATGCATTTTTATTAAGTTTATCCAATCGTTGGAATAAACCTGCAATTAGAAAAATAAAATTTGAATTGCATGCAAAAAAGGCAGTAATTTCAATGGAGAAACTGGTGTTTTTTTTTTTTAAATATACAGACAGTCATCGACTGTTCCGTTTTGACCTACCAGTTGTAAGATGAATTGGACGTAAGTCGGACCGGTATATCTATAGATTCCACATTACCGTATGTATAGTACTACTGTATAATAAAGATATCTCATCCTTAAGTCATATTGTTTCTTTTCTATCCTTTTTACCATCATTCTTTGCACATCGTATAGACTTTCTATCAATTTCTTTGTAAAATATTTTTAGTAAAACCTTTCATTATCTTTTTTCGATGTTGTGTATTGTAGATATTTTTTTTTTATCATTTTATATTTGATAGATTTAAATCAAACACTGTGCACACTACAACTGGTTTAATATTTTCAAAACATACAAAAATATACAAACAGTACAAAAAATAGAAAACATTCTATTGACTGCTTGTATTTGGCTGAGGATCATCGATGTCGTTGGTAGCACTGGGGATTTCTGGAGGACTAGCAGTGCTGGGGGCTTCTGGTTGAGTTGTTTTTTTTCACAAACATGCTGAGTTTTGTCTGAATTGTTCATTTCTTTCTCTCATAAATTTCACGATATGGATGAAAAGTATCTTGTACAATTCGTTCAATCCTTGCAAATTGTTCAATATTTGGATCCATTCCCTAAAAATGTGCAAGAACTTTATTGAGTTGAGAAAAACCTTCCAATAACCCTTTAGTGGAGAATTTCCATTCTGGTTCCTCCTCCTCCCTCTTTTCTTCTTCATTCGTAAGTTCTTCAGATTCTTGGTCTAGTAACTCCTCTACATCTTCCACTTCACACTCCAAAGAAAGTTTTTTTGCCAGTTTCATTATGTTTTCCCAAATCATCTCAAGATCATTTTCACTGTCAAATCCATCGAAAATATTAACATAACACTTAACACACTTTTTCCAAACAATTCATGCATTTCTTTGTCACAGCCTCCCATGTGGTAGCCATATTCTTGATACATTTCAAAATATCGTAGGCTTTCCAAAAATCTCACAACAATAGATCTGTTGCGGCTATGGCTTGGGCGAATGTTGTTCAGAGATAGTAGGCCTTAAATGTGGCGATCAATCCTTGGTCCATGGGTTGAATTAGTGGAGTGGTGGTTGGGAGCAAATACACCACTTTCACATCAGGATGGAGGTCGTCTAGATGAGGTGGATGTCCAGGTGCATTATCTAAGAGCAATAAAATTTTGAAAGGAATTTCCTTCTCCAAGCAAATTTCATGAGCTTGAGGTATAAAACAATTCAGGAACCAGTCTTCAAACAGTCTGCGTCATTCAGACTTTACGGTTGGAACAAAAGTAGACAGGCAGCATGTGCTTGTTCTTATTCTTGAATGCACATGGGTTTTCAGAATGATAAATTAGAAAAGGCTTCAGCTTATGGCCAGCGATGTTCCCACCAAGCAGCAAAGTCACCCTATCCTTAAATGCCTTAAAGCCAGGCATGGTTTTGGCTTCTTTGTGAATGTACGTGTGTTCTGGCATCCTTTTCCAAAATAACCCGGTTTCATCCACATTGTAAATCTGGTCTGGTTGATACCCTTCTTCCATAATTATTTCGTCCAGACTTTCAACAAACTTTCGAGCTCCTTCCTCATCTGCACTCACTGCTTCTCCAGTGATTCAAACATTATGAAGTTCGAATCTTTTCTTGAACCTTTTGAACCATCCGGTACTTGATACAAAATTCTTGAGTGTAGTCTTCTCCAGCACGTTCTTTCAAAGTCTGAAATAGACTTCTAGCCTTCAACTGCACTATAACAAGGCTTAAGGGTGTCCGTTTTTGTATCTGGTCTTCTGTCCAAAGATGCAATAATTTCTCCATTTCGTGGATGGGCCCCAAACGTTGTTTCATTATTACTGTTGATCGCATGAGTGCCAAACCTTTCACAGCTTTAAGAATCCTTTCTTTGTCCTTCAAAATCGTCAACACAGTAGAGTGGGATAACTGAAGGTCTCGTGCATTGTCATTTACTTTTTTTTCTCCATCCTGCTTGATCACTTTCATCTTGGTGTCAAGATCAATGGCCTTTCTTTGCTTCTTGCCAGGCATAGATGTAGACAAAGGCATTTTCCTCTTGGTGAACATCGTAGAGGGCATAAGGGGTACTGAAATATAAATGTAGACAAAACCGATGCTGGTGAACGACTGAGCGCGGGAAGATGAGCATTGCCAGCCACAGCCAGACACACAGTCATCAACTTACGACCTGTCTGTATAACAGAAATTTGCATTACTGACCAACCCAATTCTGTTTACTATCATTTCCACTGCTGGTGCATTCACCCTCAATTTTTTAGGTAGGTTTTATGTGCTTTCTTGACAAGAAAAAAAAATTAATTTTAATCCTTAATTCAGTGATCGTAACCCCAACATCCACTGCATGTGCAAAAAAAAAAAAAAAAACAACACCACAAATTTTAAGGTTTTCTTTTAAAAATGGGCAAACATGAGCTCTGCTTGGTCACCTGACTCCCCATGGAAAACTCAAATGGAAAGGAAAATACTGCATATATTATGTGTACCACAGCTTAAGGGTTAAAGCATACATAATTGATTCTTGAAATTGCTAAAGAAAGAAAAAGTCATTTATTTGTATTAGTAATAGTGAATTTTGACCAGGACTTTTGTAAACATGTGAAATCATTATCATTCACTTCTTTATTCTCAAGGATGGAGGTGGCAGAACATGTATGGTTGGTTGGTGGTTCTGTTAGCATACACCAATCTCTCCCTACAATGAAGAGTCCCAGTGAGGAAGCACAGTCCAGCAGTCATCTGCTAGTAGTGCCTATTCTGCACCACAATGGATCTAGTACATCAGATTTCAGAAGGGAAAGCATCACTAAAACTCTTCGTTTCTAGACGTGGGAGAAACGTGACTGCCTGGTGAGGCAAGACACCATGCTTTGAAGATACTCAAATTTTTTAAGATTTCATTTTTCTCAGTAATTTAAGAAATACCTTAAAAATTCTCAAACCTGATAGTATTTTGTTTAAGAGTTATTAAAAAAATTGGGGAAACATTTAATTCCTATTAACCTCATTCACTACTAGAATCCAGAAAACAGCATGACAGCATAAAATACATCCATAAAAACATTTAATTTCTAGAGAAATTTAAAGTTTAAAAAAAACTTACCAGATACCAAGTTACAAGTCATAAAGATGTGGGTCAGTTCATCATTATATTTGTACTCAGAAAACCAAATGGAATAGTTTTCTTTGTCAAAATGTTCCCAAAAGTGTGGTATAGCAACATTAGGTATGTTCTCATTGGAATAACATTTCTTGAACTGATCCATGACAAAAGTTCTGCAATTAGATATTAACAGTACCACAAATTCTTCATTTAGCAGGGTAATATTTATTTCAAAAGAGGCTAAAAATAATAAAGTCAAGCTACCAAATAAACAGCAATACTCACCCCTTTGGATAATTTACAAAGGGATCCTTTGAAGGCTTGGGTTTTTCTTCCTCTTCTTCCTCCTCCTCGTCCTCCTCTTTCTTCTCCTTTTCCACTTTCTTTTTTTCTTGCTAAGTTGAAAATAGAAATTTGCAGACATGAAACTAAACAGCAAAAAGACTGAAAACGAAAAGGTATAGCAGGAACCCTGTTTTTAAACTGATATCAGGTAATTGACTAAGACTCTACAGAGTAATAATAAAACTGCTACCTAAAAAAACAGCCAAGGTAAATATGCACTCCAGAAATGTTCTCTCTCTCTTGAAAACAACCACTGTTCACATATACATAAATCTTTAATGGAAAATTAACTTGCCTGCATTTTACATTGTTTTAGGATTTTTTACCAGCTTTTTAAGAGAAAAGAAATTTTGATTATCTGATATTTCCCCCTTTGAGAATTAACCATAAGCAAAATCCGAATACAGTAGCACACTTGTCATCACTATAACTTACTGCAAAAATGGCAGCTCACAGAGCTGTGAACAACAAAATGGTAAAGCAGTTCATAGATTTAACCGACTGATTTTCTTAACCAAAAGCCATTCAACAAAAACATCACAACAAACTAGAGCATATTTAAGCAAGTCGGGAGTAAACAACATGAAATGTTGACGTGTAGAGGTGACACCAAAGGTCAATGAGTGAATTAGTTTCAGCAGCTTATGCAGTGATGTACTTTTCAAATTTGAAAAATTCTCAGAGAATGTTTATGAAAACTGGTTACAGTTCACTTCAGCGAAAGTTTGTTTTTTTTTTAAATGTACAGAATCCTTTTTAAACTGTTAAGCACCAACTTGAGACAATACAACCGTTTTAACTATTTATTTCCCTAAGCAGTCTCGCTGCTTTTAGTCATACTACCTTAGTTAGAATTGGCCATATATTTTCATTAAACTATGAGGTCAACAAATTTTGTTTCATGTGCACTTCAGTACTTATTGAGAACTTGGCAATCTACAGTATGGCTAATGATTCAAGATTCAGAGATTTTGAAGAACCATTCCTTGGCAATATTTTAGCCAAGGATAGTGATGAAACATCTGGAATAGTTCAAGGGGGAGAGGGAGAGCAAGCACATAACACCAGCACAAAATGTGTTTTCGACACACTACTAATCAAGAACTTTTTTTTCATCAGGCATTTACTTGTTTAATCAGAAAGAAAGAATGCTTATGCTGCAAGTAAAATATCCATGGCAAATAAAGCTAACTGGAATCCTGATAAGCATCTTGCGCGCTTTGAATTGAAGCCACCTCAGAAGACACTACACAACAAAAACCAATAGAGTTAATGAATCAAACGAATTGTTTAGCTATAGAATAGAAGCCTGCAGACCTTAACCACCACCCTTAAGCACCAGCAAAGTTTAATAGCATAAATGTTCAGTTCTCTCCAAAGTGCCATAGTGCACTTCTGGATTTTGAGAAAGCAATTTACACAATGTAATGCTAGTTGCAAGTCCACAATAATAACTGACCATTTTGATTCACTGCACCATGAAGCACTTAGGCTAAATTAAAAAAAAAAAGAAATTGATCTTAAGCATTTAGAATCACTAGCCATTAACAGTCCAGCATGCCAAGATTCCATTTTCCTTTTCTTCCAGGCAGACAAAAACAAAGGAATTTAAAAAGAACCATTAGGGGCCCTTGTCACAGAGTTCACTGTCAATACGAGGTCTGTTGAAAAAGTATCCGACCTTAGGCTGGGAAAAAAAAAATTACATACTTGGTGGGGTTCAATTGCTAATCCCCTTCGAAGTAGGCCCCCTGTGCCTCCACACACTTAGCCCAGCGATCCTTCCACTGTTCGAAGCACGTCTAGAATGCTTCTTCAGGAATGGCTCTCAGCTCCACCGTCGCATTCTGCATGTCCTCTCAGCTCTCAAAGTAGGGAGCCTTTCAGTGGCATCTTCATTTTTGGGAACCACCAGAAGTCAGAAGGAGCCATGTCTGGAGATTAGGGAGCCTGGTGAATGAGTGAAATGCCTTTCTTTGCCAAGAAACCTTGGAGCAGCTGTGACGAATGAGCTGGGGCGTTGTCATGATGCAGCTGCCAGTTTTGCGAGGCCCACAGATCCGGTCTCTTGCGCCAAACTGCATCACAAAGATGTCAAAGGACTTCCCGATAGTACTCCTTTGTAACTGTTTGTCCTTCTGGTATGTATTCGTGATGCACAACACCTCGGTAGTCAAAGAAAACAGTCAGCATCACCTTGATTTTTCTCTGGACCTTGGCAACATTGGGGTGTCCCACTGTGATGACTGAGCTTTGGTTTCCAGGTCGTACCCATACACCCACGTCTCATCTCCAGTTATCACGGTATTCTGGAACTCAGGATCCCTGTTGGCAGTATCCAGCAGGTCCTGCGCAACCTCAAGACAAAGTAGTTGTTGTTCCTGAGAAAGCAGTTTGGGCACAAATTTCACTGCCACACTGCGCAAGCCCAAATCCTCCTTTAAAATTGCGTGCACACAATCTTTACTGATCCCAACCTCATCACCAATTTCCTGAACCATCAAATGATGATCCGCCATTATCAAGGTCTGCACTTTCTCGATAACTGCATTGCGGCTTGTTGACGGCCTCCCAGAACGCTGGTCACTCTCCAATGGTGCGGCCATCCTTGAACCTGTTGTACCATTCTTTAATTTGGGTAACACCTATGGCATTGTCACCAAAGGCCTGTTGAATTTTGCGAATTGTTTCCGCTTGGGTATCTCAAAGCTTTGGCAAAACTTGATACAAGATCGTTGCTCCACACGTTCCGTCATCACGGGCAAAATGAAAATGTGACAAGTAGGTAGTACAGCACCTCACACGCAGGCTGCCTGACAGTGACTGACGCATCCAGCAAGCCAGTCAAAAACCACGCATGTGCATGAAGGTATGAGGCTCCACCATGCACACTTTTGCCTCCCTAACGTCATTACTTCCCACGGGAAAAAATAAAGTCGGATACTTTTTCGACAGACCTCATAACCCAGAGAGAAAAAGGATGGAGTCAACCTTGCATGGGATATTAGTTATTAAGAAAGATTTTATATCAAATCATGTGATATACTCTTTGGTGAAATGTGTTGGTTAACTGTTTTGTATATAAAGGTTGGTTACATACATGCAAGACAGCAGGAGTGGGTAAGTGTTAGTTTCTCCAGAATTGATCAAGAGCAGACTGAAAATACCCTTCTGAAGTAGATTAGTGGAGCTTAGCAAACCAGTGAATTACCCAAAGAATTCTAGTGTGATCACTGCAGTTTCTATCCCTCCTTTAAATGCTGGGCTTCACTGGTGCAATGAAGTGCCAAGGGGTGAAGCATTTTGTTGGTATTGTGACATAACCAGACCAGAAACTGTACATCAGTTTTCCAAACTGTGGGTGAGCAGTGTTGGTAGGAGTGTTTCAGAA
This sequence comes from Nautilus pompilius, assembly GCA_018389105.1. NCBI lineage: Eukaryota > Metazoa > Mollusca > Cephalopoda > Nautilida > Nautilidae > Nautilus > Nautilus pompilius. The sequence continues at coordinate 482,423 of JACATO010001081.1, forward strand.
TAATGGAAGAAGCGGAAGAGTTGGAAAAAACAATAGCCTAACCATTGTTTTTTCTATCTTATGAAGTGGGTGCTGAATATGAAAGCCTAAGTCAGTGCCAAGGATCAATGTTGGAACATGGGCCAATGGCATTGCTAGGTAGTACCTTGTAGCGGAGGTACTTTGGTTGGTTATGTCAAAGTCACCTTGTGAGCTATTTCATTCTCGCTAATCTATTGCTCCTTTAGTCCTTTCATTCTTTAACTTATTTGAAAGATTTTCTAGTTGTTGTCCTTATTACTGAGTACCTTTGAAAAGATGGAGAAATTCTTAACTGGTTACAAGACAGTGGAGCTAGTTTAATAGAATAAAATCAGAAAATACAATAAGAAATACCTGTCGTTTGGATTCACAAGTACTAACGTTAATAGAAAGGAAAGGCTTCAACATTTATTACGCAGGACTGTTTTGGCTGTGTCAAATAGTAGTATCTCATCTTGTCAGACAAAGCTAAGAAAGTTCTTCTACTCTTTGTGACATAAAATTTGTGAAACTTGATTTTCTGCTGTAGCTGCCATGAAGACAAAGCACTGCTCTCGGTTGATTATAGAAAAGGAACTGAGAGTTGCTATTTCATCAATGGACTCCATGATTTGAGAAACTTTGTGCTGAAAAGCCAGCCCACATGGTTTCACAACTTTTAGTAATTTTTTTTATTTAATTAAATCCTGCAATTTAAAGTTTCTTGTTAATACTTTAAAAACTGATTAAATGCAACAACAAAAAAAAAAGAAGTAATTTTGCTGTTATCACTTGCAAAATCAGTGTGGAGGGTGGTGTCCACTATATAAAGTTTGGAAACCACTGCTGTTCACAGTTAGTTTGTTTACCCCTGCATTTCCACAAAGGACATGTTAAGCATGTAAGCTTAAAGAAAGATTGGTTCATCCACAGTGAAAAAGGAAATAACTGTCTCCAACAGTTGACAATGTATTAAAATGATTAAATATAAAAGCATTTCAATATCAAACTGCTAAAAAATGCACTTTAAGTGTCTCAAATTCCTTAGGGGGATGCCCCCAAACCCTAACCCTGCAGGCCTGAGTTTTTAGCATGACTAATTCAGCCTAAATACCCTCCTACTTCCCCAGTTAATGAAAGCAAAAACAAATTTGCAGGCTGTATGGTTAAAAATGGCATAAAAACAAGAGCTCAAATAATCTTTTAAAAGATTTAGTCCAAAAGCTACCAAAAATGGCACTCATTCGCTTAGATTGATTGATTTGACCAGCTTCATAACAAATCTCTTATTTAAAAATCAAAACACACCATTTAAGGGCCATCTAATTAATTTTCTCAAACCAAACTTTTGTTTTGATTAATTAGTCATTTTGCTTCTCATTTTCTTTGTAAAATCATAAGATATTTTAAATATTAACCAGTATCTCAGGGTTATTTTCCACTATTAAGCTTACCTTAGTCTTGCTATTTTTCCTTGGGTAACTAAGTACAACATAGTGCAGAGAAAGCAGCAGTAGCAGCTATACTGGGGGCTTAAACAATTAAAATGGATAACATTGGATTTTGACCTCAACTGGCAAAGAGGGAATTGCAAGCAAAGCCACAGTGTATGATTATTTCAAGTAGAATCTGTCAAGAGTTCATATTTACTGGTGTTTGCACTTAGCAGACAAAAAAATATTAAGGCACTACTTTTGGTTTTTCCTGCTTTGACTGTTTTCCTTTCTTTCCATGAAGTTCTGTATACTTCTTAGCTAAAAAAAAAAAAAAAAAACTGTATAAACTATAAAATTATAAATTAATCAATCAGAAAAGTAAAACTCATAAGTTTTACAGACAGCAAAGCAAATCAAAAGCACCTTGTTTCACCATGAGAACAACACAGAATCACACCCATTTTATAGTAGGCTGATCACACAGATTTGCATTATATATCATTAAATATTTTATAGAATAAATTATACTTGACAGCATATGGTGGGAGTTGAAATATGAGACCAGTTCTATTATTTTTAGCATAGAAACTATGTAATAATCAAACACTAACCTCGGTGGCAAAGTATTTGGGGAGGAGAGAAAAAATTATCGGGATGTAGATACTAAGTTTCAAATTCTAAGCAATGAAGTTAGATAATTGTTTTTAAATAACGTTTTCTTACAATAAAAACAACACAAATGTACGAGCAATAAGTTATGTAATTATTATGCTTGCTGTTCGATATATTGCCACCACAGACAGATGTCTAAGGCTTCCGTATTCACTTGGTACAAAAATCAGTAACATGACCGTCTTTCCCAATAACTAATCTTCTTTCCAAACGTATCTACATAAAAATCTAGTTCCTATAGAGCAGTACCTCAACACTAACATTCAAAAGTATTTAATTTCCCTTTATGCTCTTGGAAAGTATTTTTCTGAAAATTAGAAATTATCATATTTTTTTAAAAAATTCACCACCACCAAAAATGAGCAAATAGAAATGTGTTTATTTAGGACACTTATCTACCAAAAATGTGATGTATCCAAAATGAACATTTACATGCATACAAATTACTAATGTAACAACTGATTTTCTAGCTTTTTTGTATCTCATTATCATAACTTTCTAAATGTGATCATCTACTACATTCCCTGTAAATATTCATACACAAAGGATCCTTCTAGGTGTAAACAAATTTCCATTAAATACCAGTAACCTAAATGAGTACTAAAATAGGATGATTTAAAATGTGTGTGTGTGTGTTGTGTGTGTGTGTGTGTGTGTGTGTGTGTGTGTGTGTGTGTGTGTGTGTGTGTGTGTGTGTGTGTGTGTGTGTGTGTGTGTGTGTGTGTGTGTGTGTGTGGATTTGTTCAGTAGTTTATTTCAGCTTCTATTTCAAACAAACTGGAAATATTGGACAATTCTATCTATTGTAGTTATATTTTTAAAATCTTTAAATTTGCAAAACTACACTAGAATCACAGTATTTAAAACCAATAGTGACTGCATTTTTTCCTTCTTCCAGATATGCATCCCCCACAAACATGTAGCTTTACTGGGTAGTGCTTTGAGTTTCTGTTGGATCATTTTCCTGAACAGCAGAATACCTTTGGAAATATACCAGTTTGAACAATTCAGAATTTAAAAACTAAATATAAAAGACTAGTGTTAAACTCAAAATTCTGGCCAGCTATACAGACAGAGCCACTTAAGAGTTTCACAGGTGTTACTGCTGTACGAAACCAGCAAGCCTATCAGCGCATTACTGAAAAGATATCAATAAATTCATTCAAATAATAATTACAGAAAATAGTGCACCTTAGGATATTTGGGCTTTTTAAAAAAGATTACATAATTTCAACATGTTGAAAACTTTTTTTTAGCACAAGTTAGAGCACTGTTTAGATATCAATTCTCTCTCTCACTTAGGGCTAATAATCAGTACTTAATTTTTTTCTTCTTTGAATATTATTTATTATTCTATTTTTGTCTTACTGCTTGGACAGCTAAAGCATTTTATTTCCATTTAAAATTACTAGTAAAATTCCCAGTATTTATATGTAGAAATAATAATGATAATAATATATCGGCCAAGGTTTTTGGAACATTTTCTTAAAATTTAAAACTTTTCAATGAAATTAGTGTTTAGAAACAGTACAATATACACCTAAACACAGCATGAATTGTTTCTATAAATTGGCATCCTTACATCAATAGATAATAAATTTTACCAGGTAGTCATTTCCAGAAATAGTAGTTAAACTTCAAAACCACCAAGAAAATCTCTAGCAAACCAGTCTTTCATCAATCATAATTTGAAAGTTGGAATAATGTTTTAAAAAGTTGTTGGTGTTTGTCCTTACATTCATGGTCTAAAGTCAAAGTAGATTTGTTAAATATATGATGACCTAATATTTCTTTTTGATAATCTAAAGAAAACAAGAAAGCAGTTCAAAAGTGTCAGTATTTTTGTATCCATTGCTACATTTTTTAATGGTGCCAAAACCTTTTGATATAAACTTATGTAATAAATGCTAAACCATTTAAATATTTGTTGAGTTAAAAATAGTATGAAAACATTCAACTATTATGCTTCATTCCTAACTAGCCATTCTGAACATACAATCAGCCTTCAACCACCTTTTAGATATGTTTGATGATTACAGTTAACAAACACATCAATGCTTACCATCAAACTGTGCCATTGTTGTACAGAGACTAACATTACCTATCACTGATCTAAACTGTGGCTGGTTCATCAAGGTAACAAACCATCGATTTACATTGACAAAAGGCTTTCGAAAATCTGGACTCAAGACCTGTAAAATAAATGTAGAAAAAATAAAGGAATAAATCCAAACTCTCCCTTCAAACCCAAGAAATCAATCAACATTTAAAAAGGTGTGATTGGGTGAAAATGGAAAAGGACCATCCCGCAGTGGAGAGAGTTAAGTTAGCATTCAAAAATAACTCAAATATAAAGTTTAATTTTTGTACTTAAGAAAGTTAAACAACCTTACTTACATATTTATATAGCAGCAAAAGGTTGCATGCTACAGAAATGTCAGCTTGCGAAATTCTCTCACCAACAAGATAGGTTCTGCTCAGTAGGTAACTATCCAGTACTGTCAGAACTTTCTTGATCTGCTCTTTCGCCTTTTCTGAGTCCTGAAATAAAAGAAACAAGATTTCATTTTAACTTCATTTAAATAAATCGAAATGTCTACATACAAAAAACGGTAAATAACATTTGGTTGTTAAATATTTCTGCTCTTCCACTGTTTTTGTACCTATATTCTATATCTGTTTGTTTGAAGAATTGTTTGATATCAGCTAGAGCTATTTAAGTCATTTGTGCATTTCATTCTACAGCTGTTCAATGTAATTGAGGCCTGGGTGATTGTCAGAATGCAGATGTTTTGTAACACATATAGCTCCAAGCACTTGACAACCAAATTTTCCCTCTATGTAATCTCATCTCTAACTGTATCTTCTGTTACTTCCAGCTGCAGTTACCATACCTAATATTTTTCACTGAGAAAATGGATTCAGAGCAAGGAAAGCAGTTCCAACTCATTGTAATGACAAACTCTTGGGAGTTCAAACCCCAGTTAGTTCTGAAGCTGAAGTATGCTTTAAGGAAGACCTAATATAAAGTAATCCTACCTGTTTATTATACTGAATTATTCCCAAGCATGGGAAAACCCACGTGCATGATGAAGGTAGAATTTCATTTTCAGCAAAATCAATCCACTGCCGAACAAATGATGCATCCCTTTCATTGGCCCCTCGTAACTGAGCATTTCCAACTAATTAAAGTTAAAGAAATAAAAAGATATCACACCATAATGGCTCACATAGAATGTAGCATGACTGCATATTATTTTTTAAACAATTAACTTACTGAATCATCAATAAAAACAAAATCCAAATTGTGTGCTGTCAGAATTTTGACAACAAAGTCAACAGTTTATGAGTCAATACTTTGCTATAAAAATTTCATATTTTGTGTCCTGTCCAATGCAATTTAATTTAATACAGATTTTTTTAAAAATTCTTTCATGTGAACTTCATCCCATTTTAAACAATCTGAAAAATATGATCTTGCACCAAAAAGATTTTCACTCTATGATGTAGCACGCATTCTTATAAACTGCATATGTTTTTACGTTAATTTCAATGTCTTAAGCATGCAGCTATCCCAGAATTAAATTATATAGTTAAAAAATGCACTAAATTTAAATTATTTGCATGTCAGTATTTGAATACAAGATATTTAGGTACAATATAACCATGCATTTTGGAAGAGCTTTGACTTTATCTGCATTTAATGTAGAATTTAACAGCCAGACCACAACAATCAGCAAACAGACTTGTTCACTCACCCTGCCTAGAGCACATTGGCAAAACTTTGAACTTATGGTCTTTATTTCCACATAAAAAAAAAAAAGACAGTTCAACTTTCTTTAAAGCACTTTTGTATGTTATCAAAATTTTAGAAAATACAAACATACCATAATGTGCTATTGCATTGCTTTCAAAAATGCAATCTCCATTACTTGCCTCAAATGCTGGAACCTACAAATAAAAATTTTCATGTGTAAAATTTAGTAAAATAGATAAAGCACCCCTTCTCATTTACATTTGGAGGGGGTGGTCAAACTGCAAATACTGTATTGGTTTTAATTACCACCCATGCTCCAATAAACACCCCCATCAGCATCTTTATATTTTACAGATAAATAGTTTGGGGAATTCACTTTGTAGACATGGCCACCCCTAATCATTGCATTCATAGATACTAAATAAAAACCAGCCATCAGTTTCAATCAGTTCTAGCCTATCTCAGTCCTTTTCACTACTGAAGTATGCATGCCATCAATAAACAGACTGTTTTTACATATCTGATTATTGCTTGTTGACAGACCTCCCTAAATGTATTTACACATTGTCCTCATAGCATTCACAGGATATTGGCTTTTTTAACTTTACTTCAGAAAGCACTCCTTGTTTGTACATGATTTTCACTATTTAAGTGATTTGCATGCAGTTGTTTGCTGTGCTTCTACCATAATAGGTCTTTCTATACAACATCAGATCTTTCCCATACATTCACTCACTCATTTGATATTATTGTAGCAAGCATCATGTTTTGTCTGTAGAAGAGTTTGAACCAAGAATAAAATTGCCAAAGACACCAAGATACAGTATATCATCAAGTTCAAGCTACAAACTACACAAAATCTACAACATTTAGTGACACACCAACATCATTTGGTAAACAGGAATGAATACAACTGATTAAAAAAAAAAAAATTACAGATGTGCCACAAGACAATGGCCAAACGGGATCTGCTTCATCAACTCCTGGAGAAATTTATCAGAAAAATGAGCTAAATAGAAACATTTACTGTCTGTAAAGCATGGGTTCAACACTCAACAGAAGCTTTTAGTTTAATATTTGTTTAGGGCATACAGGTTGGCAGGAACTTAAGCATTGCAATGATTCCTAGTGGTGCACAATAGAAACAGGATAATTTGATGGGAAATGACAAACACACACACAAAGTGCTGACACGAGAAAACTAGTGCCATGCCACATCAATCACTACGTCAAGACGATGGCCACATTCATTGCTCCAGAAACCAGGTGGCAACATTATGGAATATTTAATTTTTATTTAGACAGGCACAGTGCAAAAAGTAACAGGACACTGTCAAGGATGAAGAGCTAGAACAATTATACCATGAAGCAGCCTTCAATGATATCAAGTGACTCACTGAAGTTTGGTAAGTAATAGACTGTAAAACTAAGTACAGATATTTGTGTACATTTGTTTTATTTTTTCCAGTTTGCTTTTCAAAATGTTTGTGATTTTTAAAGCAACCTAGTAAAATTACTACATTATTATTTTAATGCTCTTTTTCATTCTTACATCACACAGATCTATGCAGTCTTTCATGCATGTTCAATGTCATTTGGCTTGTACTGTCATTTGGAAATATTCTCAAATTAGCTGTTGCTGATCACAGAAAGGTTTGGGTTTCTTTCACTTTTTCCCAGATGTACACTTTTTTGTCATCAATAATCACCCGTGACAATCAGAAACAATATGGTAGTTATGAACTGCTAACATGTTCTCCTGATGACCTGTCAAGCAAAACAATCCTCTACACTTAAAAGCATTGTACAGTGGTAGACAAATGTTTTTTGTTTTTTTTTTATAACAGGCATATAAACTACAATTTCTTTGGTAATAAAGCAATTTTTGTTGAAATGTTCATAAACAAGTCCTTGAGTGAGGAACAAGCTCACAAATTTGATGGCAAACAGTACATTGGACTCTTTCAGCAGCTCAAAAGCATACAAGGTCAATCCAATTCTGCGAATTTAAGGCGTAAGTTCAAAATGTCAGTTTTCTGGAATTCCTGCAGCTACCGGGTTCTGACGCAGCTTAAATAACTTTATGTTTGACCACCATCTATTAGTCATTGAGTAGTGACTGTAGTAGTGCTATCTCAGTCAAAGGCAGCATCTCGACAGATCTTTAAACTCTGCAGGAGATTGTGGCATATTGGATTATGCAGAAAAACAGGAAAAAACCAAACAGAGCAAGACTTCTTGAATTGTCAACATCTCAGATATATCCTACGAATGGTGTCCATTTTCAAGAGTAAAAATAAAAACTAAACAAATGTGCCATTACGCACTCTTCAAGACTCTGGGTGGCAATGCTAACAAAGTTCCAACAAATAGTTTACTGCCTCAATTTGGGAAATCCTATCATTAGATTGAATAGGCATACCTCAGGTAGGTATGTTGAAAATATTTTGTTTCCTCTAAGGTGTGTAAATTTCTTTGATTTTTTTTTTTTGTAGTGCAAGTAAGCTCCGTGGGTAAAGTAGAAAACATTTTGCAGAAGAGAACTAATTTTCTCCTTTAGAAAAATTGTGCACACTGACATTTTCCTGGGAAAAATCATGTTAACTATAGTTGTACTCCTTTTCTCCAAATAAAGTTAAGAACTTCAGGATCTCATAATTTACCGGTTACTCGAGTGAGTGTTGTCAGGTGTAAAAGACTGAGTAAAAAACCAAGTCACTTACTTTTGACTGATTCTTGCTTTCTCAGCCCCTTTTGTCCTTTTATTTAGTGATTTATAGTACAAATAGGAAGATTGGTTTAAGACTTACTTGTGCAATAGAATGTAAATTTAATCTTTCAAATGACCACATGACCTACTGCAGTTTCTATTTCCCTTCATATTGTATCTGATGTACGAGTACTAGGATGAAGGATTCACTGGTTGCTTTCCTGTCAACAGTTCCTGGAACTAGACTTAGACTATATAAGCATACTTCAAAGACAGAATGGCGTGAAAACTGCTAGACCAAGAGTGCATTGTCTTCAAAGATCTCACAGAAATGTAAAATGTTAAATGAAAGTATAAATGGAGAGCCCCCACAACAGCTTCAGACAAGTCTAGTTTGGATACTTTTGATTTAAAGTAATTGCTAATGAAAATAGGCAGAGGGTTAATAGAAGCATGATATAAAAAATGTTTCACGGAGTTGCATCACACAGGAAGACGACAACAAACAGGCATTTTTCATCCATGACAACCATAAAATAAATATGCAAATAACTACAACTGAAGCAGTGAAAAAGAAGTAGACTCCAGTTAAAGAAACTTTGAGATCCAAATAGCTAAAGCTAAGTGACTTATTTCAAAAGAATCAAGGGATTACCTCTTCCCATGTACAACATATATAAAATAATTTATATTTCTAAAAACTTAAAGCTCCCTTAGAAGAGGAAATAATTTATGAATAGAAAATTCCATTGTACTGTTCATTTTTGTTTTTAACTTCAGAATTTATTTTTACTTTAATTAATGTATTGCGATAAATACCGTTTCATTACAGGTCTGGATCATACTCACTTTCTATAGTACTTACACTGCAACTTCTGCCGTTCATAAAGTTTACTATCCATTGTTTGGGTGAAAATATGCTGAACTTTATACTTTAACAGGTACTCGTTCACATGCAGTCACCTTTTTTGCAATTCATTAAAAAAAATCATGCACCATTTTATTTGGTAGTTATCTCCAGTTTGAAGATTTTTCAAACACTGATATATGTATATAAACACATTTCTCTAGTTTATCAGATGAAAATTATCAATGTACTTTCTAACTGGTCCACAATTAACGGAACAACTGCTTGCTTGGCCAGTACCAAGACCCAAGTGAACATTAGTTTTTAATAATCATTTGAAGAGGACAGATTTTCCAAAATCTCCCTGTAGTTAAGTAAACTGATTTCTATTCCAAAAAACACAAGTTTTAGTACCTAACTAAAGAGACTTTTCAAGTGACATCTATAAACTTCATACTATTTTATTTTTAATTTCTTAGAAAAAGTTTAAAGATTCACTGAAAGCATTCTAAAATATCCAACCAAATAAATAAATCCAAAACTAATTTTCTAGAAAAAAAAATTAGTAACAATGACTATCCATAAAGTGGAATGCCACACATCCATAATGATGATACTTAAGTTAACACAGCTACCATCTTTGAAAGCATGAAAATGTTATGAAAACCAGTTTAAATATCAGGTTCTTAGTCACATCTATCATTATATATTTAATCTTGAAACTGACAAAAAAACAATAAAGCCAATCAATAAATCAAAGTTGGACTTGTTTTTGATGATTGAGAACTTGTGAATTCAGTTGTTATGCAGCATATCATTTAATTGTTGCATGCCCCCGTGAATGTAAACTCATCTACCACATTTTTCAGGTTATAAGTGGAGTATAAGTCGAATAGGTAGTTTTTCACATTTTCCAAGCCTTCATTCACATATAAGTCAAAGTGATGTATATGTCGATAGTATGATCATACTTTTGTTCAGTAATAACTAAAATTTCTGTCAAAGTTATAAAACAGCAGTGATGGATAACATCAAAGCAAGAGACTTGGGGAAGGAAAGAGTTTTAGGTGAAAGAAAGAGAATGAAGGCGAAATAAAGCAGCTTCAATCAGTATGGAACAGTTTGGTATAATTTTTGCCTATCAAATAAGTTGAATCATCCAGCTTTGAAACCACGGCTTGTTGTTTTTTTTTTTGTTGCTTTTTCCAGTCTGTCATAATGAATCCTTTGCTTTTCGCAAATGGAAAAAATTTCCCACTAACACCATACCACTGTTCTGTTGGCATATCTCCACCATTGTTTTCAGCAAAATTCAAAACTTCCAGTTTAAAAGCTGCAGCAAATGCTTCCCTTTTCTTTATAGTGGACAATTTCAAGGGTTGATATTTTTTTTTTTCAACTTTGGCATATTGAAGCTCCCCTAACACAAGGATGTGTGCGCCCCTAAGCAGTAAATAAAAAGGTAGTTACTGAATCTGAGTCAGCATGCACCCACACACGCATGTACAATCATACATAAATTTCCCCGTGGTACTTAGGATCCTTCCGTATTCCCGGTATCATGATTTCATCCATATATAAGTGGGAGTGAAGTATAAATTGATGGTCAAGTCCTAGCAGAAAAGTGTTGATGCATACGCCGAAAAATAAGGTAATTTGATATAATTCAATTAAGTCTTTAAACACAGCTATGTACATTTGCTATGATTCAAGTTTTCTATTGAAGAATTTCCAACTGAATATTAATTTCTTTTTGTATCGTTTATTGGTTAATCTACATTTCATAGTATCTAGAAAGCCAATTTTTGCACTCCACACTATCAGGCATGTTGCTTGATTGATAACTTGATTAGATACAGTTAGCCTTAGAACTATCACACAATTCTTTAAGTTCATCTAATCAAGTTAAATACCAATAGTCAATTGTTACAAGGCAATAAAATCAAACCCCCCCAAAAAAATGCACTTCAAAATTTTAATTCTCAACAGAATAATCAATCTCTCAGTCCTACAAGAAAGCAATAATAGATTTGTCAGGACCGTGTATTTGTGCAGCCAAATATGCACAAATTGATGCATTATTTCATCCAAAAAGAACAGCTCATTGCAAACCCCTGTTCTGATTTCAAAGTCTTGAGGACATGTCAGTGGTGAACCAGAAGAGGAAGGTATGGGGCATCATTCTTGGTGACCAAGCAGGTCACCTAGATAGTTTGGGGCTCTTGAGTAGTGGTCAGAACCATCACCACAAGTACCAGGGAAACTAACCTGTTTAGCTGTGGAACCCTCCCCCCTCCCAGAACAAGAAACCATGCTGGGAAATCACAAACATCTTCAATCTTATCTCTCCTTAAGAATTGCCTTGCACTAAATGATTGCTTCTGGTTTCAGCCTGCACATGGGAACATCCTCATCATAGTCCGATTAAAATGATTCAATATGGAATGGTGTTAGCTTCAAAAAGACAGCATCAAGAGGATGGCAGCAGCAGCATAAACCAGCTCGAAAATCTCTTGGGAAAAAGTTCAATTTAAGCTAACAGTTACAGTCAAGTCAACAGTTCCTGATAATATTAGGTCGTTGCAAAAGTTCTGTTGGTTTTTTATATTATGTTAATTTGGAGTCCGTTTTTTTGCATGCTTGTGAAGGGGTATGTAGTAGATAAGTTATACATTGTTTTGTAGCATGTGCTTTGCAAAACCTACCTTTTTAAAAATAACAAAATGGATATTTGTTTCAGGGTTCTGAGTGAAGTGTGGACAGAAACGTTTTTCGTGCCATTTTGCTTCACAAGTTCAAACTAGGCCACTCGTAACATTGAGCAACACAGCAAACGAGCACCCAGTACAAAGACGGTTTGCAAAGTTTTGATCAGAAGATGTGAGCCTCGAAGATGAGAAACGTAGCTGACATCCTTCCAGCTGTGATGACGACCACCTGAAAGCCTCAGTTGAAGCCGATCCAAGAAAAACGGTGCAAGAAATTGCTGTAGAGCTTGACGTGAACATTGTAACTGTCTTCTGGCATCTTGACGCAATAGGCCAGGTGAAAAGGCTTGACAAGTGGATGCCTCACAAGTTGAATGAACAACGAAATCGTTGATTGGAGATCTGCTCTTCAGAAACAAAAACAACCCATTTCTTCACCGAATCATTACATGTGACGAAAAATGGGTCCTTTATGACAACCGCAAACGATCAGCACAGTCATTGGCTCGACATAGACAAGGCGCCTAACCACATCCCAAAACCCAGCCCCCCCCCCCATGGTCACTGTCTGGTGGACAGCAACTGGTGTCATCCATCCACTATAACTTCTTGCAACCTGGCGAAACCATCACAGCTGAAAGGTCCTGTCCTGAATTAACCGTCCCAACGCCAGCCGGCATTGGTGAATCAGAGAGAGGGGTCCAATCCTGCTCGTCCTCACGTTGTAAAAGCGACTCTTTTCAGAACCTGAACAGGCCAGGGAGGGGTACCAAGTTCTCCCCCCCCCCTCACCCAGCCTATTCACCAGACATTTCTCCCACAGACCACCACCTTTTCAAACAGCTTCCTCCCTACGAAATCCTCCTCCCACCCAAGCAGCAAATGAACCCGCCTTCCAACGGTTTACAGACTCCAGAAATCCAGGGGGGTTTTTGTTTTTTTTTTTTTTCAAATGGTATAGATGCGCTCGTGACTCGTCGGCAGGAGTGTACCGATTGTGATGGAACCCACTCTGATTAGCTATCATCAACGATATGGAGTCTCTCGTTGCTGCGGGTGAAATAGCCGACGAAACGTTTGTAACGACCCGATAAATTACCACACATCATATCACTCATACATACCATATATATCATATCATAATCATACCATACCATACAATATATATATCATATCATACCATACCATATATATCATAGCATATATATCATATCATATATATCATATCATATCATACCATACAATATATATCATATCATATCATATCATATCATCCGTAATAGTTAATTTTGATATTTCGGTTTTAGTTTTGCGTGAAGACGTATTTACCTGGCCCCCGTTCAGGTGAACAGCGAGCTAGCGGTGATTAGGGGGGGGGAGGGGTAGGAGGAGGGGGGCAGACTCACCTTTCCCAAAGGAAACTTCCGCAGGAAGTCGCTGCTTTTATTCGTTTCCCCGAACTGAAAGGACGGCGGTTCGCTGGCGACCCTGACGCTGGCCCCGCTGTACTGCGCCGCGATGAGAATCTTGTAGGCCCGGAAATTTTCCGAGTAGGTGTACAACACCTTTAGAAAAAATAAATAAATAAAATAAATAACGCCAGCCTTACCCGGGCTCACCGATGGGGGGCCCCGCGACAGCGGGATGGCTGCCGGAACGAACGGATAACGCGGCAGGAACGCGAAACACTCACCCCGGTCGCCATGTCGTGCCAACGCAAAGGAAGCGGAAGTCCGGACGGGTCAGAGTGTGCGCAGTGGCTAAACTTAGCTCGCCGCCCGGATGTAGTCGTGGGGGGAGAGAGAGAGAAAAAACAGGCAAGTGTGTGATCGAAATAGATACTCGGAGACTGGTTTATTTGTTATAAATATGGTAAGTATTTCGCTCTCTCTACTTGCTTAACAATGCCGCTTTTTACGACGGTCCTTGTAGGAAGGCTAGGGCTCCGTTAGCTCCTTTATCTCCCCCCCCCCCCAATCCGACCCAGGGGTGTTTCTATTGCGCGGAGACGAGCCAGCGGGATACCTGTCGCAGTGACGGCTGCCCCTGCCACTCGCCGCATATCTTCCCCCTCCTCCTCCCCCCCACACACCATTAAATAAAGAAAAATTCATCCCCCCCCCTAAATAAAGCCCCTCTTGTCCTACGTTTTCGAATTTGCTCACGAGCGTGCTGATTTCGTTCGGATCTCCATCAAACTAATGTATCCTTCGAACTCCGCTGTTTCCATCTGCATCCACTTGATATCGATATCATTAATATTTATGGTATTTATTTAATGCACGTTTTAGAATGTGTGATATCTATATATATATATACACACACACACACACCACGGGCGCGCGCACATGTCTATTGCGGTTTTTACTGCTGCTAGCGGGTGTCGATTTTCACTGCAGGATGGGGCTTAGTCTCCCCGAGACAAGGAGATCAATCATTTAAATATCTGTTTTCGGGGATGGTGATGATAACAGCCAGTGCTGTGGTATATCTTCGTGCATAGACAACCCCCCCCCCTCCAGCAGCAGCAGCAACAACTCAGCAAACAGTTTTTACTTCTTACGGAATTTATCTAGCCCCCCCCCCTTTTCTTAAAGCCCCATAAGCATGTCCCAGAGGGGGTGGGGATGGGGGTTTAAATGGTGCTACTCGCCCAGGATCTTATTTTACTTTCTCCATTTTGTTGATTGCCGTTCAGTACGAGTAATGTAGGTTTTATCTGAAGCTTGGGTTTCCACGCTAATCAGGCATTATACCAGCAAAACAAAACAGACGGAATATACATATTGTAAACACTGTCAAAACATCACACTTCAGTTGGGTGGTGGTGGTGGGGGGGGGAGAGAACATGCTAAAAACTTGTCCGACTAGCACTAAGGAGGTAACCGGAGTACTCGGAAGAAACGCATCATAGCGCAGGCTGGTATGACGGCGAGTGAAGCCATATCGCTCACTAGGTACCGCAGCCCTGACCGAGTTGGGGACCAAGAGCCAACTCTGCCGTCCAGAAATACTAATCTAATGTGAAAAAAAAAAAACTTAATGGAATTGCTTTATTCGTGTTGTTTCATCGGATAAAATTAACTGGTTGGTTTCATTTTTACATAAACCAAAAGTTAGTATATAAAATAATTTTATGCAGAAGAATGCAATGGATTTGAGATGCTGAGACAAGTCACATTAGAAAATACATTTAAAAATGTTTTTGCTATTTTTTCTTGAATTATTAGAAGTTAAAGAGGAGTTACATTGTAAAAATGAATAAATGATAACTATTTTGAAAGACTTTATTACATGAATTTTTAAATTTGATAAAATGTATATTGGTATTAATGACGAGTGAAGTGAACTGAAAATTTGATGATTGTAAATTGTTTCTTTTTTTAAATTGGAAATTATTGATTACTTCAAATTAAGACATTTGATCTACTTTACTTTCTCAAAAAAAGACAATTTTATAAACTGAATATTGTTATAAATTTGATTTTTTTTTAAAAAAAAAAAACAGGGTAATGAGAATTCACTGCCGATGGAGCTTTGCTCTAATTGTAAGTATCTGCTGTCGTTTTTATCATTATCAAATTACCTTGTAGTTTAAAATTTATCTAACTTCTATAATTAGAAATTTCTCAAGCTTTTTTTATCGATTTTTAAAAAAAAATAAAAGCATGAATCTTCATTACTTATCAGTAAATTGAGATTTTGATGCACATTTACTGTGAAGCAATATAGTTTTCCAGATTTCTATTACATGCACACAGTAAAGGCAGTGATAAGAACATCACATGAAATATGTTTGAATTTTTTCAGGTTAAAATAAAATAATTATTATATTTTTAAATTACTAATACAGATTTATAGTTTTGGATTTTGGCATACAATAGGTGATGGACATGTGAAAGTAGGCAGTTAAATGGTTGAGATTTTGGTTATCAATGATATTACATATTGTCTACAATGGTAATGGTTGCACAATTTTTAAGTTAGAATTAATCAGCATTTAAAACTAAAAGTTCTTGCTCTTTCTGTTCAGTTTTTTATAAACCAATTTTGAAATACAGCTGTCAGTTTCTAAATAAATTTATGGCTTCAAGTTTGTTTTTTTCTTTCTTTTTTTTTAGTTGATGCAGATGAGATCAAAAGATTAGGAAAAAGATTTAGGAAGCTAGATTTGGACAATTCTGGTTCTCTAGTGTTGAAGAATTTATGTCTCTGCCAGAACTTCAGCAGAACCCTCTAGTACAGCGAGTTATTGATATATTTGACACAGATGGCAATGGTGAAGTTGACTTCAAGGGTAAGTTTGAAATATTTAATCAGAAATAGAGGAAATAGAAAAGTTCTTTTTCTGGTAGACAAAACTTAAGTACATAGTAAAATTCATCTGTAATGGTTTATGTATTAATAACCTTGATGACAGACAGAAAGAGATTTCAACTGAAGGATTAGAACTCCAGGAAAAGCTCTGTGTTCTTTGAAAATGTCTGGAAATAAATTAAAATTTTTGTATGACTTCTGTTTTTTTCATTTTGTGTATGAGTACTATGTAAAAAAAAAATGAACATGAAATAGTTAATTATATCACCTTGTTTATGAATTAGTTCTTCTGTTTTACTAATTTTTTTCTGCTGTGGGGCATATGAAGATTTGTATTTTATATATATATACACACTAACTGATTAGTGTTTGGTTTTATTACTGTTGCAATTTGTCAGCTGTGCTCGGTGTTATGAACCTATAACCTTTTGAGCCTGGATTCTTTATGAACTTGTTTTAGAAAAGAAACTTTGCCTTCCTTTCAAGAACTGTGCCACATCATACAAAATTATCTGCTACCTATTAGTAGGCACACAGTGGCTTCACACTTTCAAGTTCAGTAACTTTTAAACAGTTGACAAAAGACAAAATAGTGTTGTTTATATTATGGTTTATATTTATATTAAAAGAAGCAATCAGCATTTTTGTGATTAAGATACGTTACTTTTTTTTTTTTTTGCTATATGCATTTCTATGACTCATAGTTATCAGTTAAAAATTGAAGCAAAGATGCTTTTTAACAGTCACATGTCTCTAACTTTCAATAAATTTGCAATTTAACATTTGAATATATATATATATATCTCTGTGTGTGTGTATATATATATGTATAATTGTCTCTAACTTATCATTATTTCTTTTAATATATAATAAATTTCAAGTTATTGTTTTTCATTTTTATCTTTTTCCCTCCACAGAATTTATTGAAGGTGTTTCCCAGTTTAGTGTTAAAGGTGACAAGGAATCAAAACTGCGATGTATGTATTACCATCTGTCTTTACATTATAGTATTAGTTCTGATGAACATTCTTCAATATAAGTTTTCTAAATATTCTAAACATAAACATTACCAGTAAATTCACTACATATTCACTGATGTAAACAAAGAATTATGCTTTGTGTGTGTATTGCTTTTAAGTATCTGGATATTATTAAATACAAATTCTTACCAGGTGTTCTGATTGACTTGGTGATTATTGTCAAGTCACAAAGTTTTCAAGAACCACTACACACTACTCAGTATCTTCTCATTTAGCAACAAGAAGCAGACTTGTAGACCTTTAAACTTATTCACATTTTTGATGATTGTTTAGTCACACCGAAGGACATTTGTATGTCTTTGTATTAAAGTAAATTCATTTAAAATGTTTCATGTTTTTACAGATCAGATTGTTTTTGTTATTTCTTTCGAATGTGACATGACAGTTTTATTTTGTTGTGATCAACTTCTGCTGTCTAATTCTGATGCAATTCTTGTATTGGAAACATTTGATTATGATATTTAATACTTTTTATCTCTGCTTAATTGATGGTTTGTTCTACATGAAAATTTGGTACATTTGCAAGTTATGAACAATATCAATAATCTCTAACAAGAAATCACTGAATATTGATTATTTAATATCATTTCCATTAGTAATTTTTTTGATTTTTAATCTATTTCATTTACTTGCTCTTTCATAAATTTTCTGAAGTGCCCTCTTATCTGATTCTTACTGTAAAAACTGTTGAAATGATAAAATTTACTGAAGAGGATAAAAGCAATGTAACTAGAGGGGTGGGGTCTATGATATGTGTAGCTATGAGGTGGGTAAGCAGATAATCAGCTTCAGCAGACATTGTAGTCATTACAATCTCTCTTTTTTTTAACTTTAGTTGCTTTTAAAATTTATGACATGGACAAAGATGGTTACATTTCAAATGGTGAACTTTTTCAAGTGTTGAAAATGATGGTGGGCAGTAACTTAAAAGACACTCAACTCCAGCAGATCGTTGACAAAACAATTATTCATGCAGACACTGATGGAGATGGCAAAATATCTTTTGAAGAGTTCTGTGAAGTTAGTATTGTTTTTTTTTTTTTTATATTTGTTTTCTTTTTTTTTAGATAACTCATTATAGCCGATAAAAGACTATATTAATAGTTTCTTGTCCCAGTTTTTTTCTTCTTTAGTTCAGTCAATTTGTTTAAAAGTCTTTTGGGTCTGTTGAGAAAATTTTTTAGCTTTGTTATATGAAATGCTATAAAACCTATGTGGACAAGGAATTGAACAATAAACTATATTTATTTCTTAAAATTGTGGGTTTATTTGCTCAAGGCTACCAGAATCTGATAGCTATCACTTGACATTTATTATAGATGTAATTTTTATTGGTGTTTGTGATGGAACTTTCAGAACAGATGTAGCACATTTGAAAATATCTGGTAAGTTGGACTATCTAGGAATGCATGCCCTCATGGTATCATAGATAAATTATATTACTATTCTTTCTCTATATCTCTCCATCCTCCACACACTTTTTGTGGAGGGGTTGCATGAAAAACCTATCAGTGGCAGTCTTATTTAATACCCATACATATATCTTTTGTAGGTTGTTGGAAGCATGGATGTACACAAGAAGATGGTTGTTGATGTATAGTAAAACTACTGAAATGGTGAAGTTGTTTATCCTGCATACTTCCATGACATTTTTGCTTACTGTACATTATCTTCAACCCCAGCTTTAGATTTCACACTTTCAGTCTTTCATTTCAATAGACATTTTGTATTATCAATTTAAAGAATTGTTTTTGTTAAGGAAATGAAGTTCCCAAGCAAGTCATAAGCGATTTGTAACATGATCTAATATTGTTTTATCCATGTTATAATATGCACTTGTAATTGACTATTTTTTTATTTTATTTATTTATTTATTTATTTAATTTTTTGTGAAGAATTTTTTTAAATCATTGCTGTAGTATAAAGGTTTTTCTCCACGTGGTTCTAAATGGTGAAGGTTGAAGACAAACTGACCGATATTTGGCAATTTTGAACCTAAAGTTTCTGTTGTAAACTAAAAAGCACTTTCAACGCGGAAGCTATTTTATTATTAAAAAAAACAAAAAAAACTTATAATTTGTTTCTGTGTTGATAAGTGCCATCATTTTGAAATATTTTTTATCAAAGATTGTGCATTATACATGGATGAATGTGATGAATCATCTTTGAACATCATTACAATAACATCTGATGTTACTGAAATCTTAGGCATTTACATTTTCTTTAAGAACTAAGGCATTTTTTCACACCTTTCGTATGTCATAAAAGATGTTTTTTAATCGTTGAATTTCATTTTAATGATAATTTTCAAAGTGTAAATGAAAAACAAAACAACCCTTGCAGTTTATATATATATGATTAATGTTTATGCATGCTTTAAATAAAAGAATTTTTATCTCTTGTTTCCACTTTTTGATAATTAGTCACCACCGTCTTAAAGCACTCTGAGTTTAGCAAGAAATAATGCATACAAGTTTAATCTTGGAAAACGGAATTGTTTGTGAGGCTTTATGACATTATTCTGGATACCTGTAAAGACACCTCCACCCTTCATATTTTCTGCTCTTGTTACCTGGCGTGTGGATGAAAAAATTGTTTAGATTGTTTCCCCAAGCTCACCAATTATTAAACATACTGTAGCTTTATTGTGCTGTGCCCGTGATTCTTAGAATCAGTAAAACTTTTTTTTTATCAATTAATATTCTTTAAAAAGTTATTTTTGTCCAGATTTACTGCTAAAGTGACAGTTGAAATATGGCAGCTACAAATGAAAATGAAAAAATAATAATAGTATTTTTAGAACTTTCTCATTGTTACATAAGAATAGCTATTTAAAAAGGCTAGTCCTCCTTCAACCAAACACGGGACTGTCAAGTTTGAGCGTCTGAATTTGAATCTCAGTTGGAGTTTGGTCAGTTTAATGTACTTCCCATGCACAGTTTAATTCTTCAGCTGAGTTTTCTTCCATATCTAGAAATGAGGAGTTCTAGTGAGGATTTTCCTGCGAAAGCCGGTATGCTCTCTTGCCGGCCAAAGTAGTCAGTCAACCTTGTAGAGAAAAAATACAATTAATGACTAGAAAAAAATTTTTTTTGGATTTTTATAAACTAATGGATGAAAGTAAATAGACTTATTTGTGAATTTTATAAGCAATGAAAACAAGCTTTTTGGTTACATCTAAATGAGTTATAAAAAGGAAGTTTTTAAAACTTTCTGTAAATATGGTGAGGGTATAAAATTTATTGTCCCAGGAGATGGTGACAAAAATTACATTGCAAAAATTCAGTTTTAGTCAACTGTTGCATATTACTAGTAAACCTCTGAATTTTCTCTAAAATATTTATATCCTTCACTTAATGAGGATTCTGTGTCTGTATTGCGTACTCCAAAAGTGGTCTGTCTTAAAAAGAGACATTGGATATTCTGATGTCAGTATTGCCTACATTATTAAAAAAAGAACCAACTCAAGACCCAAACCTTAGGATACCTGGCTACTGACCAGTAAACCAGTCATGACTTCTGCTATGTAAATAATTACCAATCCATAGCAAAGCATCACCACTTACATTTAATTGTTTGCATTTCTATACTAAATGCCTGTGTGGAATACTATCAAATTATGAAAATCAATAATAAATGTTGATATTGTTATCTCTGTCCAAGTTGACACCAAAGAATCGTAACAAATTAGATAAAATTGCTTGCTTTTTGTAATGTTGAGTGAATGCAATCATTTCTGAAGACAGCTCTTCTAGCAGCAAAAAATTATTTTATGCAATTATTTGCTAATTTTAAACATTCTACAGGCATGAAGAGGAAAACTGCAAACTTCAGAAATTATAAAGCTTTCATCAACATCCAGAACTAACTTTTAATCATTAAATATATAAAGATAAAATATGTATATGTACAAAGAAACAGAAGGCTTATAATTTAACAAATTAAGAGTTGGAATTTTAGATTCTTAGTAATCATTTTTTGCATCATTAAAGGGTCTATTAAATAATGAAAGGAAAACTGCCTATTTAAACATCTATTTATATCTTCATATTTTTTTGGAAAAATTCAAGGTTTCAAGTAACAATTTCAAGATAAAAGAAAATTACTAATTTTTACAGTTTTTGATTATAGTTACTATTACTATTATTTTAACTATGATGTTTTACAGTGACAAATGAATTTTGAAGAGAAGCTTAGCTCTTATAACTTAGAACATTTTAAAATAATTATGCATGTATCATAAGATTAGAATAAAATGACACATTACAATGGTACATTTCTGTGAATATGGTGAATGAGCCACATAACTAATGCTTGGAACCTTTTCTAAAGATTCTGCCACAAAAAGAAAATTCCAAATCAATGATGTAATATCCTGGTTAACCCAGAATTCTTTGTTTAGACCACTAGATTAGAAAATGGTATCCAGATGATTCTAGTCTGCTTACAAGCCCTCTACTACTTAAACCTTTGTGCCAACATTGGTACGTATGGCATACATCCACCAGAGGAAACTCCTGGTGAGTTCTGTAAATCAAGTAGACACAAGCAAAGTGTGGAGGTTAGCTGCATGCATGTCTACCACAGAAAGTTCATACAAGAACTTTTTATTCCTTTAGAAGTGCAAGAAGAAACATTGTCAGGGAGGCACGACAAACTGAGCTGGACCAAACCAGGATTCAAACTCTGGCTCTCAACCTCTAAAAAAACTATAGCACTGAATAACTTCTATTTTTATTCCCGCTGGGCTGACTTAACAAACACTCCTCAGGTGTGGTAGTCACAGTTATCCTCATCAGGATACAGTAATTTATTTCATTGCTGGGCATTGATTTCTAATTAAAATAACTTTAAAAAGACAATTTACATATTTTTATGCCAGTTGCTTTAGCAGATTCCAAAGAGAAATCAAGCAAAAACTAATGGATTTCCAGTTGCAAATGGTTCTGCCATTAATTTTCATCAGCTGTGACTGCACCATTCATCCAACTGCTTCACTTCTCACAAGAATATGAGAACTAGTGTTTCTGTTTCCTGTCCTAATAATGTCCAATTTAGTTTGCCACTGCAAGAGTGGGTGGATGCTATTTACACAATTGATGTCATGCCAAAATGACCATATCAATTTTAAAAATAAGTTTCTTCAGAAAATGATGTGTAACTGTAGCAGAAACCAGTACAAAATTGAATTACCAAAACCAACTTATTGAAGCTAAACATTATAAATATTTTACTGTGTTCACAATGTCCATCTGCTTCCATCAATAACAGAATACGTGGTACACACCTGCGTGCAAGTGACTAACGTGGATGGTAAGAATGTGTCATTGAATGCTGGTGTTCGGATCAGCAGTCATTTGCTGACAATCGGTGTCACCAATGTTTTCAGACAGCCCTATAGCCAGAAGTCCACAAAAGTGAAATCTTATGATTGCAATGGCCAAATGCAGAAATGCCCTATTGATGATTCATTCACCAAAAGCATTCCATAGCTAGTTCTTCAGAGTGTTAGTAACAAATAATGATGCATCATCTTGCATGAACACTGTGCCACTAAATGACCCTCTTGCACAAGTTGGGTAACACCATGTTAGCCAATGTGATAATGTCCACCAGTGACTGTAATAATCCATAAACTGCAATTTATGTGAGCTCCTCCAAAAATCCACTGATAGCACTGCTGGTAAAGAAAAACAGCCCCCCACAGTCCCCTTTAGGTTTTGAAGGGGCTCTTCAGTGAGAGCATGTGGATTGGCTTCATCTCAGATAATGCAAATATGGATGCTCACTTGGTTGTAGAGGTGAAAGTGGGCTACATGTGCCATGAATACCAGAGCAAAGTTCAACTGTTCTTATGAGTCAACAGGAAGCAGTTCTGGCCTTTCCTCACATCTTGTATGAAAACAGCATTAGTGTCTTGTGTACCACCTTCCACACAATTTGCTGCTTCATCATACATTTTACAAATAAGAGAGCGCAGTTTTGTATTGGATACATGTATATAAATAATTTAGAGTACAGCGAAAGGTAATGGAATATTGATTGATTTTTGTATTTGTGATGGTCATAAAAGTAGAGGCCGTTGAGTAGCTATATAATATTGTTGAATTTGCATGGGTCTTTATCTCCAGGACTAACAAATTACTAATGAAAGGACTTCCACACAGCTTGCCCTGTATAGTACTTTAATTTATTTGAGAATTAAATTCCTAGTAGGTTAATCTTTTAGCTTACTTTCCTGGTACTGCTGTTTTTTAACCTTTGCTTTTGTCTATGGGATGGGTGTTGAATGTACACCTTGATATCAAAACTACTGTCATATATCCCATGAGTGGTCTATTTAATACATCACTACCCTGGGTATGCAGGCCCACTCCTTTCTCATATTATGGCCAACTATGTATTACTCGTTTCATTGTACAGTAACAAAATTTAATTCAGAATGTTAGTCACGGTATTATTATTATTATCGGATTTATTTCGTTTATTGTATTTCTTTCGATCATCTAATTAGTATACGTAGGGTTATTTTGAGAGTGACGCGCAGTCCCGTGGGGCGTGGATACACAGCCTCGTTGACCCACAATGCCCCTTAGTTTCCATCCTTTTTTCCCCCCTTTTATTGTGAGGCAGGAGTTTTCTTGGCCTGCATGGAAATCTGGATTGGTGGTGGAGGATTTTCGCGGGTAAGATGACGAGAGAGAGTGGGGTGGGGGGAACTATTCGCTGCGGGACAGTTCGCCGCCGGCGTTCCGTTTTGACTGGGACACGAAGGCATGTCGGCTTCGAGCCGAAGGGCAGTGGATTAGGCCGTGACACGTTTGATTAGCGAAAACTTCTCGACCATATTCCCCCTGTCCCCCGTCCCCGGTTCCTAACCTGGCCGTATCACGCGGCCGCCTCATCCATCGCATAAAGCGAGGGTGAGGTGTACATCGTTTACACCGTCCGGACATCCTCGGGGTCGGTCGTAACACTCCACCTTATCTTTCGTGCCATCCCTGAGATACGCCACAGTAACCCTGCTTTTTTTTCCTCCTCCTCCTTCTTCTTCTTCTTCTTCGCCGGGCCGCTCAGGTAAACGCCGCCAAATTTCGTGGCAATGAAAAATAATAAAAAAAAAAAAAAAAAATGGCGAAGAGAAGAAGCCGCTGCAGTTCCTCGGGAGCCCGATCTCTTCGTTATACCGGGAGGGTAGGAGACCTAAGAACCCGTGTCATGGCGTGGTGTGGCTGAAAAGCTTCTGATCCCGCTGGCGGGGCAGATTGGTGGAAGAACTTCCAGAATAACTGCAGCCACCACGGCTCACTCGGTTTGGGGATTATTATGTAGGCCGCCCAGCTCTGGAAGGAAGTCGTCCGGCAGTGTCTCACTCGGAAATGTGTGGTCCTTGTGCAAAAGGGGTCCTCAAGAAGGGAGAGGCTGCACATCGAAGGGTATACGGGCTGAACTGGGAATGATACACTCAGCAATGTGGAAAGTCATAGGTGACATCTGTGAAGTGCATCATGGGAGTGATATATATATATATATGGCAGGTCACAACCCACCACCAAAATTGGGGAAATATCGTGACGGAGATGAGCGGATATTCGAGATAACTACAGATTATGACAGCAGGGACATTATAACAGATGTTCTTCGAGGATTAGCGAACAATTACAGCAGGGCATTGACGTTTGTGACTTAAATTTACCATGTTAAATTATTGCATTGGCTTACATTTGTGTAAAATTAATTTTAAAACGAAATAAATTCTGTCACTTTGAAAAAAAATATTTATTTTATTCAAATTTAAATATATTTCCACTATTTTTAAAGTTATTCCAGAAGCGTTGTTAGGAACTGGCACATTACACGTATCGCGCATAGCAAGCCTCGCGGCGTATGGTCCTAGATCCTAGAATAGTCCCAATGGCGATGGTTGGTCGGCGCGTAACAAACAACAGCATTGCCAACAAAGCTTGATTATTTATGGATGTTCATCTTTAATAATTAAAAGAACTGACATAGCAAGCTTCGTACCCAATGGGGATAGCGATAGCTTAATGATGGCATTGTGTTGTTTTTTTTTTGTCCGATTCACCAGGCAGCAGTGAACATAGTGAATAATGAGTCTGACCGCACCTGTGATAAGGACAATAGCAATAGAAAAATGCAATATAAAGCAAAGGTAGCGCGTGCGTGCGATTCCCACCCCTGTCGACATACTTTTGTTATCCTACCACCACCCTGGAAAATATCCTGTAGACCCCCTGTGTAATCGTACATGCGGCGCGAGTAAGAATAAATTAGTGAGAAATTTAAAGGTTTGTTCATCTTTAATGATTAAAAAGCAACAACAAGCAAATATAGTAATCTTCGTGCGTACGGCACAAGTTAAGAATAAATTAGTAAGGAATTTACCGGATGTTCGTCTTTAATGATTAAGAAAAATATAACAGATAATGGTAAGCTTCATTCATACACACGGGGGCAAGTAGCAATAGATCAGTGAGAGGAGAGACGAATTAGCCCAGAGCCAAGAATGGTCACAGACAGACATCAGAATGTTAACCTAACATTTCTCTGGTGTCTGTACTTACTGGACCCCTCACAGGTGTACTACCCATTGTCGTATATTTAAATTATTTTATCCTGTAATTAATTGATTAATTAATACATTTATTGCTTTGAAACAAATTTGGTTTCATCTCCTTCTCCCCCCCCCCCTGCTATTTGCTGTCGTATTTAATTAGCACATTAACAAAAAATGTGTATGTAGGTATAAATAATATATACGTTTAAAAATATGTATCCGCAAAAACATTTATTACAACATAGTCTGTAAAAACCCCGAATTTTAAAATTATAGACATTTTTTTAAAATAATAAATAGTATTGTATTGGTGGAACCCTCGCCGACGTAAGCGGCCTGTTTCGGGGCTAGAAACCAGTTGCGGCGAAGTGCATTGAATGCGTTATCGGGCGTGAATGACTCCCCACCACTGTCAGGTAGGCCTTGATATTCACTCACCCCTCTTTTTAGGATGTGGGGGGGGTGGGGGTTTGGAAATTTTAGCGAAAGCCTGTGTTCCGCGTCCGTCGCGAGACGTTCGCTGGGCGTCGTGTATGTAGTGTGGCGTAGCGGCGGCATCTCGTCTGTCTGTGCCAGTGGAGATGGCGTCCGTGGTGGGGGGGGGGGGGACGCGCAGGTTCCGCAAGAAGCGCCTCGGCTTGTGTCTGACAGGTGAAAACGCCACCTGAGTAACGGGTAGGGGTCTGGTGTGGGGGTGTGGTGGGGAGGCATCTCGGCTGGCGCGCTTGTCCCAGACCCGCCGGGTGTTGAGACGTGAGACTGGTTTACGTGGTCCGTCCATGTCTGTTGTTGTTGTTTTTTTTGGTTGGACGAACCGAAAACATCTTTAAATGATTTTGATGCGAATCATATTTCAAAAAAACACAAACAGACCAACCCCCACCCCACCCCTGCCCCCTCCTCCTCCTCCCAACCAACCAACCAACCAGTCTCTCCGAGGCGGTTCGGTAAACAGCCCTGGCGATGGAGAGGATTACTACTGACTCTCTTCTCTCCCTCAGTCACAGCTGGGACGGCACAAGGTCGCCGCATTATAAGTATGTACTACATCTGTGGGGCGGGGAGGACCGGGAGAAATCAAACCTGCCGGGGATAATCCAGGCTGCTTTAATCGGATCTCGTATTACGAATGCGTTTCGGTTTCTGCACAAGCAAGAACAAACCGTGGGAATGGTTTTTTTTGGGGGGGAGGAGAGGAGGGGGAATTCTCTTAAGACTGGCACTGTGGTTCAGGGTATCATCAGAAGATTTCGGGTCGCGGCAGCAATTTAAATTTCAAGGTTAGAGAAGGTTGCTGCTGTTCTCAGTTTTGAGATTCGAGAACCCTTTCCGGGATTTTAGTTTGAAGCCGGGTGAGCATTTATCTCCCCTTTGTGGTTCCTCTCTCCCTCTCTCTAACGGGAACAGTCCTGTGTTTGTGTGTTTCTTCGCATGCTTTAAGCTAAGATGTTATCTGTAATACGTGTGTATTAATGAATTAGTTTTCTTTAAGAAAACTAAGCATACCGATTTCTGAACCATCGTGCATAATATCCTTTCCTCAGAAGTTTTATTTTAGAACTGATGGCATCTGAAGTAACCCTAATAGTCAGTAATTATCATACATAATCAATCTGAAATTCTATTTGTATTTTTTTTTTTAAAAAGGGGGGGGGAGTGGTTTCGGTATATAAGGAAATTAAAAGAAAACCAAACTCATAGTTAATATCCCTAATTTTTTTTTTTTTTTAAAGAAAAGTTTTTGTTACATGTAGCTAAGTCTGGTATGCTGGACGACTTTGACAAAGAAACAACTTATTTAGATGCTTGGGTTAAATGTCAAGATGCTCAAATGTTGACTGCTAACTGCTAAAACAAGTTGGATCAATTGACTTAGCTGGTGCTGATGAAGTAAAAAAAAAAATTATAATAAGGATGTATGGCAGCCTTCAAGACGGGTTTGGGGAGGGGGCTGAATCAGCTTCTCTTTGCTTTTTTTAATGAACCACATCTTACTGTTAGCTGCAAATGTTTGTTTGTCAAACTTCTGTTAATGTCATGAGACCAGTCAGTGTGTTGTTAATGCAGCCAAAAGAACATTTAATTAATATTATCTATATTAAATAAGCTGTGGTTTAAAATGAAGAATTACTCTTTGTAATATTTTGCTTTTTATTTTAAACTAAAACCCTTTATTGAAGGAAATTGAAAGGGTTAATTATTTTGATTGCATATTTTTTTCATCTCTTAAATAGATTTTCAGGTGCACTGTACTTTTGTGAAAATGCTTCGCCTGTGTGCATGGGCTCACCAGCAGCTTCAGTGCGTGCCAAAATGTAAGCTGACCCCAGGATACCACTGGTTCAGCAAGCATCTCCGGTCAGCTTCCACAACTGCTGCTGCTGAAGGTAGACCAATAAAAAAGCTTCTTGTGGCAAACAGGGGTAAGTTTTACTTTTGGTTATGGTAGATCTGAATGTGATTTAATATATCATAAATAAACCTCTCTTTCACACAGTTCCTCTTATCTGTCTACTTGTTCTACTTGTTGCTTACTGGCCAGTTACTCTCTACTGATATATTGTTGAAAGCTGCTGATTTATTTAAAATGGATGGCAGTGGAAATAAATCTACATTTGTTCATGAGAAAGTGAATGAGAATTGAATCTGCACACTAAAAAAAAAGTTGTATCTTTAGAAATAATTTATTTCAGCAATGAAGTCATTATTATCATTTAATAGCATAATGTGGAATGCTTTTAGAATAAAGGCACAAAGTAGTTACATTGACTAGTAAAAGACTTGTTTGTTTTGCATTTTTATGAAAATTTAAACATCTAGTTGTTACATCTTGATAATGATGATATAAAAAAATGAATATTTTTTTTTTTGGCAAAATACTCTAACATTATATTTAAACAGGAAGGCAGGAGAGTGAAGAGGAATTTGTATTCTTTTTTGTTGTATGCTTCTTATTGTTGTTTAGAAAACAGATACTTCAGGTAATAAATTGGCTAAGACAATAATAAGTTGCCAAGGAAAGTGTTCAGGATGCTGCACAAAACAATGTTTCAAGTTGCCATTTGAAGATCTTAGTAATGTTGCAGAAAGGTAACATGGGGGGACTGCAGTAGTCAGCAGACTCTGAGAGAAAGTGTGCGAAGAAAAGTTGATTGCTCAATAACAAAATAATTATTCGTTTGAAATGAAACCTTGTGATCTCCTGAATCTGAGCACATTTCCATGCTTAACCAAGAAATGAATAAAACTGGCCATTGCTTCATCTTCTTGGAGGATTTTTACCGATGAGAATTGTCATTCTGGCAGTGTTATTGGGCTAGTAATTACATTTAAGGTCTTTGATTGTCCTGTTAAAACTGCCCCCCCCCCTCTCTCTCTCTATAAGTGCTGATTCTGTCAGATTAGACATTTTAACACTTTAGCTGCTGAACTAAGAAGGGAAACTAGTCAACTTGAATTTTCTTAATATTTAACATTTATATATCCTATAAAATAGTCATTCTTGTAACACTTATAGATTTGCTGTAAAGTTTTTATTTAAATTAACATTTTTTCATCTAATTTCAACAGAAAAAATCCTGACATTTTAATGTTATATTTTTTCATGGACCCTATGTAGCTTAAGGGTTAATTGACATGATTAAAAATAAACAGAGTTATATTTGGTAGTGGTTTACTGTAAATTATTAGTTAGTCACATAGTATTATTGTATAGGTGTGTGTTTGTTTTGGCAATTTTCCAAAAACTGAATGGTCACAATTATTCATTGAGACTAAAGTATCGAAGATTTCTGTAGTAGTTCTGATTTTTCTCACTGTTTGCAGGTGTGGTAAGTTTTCAAAACATTAATGTAAATGTCCAGGACAAGGAAACTGTCATTTGCTTGTATAGTTCTGGAAATAAAGTAAGAAATCATTGGGGGGGGGTTGAAGCTATAGGAAAGCTGGAACGGTTTTGTACGCTACAAATTAGCTGTGCGTGTTTCTTTCTTTCTTTGAACATGTACTAAAAACAAATTTGGTATGTGGTCCAAATAATACAGTTGCTCTGTCTGATTGACCCGCATTGCCATTGTTTGTTCAAGGATGTCTTCAACTGAATACATAAGGGATCTTAGATGCAATTGAAAAAAGAAAAATGGTGACAGCAATTTGTTTGATACATTCTCCTGCAGTCTCATAAAATGGGACACATTTAACTATTGGATATATTAAGCTAATATACTTATAACAGTGTAATGTCATTGTACCTGTTGGGTGACATTCCTTTTTCTTTTAAAATTATACAGAATAATAAAACAACCACAAATTCAAAAAAAATTTTGTGATCTTACATACAAATGATCTTGTTTATGTCGGGAGGAAGTTTCTTTTTGCTTGTTCTAAAGACTTGAGCATAATTTTTTTAACTTTGAATATTGGAACATTATTGCCAATTATCAACTGAATGTGATCTGTTAGAAACACGGCTGATTTTATTTTGTAATGATTGGTTTTCAACAGCTGTTGCCAGTAGGTCATTTGGAGAAAATTGATGTCAAACATTAAATAAAATAGTGATGGGTGGACTTAGCAAATGTGACAGTCTGTCCTATTTTGTTTGATGAGACCAGTCAATCACTTGTGATCAGTTACCATCCCTGCTCAGTTTTAAATGATGGCCAGGTTTCTTTTTGCATTGAATATATATAAATATCATAGATTTCAAATTAAATGCAACGTTTCTAGAAGTTAACTCAAATGACACATTTATTTATGATATTTCTGTGTATTCACACTTTAATAAATTTTTAATCAGCAAAATAAGTTACATTTTATTTGAATATTTGTATATCATATTCTTCAAAAAAGTTTTTTGATATTCTATTTTTTATGCAACCAGGTTGAAAAAAAAAACGATGTATTGGTACTTGCTTTTAATTTGTTTATTAAGGTATAATTTTCAGTGTTTCAGTCACTAACAGGATTTCAAATTTGCCTTTCTGTGCTGTGCTCTTACATGTTTGCAGTAATGATGCTGTTTTTTATGATTTGAAAGGAGGAGAAAACTGCAGGAATAGTCATCTTAGATGCTTTTAGTGTACTGATAGTCTTCTGAGGCCTGACAAAGCTGTTGCTGGTGGCCAAGTAAATACCTCTCAATCAGAGAAATTGTGGTTGGGGGGGTAACATGAAGACCTCAATAATAAATCTGTCAGCCATGGTATTAACTGGAATAGAGGGAAATTTTGGGATGTTTATATTTCCTCATAACATACATAATATTGAGTGTGATAGGTGTAACAACTATTAGATTAACTTAAAAATAAATTAAAGGTCTGGCATGTTGATGTTACTTGTAATTATTGGTAAAAGAAATGGCAATAAGTAATCTAGTAACCCTGACTTGGTGGTAAAGGATTTAAAATAATAGGATGTTAGAAGAGGATCTCTGTGCTGCCAAAGATGAGATAATTGATCTGGTACAATCTGATGGTAAGAGCTTGGATCATTAAACATTCTTTAGAAAGAAAAAAAATTGTTTACATGAATTTAGCATGTCTCAGATTTATTAAATAGAGAAAAATATAGAAAGTAGAAAATATTATACCTGGTTTAGGTTTAAAAAATCAAACTGAAACCTGGGTTTTAACTGAGATATAGAATTAGCATCCACCCATAACTAAATGAAATCTTAAATGAATGCCATACAGATGGGTATGCAGCCATATTATCCTGTTAGGGGATTCTGTAAATCAATAACCTTAACAAAAAAAACACTATGGGATGTCTCATTGGATGACACACGCAAACACCATCCTTCTAGAGTTCCTAAGCATTAACATGCAGAAATATCAGAATGTCTGGCTAGGTTACTTAAATACTGGTTCTCTTTCCTGAGTGGTTTTATTTTGGAATGCTATTAAACAAAGTTGAATTGACAACTATACCAGATACCCACCAGAAAATATTACACAAAGATATATTCCATCAGGGACTACATAGATTTACCAGTTTTACTATGAAAATATGGCTGACATTGTACCTTGCTGCTTTCTGCATATGTAGATGAGATCTGGCTCAATAGATAACATGTCATCCAGGTTGATTTAATAAAAACAGCATATGTTTAGCTATTTGCTATGAAAAAATTGTTTTAAAAAAGGATACAGGTTGCTTGTTATTTTTGTAGAGAATGGTTATAGCTATTTTGTAGCACTTGTGAATTTTTGTCACCTGATCTACCACACAAACCTGGAGGGAAAGTCAGTTTTTAATGGACCAAACTGAGTAAATTCTTGCATTGAGGCAAGTACTCAGGTTAATCATACCTCTTCTACCGCTTAGGAAGGAGTTTGACGAATGTCTACCTCATATTAACACTGAAATTCTTAGATTTTGAACTTTTTCACTAGTTGTATGATGACCAGACATAGAAAGGATCTAATTATATCATATGCATTTCTCTCCCAAACAGTTTAATGTTTCTGTTTGCAAGAAAAATCTTTAGTAACATCCACATCTGACATTGGTCTAACTGAAAGATCATGCTCTTCCCCCTCACTTCCAAAAAATGATATTGCAACTACATCAATTCATCCAGATGCCTTTTATGATATAGTGTCAATTGACAGCACTTCATTGTTACAGGTAGACATCTTCCAGATGTTATCCAGTTAAAGTGAATTTAATGATATCTTTTAAAGTTTTTCCTTCCTTTTTTATTTGCTCTTTCTCAGGATATTCAGCCTCTGATAAGTATTTCTGTATTTTGTCTGTCTTTCTCTGACACAGTAGGTGGCAATATAATGTTATAAAATCTAACTATTCTTTTTTGATAGGGGAAAAAAGTTTATAATTCCTTAGAGATTTTTCCAAATAGTAGACACCACTTCTGTACACTTTGATTGTTAGGATGTTTTTTTTTTTTTTTTGCTTCAGTCTTTCATTATTCAAACCTTTTATCTTTATGGAGTATTGATTAGGAATTGATAAATTGTTATTTGTTAATTTTCAGGTGAGATAGCGATCCGAGTGTTCAGAGCATGCACGGAAATGAACATCCGCACTGTCGCTATTTACTCGGAACAGGACATGATGCATATGCATCGTCAGAAAGCAGATGAATCTTATTTGATTGGAAAGGGTCTCCCTCCTGTTGCTGCCTATCTGAACATTCCTGAAATTATTCAAATTGCCAAGGTAACAGATGGATTAAGCATTAGTGGATAATGATAATACTAATCAGAAACAATTAGATTTCAACTAGCTGGATTACCTGGTGCTGCGCAGGAAAAAAAAAATGGCTTTAGGCCAATGTGCAGTAGCTTAAAACCTTGCCCACATTCTTAAGTGCCTACACCCAAAAGTTAGGGCCCCTAGTGCTACTGTTTAGCTATGAAAGAGTAACAGACAAATGCACACACACTTGAAAATATGTACTAGATAAACTTAGAAAAAAGAAACCTATAAAATGAAATTTTCATATAACTTTTTTCATATTTATATATAAGAGCAATTTAAAAAGTAATCTTTTGTTTTTTTAGAAATGAATATTAGGTTGTGAGTCAGCTGTGATGATCTTGATTTGGTTGGCCAACTAGCCACTCCAGTGGCATGGCTTCTATCACTTTTCTCTGTGGTCTGTGGGGTTATTTCATATCTGGTTTGTTCTCTAGATGGGATCTTGTTATAGAAGGGTGCACTGGGTACGTTTCTGCTGGCCATTGTTTCTGATGCTAGGCAAATCGCTTTCTCTGCCAGGCTAGTGCTCTGCTGTGAGCCAACAACAAGAGTAATCTTTTCTATTTTATGTAACAGGGTTAGGGATAAAATAAGTACATTTTGTAAAGTCCTGTACACAAATTGTTTTATTATTTTATAAATATAGTAATTTATCATAAAACAGCAGAATAAGCCAAATGAAATTGTATGTGGTGGGGAAGCAGTGCAATATTATTTAAAGACTATTGATGTACTGTTTAAATAATGATTTTATAACTTTAGAACAAAGTCTGATTTGTCTTTGCTAAATTGTTTGTGCGATTCTAACTTAGAAATTATGATACTTTAATTTGGAAAAATGACTGTTAAAATGTGTTATCTAGTCAATAGTACATACAAGCTGTTGTATACTGTTCATATTCATTATAGTGAGGGACTTGTGTGAACTGAAAGTAGGAAAGAAGAATCCTAGCCATTTCTGTGCTTTCTTGACATGAAGAATGAGTGAGAGGGAACAGTTGTGACCTGACTTTACTTTCCTGCACTAGTAGCTGTGATGGGATTGTTTCAGTTTCAGTCACATAGCACTGTGATGCAATTGTGTGTGGTTCAGCTAGAACAGTTACAGGTTATCTCCACAAAAATACAGTGAAAATCATTTACAACTCTTTGTTGCTGTGTAGTACTTACCTACTGGTGTTTAAGGTTGTTAGAGGTTGATTTTCACAATAAAGTTGATAATTGTAGTTTGATTTGTTTTTGAATTTCAGGAGAATAATGTTGATGGTATTCATCCTGGCTATGGGTTTTTATCAGAACGAGCAGACTTTGCTCAAGCCTGTTTTGATGCTGACATCAGCTTCATCGGACCAAGTCCAGAAGTTGTTCGTAAAATGGGAGATAAGATCGAAGCTCGCCAGGCTGCAGTCAGAGCAGGTGAAATATTTTGGTTCCAAGAAATGCTTGAATTTAGTGTAAACACGTTAGCTTAATTAATCTGAAAGGAATGAGAAATTTAAAACAAATTTGGTAACTTGAAGCTTAATTATGGTTCAAAATCTTGTTCATGAATAAATACAGTTTATGGATCCAACGTTCATTTTTTTCTAGCAGAAGTTCTTTACTTTAATAGTTTTATGTTGAAGCGCCTATGAAAAGACAATAGTAAAGAATTAGCTTTCGTTACAAACTTTAAAAATATTTTTGTTTTTTTTTTTTTGTCTTGCATTACTTAATTAACATTAATTTTTTTTCCGTTTAACCTGTACAGGTGTAAAGGTTGTACCTGGCACTGATGGACCAGTTATCGATGCTGAAACTGCAGTAGAATTTTGTGAGAATTACGGGTTGCCAGTGATTTTCAAAGCAGCATATGGAGGAGGTGGAAGAGGTATGAGAGTTGTACGACATCGTGATGTAAGTCGTCTTATTTCTTCTGAATTTTGCTGCCTAAGATCTTATCAAATCTTCAAAGAAAAAAAAGAAATATGCGTAAATTTTCCACAAAAATCAAACAAGTGGGTTAATTTTTTGAACCAAAGAGTTAATTGATGTAATTTTAAGGGCTGTAGAAGTTTTGTGCAGGAAATATTAGTAAAAAGAAGAAAACTAATTGGGAATAAACCTGTGATCATAGGTGAATCAAAACGAGAAACAGTCTGAGTGGTGGTGTTTATTTGTCTACTTAAATAAATTTTGTACTCAGGGTTGTTTGTTTTGTTGGAGATAATTGTAAAAACAGGAAAAATTGTGTATAAAATATAAATGACGTGATAGACTTGTATCTCATGAAAAAAAAAGTGCTCCATGATACTGTCATGTGCTGATATAGTACACTGATTTGCATAAAATTGAAGGTATACTGAATGTACACCAACAGGCAGGTTTCTACCTATCATGCAGTTTCTCAGGGAGGCATCTCATTGGGCAGGGATTCATCTTCCAACATGACAATGACCACATGCCTACAGACAATTGTGGTGAAAAGCCATTTGGAACGTAAAGAGGCTGATGGAGAACACTGTATCCTTATATGAAATCATTGGAATTATGAGGTTATGCTGCTACTAAGAAAGTCAAACTGCAAACAAACACCTCGGATGAAGCTATAGGATATGTGGAACAACTGTCATGAATTGATAACCTGTGTAAAAATGAGGTGTCATGCTCTGTATACCAATTACTAATGTACCGTACAATGTGATTTATTTTGTTTTTGTATATTTTCTATGATGCATGGTGTATTTATTATAGATGCCTCTCATTAGAATCTTTACCTAAATTTTTAGATTGCATTGTTTGCTGCACTCCATTTGACTCATCCAAGTTTGGCATGCTGAAAGAAATACTTAAACATTGTGCACTTCTTGGAAACATTACCCCTGAAAAATACAAAAGAATATTTTTTTTAATATTTTTCACATTTACATCTGAGAATCCATGCAGTGGAAAACTCTGAATGTGTCTTGACCTCACAGACTTCAGCCGAGCACCCTTCACATGCCAACACTGGGTGATGTCACATCTAGGGTGCCAGTGTTTCAGTAAACTTGATGCATAGTTTTGAGTACAGGAAGACCCTGACTTATGTAAACAATTCCCGTAAGCCCAAAATTTGTTACGTTAGCAGAGCACTGCTGCTGTTGCTATGCGGTCATTTCTGCCACTTACGCAGAGTTTCTGTGATGCTGTTACATGATCTCTTTCTCTCTCGTCTCTCTTGCACACAGCACACACATTCTCTCGTTAGACACTACACATAAAGCATCTCGTGCATCACTCATAGTTTTTCTTTTCTAGTGATTTATTCGCCTTGATTATGACTGGAAGAAGGCAAAGTGGTGGTAAAAGTGCTGAGCCTGTGTATAAATGCACTGAAATAGACTTTGAAATGAAGATAAAGATAAAGAAATATGAAGGCGGACAATCTTTATCAGTCATTGCACATGAACTAGGTTTTTCGGTGTCAACAGTGAATACTACAGGAATACACAGACTTATGTAAATTCGACTTTACACAAGAAATAAATTCTATAAAAAAAATTCTAGATACAGCAAAAATGTTACATATCGCTATGTATGGGTACCTTGGTATGAGGAGTGGGCATTACTTTGAGCCGTGGAGTAATGCACTGCGGTCTGAGCATTAGTCGGCCAGCATCCCTCTCCCATGTTCTCAGTTGTGTGCTAGTATCCATCAAGTGAATTTAGTTGTGTGTAAATCTTTTTATTTTTACGTAAATTTTTCCATTGCAAGCCATGGCGCCAAAGCGTAAAAGTGATGCTAGTGCTAGTGGTTCCACAAAGAAGCGCAAAGTGAGCAAAATAAAGAAATAGGAAGATGGGCAAACCTTGTCTTCCATTGGGCATGGCCGTGTTAACCGTTAACTCAGTAGTGAGAGAAAAGGACCGTATTAAAGAACAGGTGAAAGAATCTGCCCCCATGAAATCTACAGTGATAATGAAACAAAGGACTGGTGTGATTGCTGAGGTGGAGAAATTGTTGACAGCGTGGATTCAAGATAACAAGCAGAAGCGTGTGAGTTCGTCTTACATATAGCCGATTGGAGCGTAACCATTACATAAGTTGGGGTCTTCCTGTACTAGAGAATGAAGGTTTCCAAGGATTTATCTCACTATGGCTTTTAACTCCATTTGTGGATGATTACGAATGATTATTTTTATAAATTATTTAACAGAATGCAGTAAATCTACAAAGCTGTTACAGAGGCCAAATTTGTTTCTTTTAATAAGCAAAATGGAATCTAAGCAGTTAATGTTTGTCTTTATAATTGTCCATTTAATTTTCTTTTCCATAATAACCACTAAAATTAAATTAAAATCTGTAATTGTAGCTGGTATTTTTAAAAATTAATTCATTATGTGCTTAACATCTTCCAGGTGATACACATCATACATTTCAGATAAGAAATTGTTGAATGTATTTTCATCAGATGTTGGTTTGAATCTCTCCATTATATTGTGGGTAGCTGTCTTTCATTGTAGATTTACAGATACTGACAGATAGCAGAACTGCTAAAAGTTTACAACTGGTTGAAAGTTGTAAGCAGATTTGTGAAATTGATAAAGACTGCATTGTTTGTGTGCCATATTCATCTAATTATCCAAGGATAATCACATTGGATGGCATGGTAGTCCAGCAGCACCATATCAAGCCAGTCCTAACTTGGATATACAACCACTGGGATGCTAAAGTTGATGATCTAGCATTTCCATAGCATGGTTTTAGGTTTTATCTCACCTTTCTTTCCTAGCCTCCAGGCACACTTGTTCTTCTCACATCTAAAAATTAAGGTTTTTATTAAGGATTTCTTTGCCGTGGAAAAATATTTAACCTACATCCCTTTCTAATTTCACATTGGAAAGGAGGCTTTCCTCTTGTAGTGGATGTCTGCCAACATGATGATGTTGATGAATCGTATTGATTATGAAAGTTCTCTGCATGAATACCAAAGAACAGTTACGCATATGATAGATAAAAAATTCTCAATAACACGAGGTTTTATATTGTTTTGATAATGAAATGCTGCAGGAAGAATTTACAGTCTATAAGCTTTTTTTCTATGAAGTCCCATGCAGCCTAGCTTATAGACTGTTTTTTGTGGGTGGCTATTCTCCTTTCTTGATTTGTTGGATACAAAATACAGGCCAGTTTTGTCTGCTAAATGTGGGATATTTAATCAGTAGCCATAAACAGATGCTCTCTGGTTACACTGTTCATGTCACTAAAATAATTTATACAGTATACTTGAAATTGTATGTGTATGCACACTGACTCTAAAAAGCTAGTGTATCAAAATGTTGCTGTAGTCAGTTGGCATGATATCGGATTTATTGTAACATTTTAAAACGGGTAGAAATTGCAGAATTGGAGGAACTGCAGAACAAAGAATGGCCCCTTATAAAGTGCTACTCTTCACATTTTTGTCTGTCATAGACTTTTTATTTTCAGGAAGTAGAAGAAAATTTCAAGAGAGCTTTCTCAGAGGCTGAGTCAGCTTTTGGTGATGGTGCCCTATTTCTGGAGAAGTTTATTGAAAGACCCAGGCACATAGAAGTACAAATCATAGGTAGGGGTTGATGTGTACCTATACTGTTTCTTCTGGCATGTTTGTGTTTGAGTAATTATTCTGTCTAAAAATTTCTACTATATAATCTCCCCCAAAAACATTAGAATCTTGACAAACAAAGAGAAAACTGATTAAAATAAATCTATTCCTTTAAGCAAGCAAGATGTTATTATTTTTTGTTATATGCCCCATTTTGAATGTTTAGGACACTTCTATAAATGTTAGTCATAAAGCATGCTGTTGTACTCAAAACAGTCTGCATTGTTTTAAATATTTATATACTGAATAGGCTCATTTAGGAAAAGCAGTGAACAACTAAAGTATCAGTTTTGTGCTGTGGATTTTAAGAATTAAAAAAACTGCTTTATCCCCTGGCTATACAGTGGCAAGAAATAAATATATGCTATTTGTTTGTTGCCTTATCTCTGTAATTTGACTTTTCCAAGAAAATCTGTCAAACATACTCTCTGAAGAGTTCTTTCTCTTTGGGGTTAAATACCTGGATTTTGGTCAGCCACTTAAGGGATTTTGTCTTTTCCTCTCCTCCTCCTAGGTGATAAAATAGGAGAAGTTGTACACCTTTATGAAAGGGACTGTTCGGTTCAAAGGCGGCACCAAAAGGTAGTTGAAATTGCGCCTGCTCCAAAATTATTGCCAGAAATTCGACAAGCCATGGCAGACAAAGCTGTTTCTCTCTGCAAGCATGTTCAGTATGAAAATGCTGGTACTGTTGAATTTTTGCTGGACAACGATAATCAGTTTTACTTTATTGAGGTCAATGCTCGATTACAGGTAGAGCACACAGTGACTGAACAGGTGACAGGGTGAGTAATTTTTCTTTGGCATAATTTATTTTTAAAATGTGTGTTTTTGTTGCATTATTTTAGACTTTACCTTTAATGAACTATTCTCTAAAAAAACATGCTGTATGAAACTCACTTGCTTTGGTAATTTGTATGACTATAAATACAAGGAAAATCCCTGTCTGAAATCCAGTTAAAACCAGCTCTTTTATATATTAGTGTTTTATTTTATGTTCTTAACCCTACATCTTTCATTAGTCAGGTAATGTGGTTAGCTTACTGCATTGCCAAGCCTAAAGACTTGCATTCAATTCCCTGTCAGAGATGTCATGGTTTGGTATGGTTTCCTGACACTTTTTTTTTTTTTTCTGGTTCTTTATTAGCCAGTCATATATGTGAATTTTCTTCTGCATCTAACAAAGGAAGGGTTCTAATACGTATTTCCCTGCTGTAGTGCTGGATCTTTC
The DNA here is from genome assembly GCA_018389105.1 of Nautilus pompilius. Taxonomy (NCBI): domain Eukaryota; kingdom Metazoa; phylum Mollusca; class Cephalopoda; order Nautilida; family Nautilidae; genus Nautilus; species Nautilus pompilius. Next base: position 522,552 of record JACATO010001081.1, read on the forward strand.
ACAATGCACAATTGGCAGCACCTCTCTCTCTCTCCCTCCCTCTCCCTCTCCCTCTCTCTCTTCTCCCTCTCTCTCTCTCCCTCTCCCTCTCTCTCTCTCCCTCTCTCCTCTCTCCCTCTCTCTCCCCTCTCTCTCTTTCTCCCCTCCCCTCTCTCTCTCCCTCTCTCTCTCTCCCCTCTCCTCTCTCTCTCTCCCTCTCTCCTCTCTCCCTCTCTCCCCTCTCGCTCTCCCTCTCTCTCCTCTCCCTCTCTCTCTCCCTCTCTCTTTCCTCTCTCTCCTCTCTCCTCCCTCTCCTCTCTCTCGCTCGCCTCTCCACTCCCCTCTCTCTCTCCCCTCTCTCTCTCCTCTCTCTCTCCTCTCCCTCTCTCTCCCTCCCCCTCTCTCTCCCTCCCCCTCTCTCTCTCTCTCCCCCCCCCTCTCCTCTCCCCTCTCTCTCTCTCTCCCTCCCTCTCTCTCTCCTCTCTCTCTCTCCCCGCTCCTCCCCTCTCTCTCCGAGTCTCCTCCTCCCTCCCTCTCTCTCTCTCCTCCCCTACTCTCCTCTCTCTCTCTCTCCCTCCTCTCTCTCTCTCCCTCCCTCTCTCTCTCTCCTCTCTCTCTCTCTCTCCCTCCCTCCCTCCTCCTCTCTCCCTCCTCCTCTCTCTCCCTCTCTCTCTCCCTCCCCCTCCCCCTCTCTCTCTCTCTCTCCCCCCCCCCCCTCTCTCTCTCTGGACTGGTTTATGACACAGCATTAGGCAGATAAAGCATAGCTATTTTTTTTTTTTTTTTTTGTTAAACAGAAAATGGTATGGAAGGTTATTTTAAAAATGTAATAAATGAGTAAACTTAAACAGTAGTGGTTAATTTGATACAAAATTCTTGTTTGACTAAAAGGAGTTACTTTAAAATCAAATAAAAACACACACTCTTTGCAAAATGTATATCTTTGAAGATTTTTTCATCTGTGTGAATGCTTTATGTTGGCATAAAATAATTTCCAACTTTGTTAACAATCTTCTTTACTTTACCAGTTTGTCAAATGACAATTTTATAATTGTGGCATCTGAGTTATCTCATGTGTATTATTGTAGTTTAAATGTTTTTAAAAGTATGCAAACAAACAAACAACATAAATAACTTTTATTTAATTACACCATATTTCACAATTCTTGTATAAGTTTCTTAAATAATTGATCACTGGTTTTACCTTTTCTGTCAAGCATTCTGAATTAACATTTTAATAATGTACTCTACTTCAGTATGAGAATTCATATTGGTTTGCTTTAGAAGCTAAGCTTTATTTGACTTTTTATTTGCTTTAAAGGATTGGATTTTGGCTACTGTTAGATCATGTTTATTTTATAAAATATTGATCTTGCACTGCAGTATACATTGAATGAACCCTCTTCTAAAACATTGGAGAGCAAACACATGGTCCTCCTTAATTACAAAGCTACTTTAATCTCATTTTCTGTTTGGATGACAAAGATCCTGGCCAGATCTTCACTTGATTCCAAACTTCAAATTATTGAATCTCTTTATGAAACTTCTTCAGCTTTAACTTAATGAATAAAATGTAGCTACTCAAATTATTGTTGTTCTAATTTTTATTTTTCTCTACCTTGCTTATACACATTGTTTTACTTATATTGTGTCTTGTTAGTTGGAGTATATTCAGATGTTTTAAATTATATTCACTACTGTTTTGGATGCTTATATAGAAATTCTGTAAAAGGCTTATCAAAAGACTTTATTACAGTGTTAAAGAGAGAAATTGATATTAACTTTGTAATCTATAGTAAGCATATTGATTATTACTAATTATATTAATTTAGTAATATTAATTATTCAACTAGATTTACTATATTCATGTTAAAATTACATTTATCATTTCCTTACAGCGTGGACTTGGTGCAGTCACAAATACGGATTGCAGAAGGAAAAACACTGTCTGAACTTGGGCTCTCCCAGGATCAGATCAATTTAAATGGTTGCTCCATTCAGTGCCGAATGACTACAGAGGATCCAGCCAGAAACTTTCAGCCAGATACGGGAAGGATTGAGGTTAGTAGAGCCAGACTAGACCAGAGTCTATTATTATGCAGTTCTTACCTTGTTAACTAAATCAGCTGGTTGCAGAGATGCCTTTCACAAAAACTGGATTGCACATGAATCAATGAGGTGTGACCAGCTTTCTAATTTTAATTTTGTTGTGTACCACCAGTCTTATATGTAATGGAACATAGGGCTATGGTTGTCTACTAGAAGACATTGCTAATTCTGTGCCGCAAGAAGCTCAGCACTTCTGAGTTCAGCATGGAAATCTCTACTAGAGCTCTTCACTTTAAGAGGTGGGAGGAGCTACAGAGATATGCCAAATCAGGCTCCACCTCAACCTTTTTAGTTCAGTAATCTAACCACCAGACTATCGTATCATTCCAAAATTACATTTATATATTCCAATTACAAATTAATAAGAAGTTAGTATATTTAATGTTTTAGTAATCTAGGTACTTTTTTTTTTTTTTTACATCATTTTTTTTATTTCCGTAATTGTGTTAAATGATTATTTGTTAATTTTAAAAAAAAGGGGCTTGTTTTTGGTTATTTAAATAATTTTGGCTCTAATAATAAATTGTGCTAAAATATTTTTATGGAAATACTATATAAAGATGAAATAAAGTTAATTTGGCCAAAACAGACTTTAACTCTACACAAAGTATAATCTTAACAGGTGCAAGATTTGAAACTGGTGATAACTGTTCAAATGTTTACAACAGGCTGCTAATAGATTTGACAATGATCTGTTTTGCAGGTTTTCCGCAGTGGAGAAGGAATGGGCATTCGATTAGATGGTGCCTCTGCCTTTGCAGGTGCCATTATTTCTCCTTATTACGATTCATTATTGGTGAAAGTTATTGCTCATGCCCGCAACCACTCATCTGCTTGTGCAAAAATGCTTCGAGCCTTAAAGGAGTTCAGAATTAGGGGTGTGAAGGTAACGAGCTGCTTTTCACTGGAACACTAATTAGTTCCGATACTGCATTTGCTTTGTATTAAACAGCCAGCCGCGGTATTTCATTTTTTTTTATTCCAAGGATGGATCTCTCTCTTCTTACATGAAAACAAATACTACTGCTCTAGTCTAGTTTGAAACTTAAAATTTGGCGACACGTGAAAACAGATCTACAGTTTCATAAGTGTGGATGTGTGCACACGGTTATTGCCCTGAAGTTTTATACAGATTTTGGAGATTCGGTATTCAACAAAAATTGCTGCAGTCTTCTCACATTTTATTGTAACAGTGTTTAAAATTTTGAAAACAGAGGTTAGGGTTATGGCTTGAAAGCCTAGTTAGTTTAAAGTGCCCAAAAATAATGTTGTTGTTATTCGAACTCCCCTCACTCCTGAATTAGCACTCTTATCTTGAACATTGTCATAATTATATTGTAAGCTGTTCTGAGTGGGGATACACTCTTTTGCAGTTGTAGGGGATTCCTAAGATAAAAAGATAGAATTTTTGGACCTCTGAGAGTCTTTCTAATTACATCTTGATGCTGCACTGAAGATCACCAGTTGCATTCAGAATTTGGTAGGAGGATCTTTCTTTGTGCATAGCTTGTAGATGTCTAGGCATGGAATTTTTCAGCTAATCACTGGTGACATGATCTAGGTTTTCTTATAGTTTACATATTTGTTAAATTTCTGCTGTATAGTTAGTTATTTGACCCTTAGTTGTCACATGAGGATGTTTCCAAAAATGTTCAATAGGAGTCACATCTTGGACTCATTGAAGCACCTGCAGTCCAGTGCAACTTTTCAAAAGTAGCAGTTTTGGATGTAAGCCTCATTATTTATGCAGAACAAGGTTATTGTGGTTAGGTCTTTGATCAGATGTACAGGAGAGTATTCCAAAGATGAATCCCCTACATCAAGTGCTTGCCCACACCATTGCTTATTATTTACTGTACTTGATCATTAACTGCAAATATGCTGGATCAGAAGTTTTGACAACTTTTCTCTAGAATTGTGTATGTCCAAGGGATGTGAATTAGTGACTTGTACGTGAAGCCTATGGATTGCCAATATGCATGATGCTCCAGGCAAGGAAATCACCTTAATATCTATTTGTCATGAATGGCTTCCATTCTGTATCTCAAAGTCTGTGGATAGCATAGCTTGTCAACTCAGTGATGCTGATTCTGTAACATCTAAAAGGGATTGTTGACTGTGTGAATTTTGCACAAAACACCTCACTTTATGCGTGCAGTGATAGTGGCAGAATGTACAGGACTTTGGTGTGCATTGGTTTACATCTTCCAAAACAGAGAGAAAATTATTGGATGCACATGGCATATGTGCAGTCCACCATTAGTCAGTTACCTAACTTCATACTTTCTAGGACATTGAAACTGCCTGTCTCAGCAGTCCATTTTATGTCTGTGGGGATGGCCTTTTTGTAAATCATGGGTAAACGTCTATAGTAGTATGGATCCCTGCCAGAATAACTTGAAATTTTGTAGGTTGTGGATCCATTTCTTTTATGAGGTTTAACAAAGTCTTACCATATTTCAAGGATTAAATTCATCACCTAAATTGCCGAAGTTTTATTTAAAATATTTGTGGTTTTATACTATGGGATGTTCAAGCAAAACTTAGCTGAAATAGCATCATGTAGCTGTTAAATATATATCTATGCAAATGTTTCTCTATTCGTTGAGATATTGGTATAAACTAAGTTGAATTATCAACCTCATCATCATGTGTACTTTTCCATTTAGTACACAAGAAAGGCTACTAATAGAATTACTTTAATCAGATGATTGATTACTTTTAGTTTTTCAAGTTTCTTTTTTCTCATTGATTTCATTCAGTTTAAGTTTCAATGTGATATTGTGTACACGACCCTCCGTGTGTGGGCCATGTGGCTTGAATGAACAAAGGAAGAATATCTGACCTCTCATCTCCCCATGTACTGTTTAAATAAATCTCAACTCGGATGTTCTAGATATGGTCAAGCAAACTCTGCATGCCGAATCTTTGGCAGTTCTGTCTTTGATTCAGTTTTTTAAAATTATTATTATTCCTATGACACTGCTGCAGTGTTTGACACAATTTAGATCCTTCAACTTGGATCAGCATTTTTGTCTTTCTGACTTAATTCTGTGTGTGTGTGTGTGGGGGGGGGGAGTTCGAAATAGTCTATTTGCAACTATTGTTTTTATATATCTCCAAATTGTCTTATTTAGTAATATTTAGACTGCTAAAAGCATTTTTATTTCTTTTGAGTAAAAAGGTTAATAAAGAAAGTCCCGAATTTATTGCTCATTTTTGTAAAGTAATCTAGTTTTTTGCTGTTTTTTAGACAAACATCCCGTTCCTACTGAATGTTTTACAAAACGAGCAGTTTCTCTCAGGTGTGGTGAACACCTGCTTCATCGATGACAATCCCCAGCTGTTCCAATTGGACCCTTCACAGAACAGGGCCCAGAAGCTGTTGCATTATTTGGGCCAGGTGATGGTTAATGGACCATCAACGATGCTGGCCACCAAACTCATGCCGTCTGAAATTTTGCCTACCATTCCAGAAATAACATATGGTACGTATTGGCTCGGATGCTGCTGTCAGTTCACTCCCTGCTCTCTGCGAGGCACTGGATGTTGTAAAATCAACCTGCTGCCAACACTTTTCAGGTGTGCACTCATTTTGTAAATGAGAAAGGAATATTGTTGTCAACAAATGTTTATTCATTAGAGCAACGATCTCTTTAAATGTTAAAGCAAGCAGGGTGTGTCTTCTGGACATCTGCTGGAGGTTTCCAAATTTGTATTATTTTGAAATTTGATCCAGAAAAGGCCTGCAGCCACTGAAAGATTACAGAGAGCTGAAGTTAAAGCATGGAATGGTTGGTTAGGGTGTTTTAACTAAATTAGCATTTGGCAGTAAAAACATTAGGCAGTTTCTTTGAAAATGAGTCAACATATTTAATTATAGCTTGATGATTAGCATTTCTTTAGCATCACATGGTTTCTTTCTCAAACATTTTTGAGATTTTTCTTTATTTTTGTTTTAACATTGGGTAATTAAGTACTGTTATTGTAGAAGTGCTTGCCTGCAATGTGTGTTCCTGTACCCCCTCACCAATAAGACTGCTTGTGGTCTGGGTCCAGTAACACACACTTCTGGCTTTAGTTTTTGTTCAGTGTTCTTCATTTTTATGTGATCCCAGTTTGCAGCAAGTCTTTGAAATGGAGCTCATGCAGCTCATGTAGTGTGCTCCGATTCCACCAAGAAGTTTGCATTGTTCCAGCAAAAACAAATGTCATGCCATGCGCTAGTTGCCTTTCCAGCATTTAAAATTCTGGCACGTCATTGGGTATTCTGAATCTGGCATCTGTTGTTTTTTTTTACTGGCTCACTACCATAAGGAACAAAAGGGTTGCTGCGTTATCACTTAGAATAATTCTGCTCTCTCAAGTTTCTCCAGATCTCCCTCCTCAACAGTCAAGCTTTGGTTCCACCTTCCTAAAATTGCATGCAACATCGTTTAGAGAGAGTTTTACACATTGCATCATTAGCTTAATTTCTGTCTCTACTCTATAGTTAAAATGTGCTTGTGCCATGAGCTAAGAGGCAGTTACAGTATTAACAATTTTTTTTTTTTTTAAATATAAAATACCCTTTAATCCATAAGTTTTTCAAACAAATTTTTGTTTCTTTCTCCAACACAAAGACTTACTTGCTCTGTTCTATTTAGTGCTTTTACCATCTTCACGGCTCCTGTGATAGCATTGATGGCTGTCTGAATAATTAACCTTTAGTGTACTTCTTAGAACAGTTACTGCACTACTAGCGAATATTCTGTGTTCTCTCAAATATTCTTAACAGATCAAGAAACACCAAAAGGCTGGAGAGATGTTATTGTTACAGAGGGACCAGAAGCATTTGCTAAAAAAGTGCGTAATCACAATGGTCTGTTGCTAATGGATACAACTTTCAGAGACGCTCACCAGTCTCTCCTGGCAACCCGAGTCCGCACCTTTGACATGAAGAACATATCACCTTATGTTTCTCACAATTTCAACAGACTATTCAGTTTGGAAAACTGGGGAGGTAAATACAGCATTATTTTTTCACAACTATTTTAGGCTTTATTATCATTCCTCACTATCTAAAATAACAAAATTGTGTTGAAGAAACAATTGACAATACTAATGCTAAAAAGTGAGTTTTTTGCTAGTTTTTCACATTGCCTAGCATAAAGCTAAGTTTGGCAGTGGGATTGGTTAATTTGCTACATGTCAAAGGTAGATTGGAATATGATACTGGAAGGAGAGGTCAGGCTTGCTGGCCTGGTCTTAGTTTCTTAGCTGTAAAATACCTACGAAAGCTCTGTTAGTGTTCAGATATTTTAATGCCCCCCCTCACACACACACACTTTTAAATGAAACCGTCTGGTGTTTTAATCTTTATTCTTGCGCGTTTACAACTCAGCAACAGCACAAAAATTTCTCCCCTGAAAAAAAAAATCCAGCAGTTTTCACCACTATTCTGCTCCAGGTCCGTTTTAATTTAACGCAATTTAAATAAAGTTATAACCTAAGAAGCAGGTCAGAATGTTGTGCATTCTTCTCGGTTCAGTGATTAAAGACCACTGTCAGCTGAAACTGGTAAGAAACCCTTCAGCTGGATAAAATGCAGTCTATACTGACTAAAACATCAGGTTTAAACTTGAATGATTAACTTATAAACTTTAAACCCTCCCTTTGCCACGATGGCAGTGGCCAGTACGTATTAGCGTTGGACTGGCTGTGTATCTAATACAAAACACGGATTTGGAGCGATTTACTGTGGATTTGACATTACAAAGGGTTATATTAATGAGGAAAGCATATGTATCACAACCTGTGCTGAGTAATACAGAATTGAAGGATGGTGGGGTGAGGCAGTACACAGAGGTTTAATAATTTAAAACAAGCAAAAGAACAGAGAATGAAATGCTGACGTCTGGGTCTTTTGAGAATATCCTTAGGCTGGACAACTTTAGAGCCCACATTTCTGCCATTGTCACGATACCGATTTCATGGTTTAATTTATTTAAATTGCATTTCATTTAACAGCTTTACCAGACCTAAATAATGAAATACTCTGCACTTTGAAAATTTAATGGCCATTTCAGAATCATAAATTATGAAATCTTTTTTTCTTTTAAATTTCTAACTCAACGATATTCATGATTTTAGGTGCCACGTTTGATGTTGCTCTCCGTTTTCTCCATGAATGTCCGTGGGACCGTTTACAGACTTTACGGAAATTGATTCCAAATATCCCATTTCAAATGCTACTTCGGGGAGCAAATGCTGTGGGATACACAAACTACCCAGACAATGTGGTTTACAGGTAATTAGATCTGGCATTTACTACAGATACTGCTCCCTGATAAAACAACAAAAGTTGTGTATTTTTGCGTAAAATTGGGTGTTTTTAATGACTAAAACCTGATGGTGGTGATGGGGAAAGATCTTCGAAGTAGAAGCTTGTTTGTTAGTTCAGCCAATACTACTAAGGTGAGGGTAATTGCTGAAACTAACCCTCTACTTTCGGTAAATAACGCATCATCAATAATTTTTTTGTTCTTACCTTATTGTTCCAGTTGACTGATCATAGAACAAGATCTTGGTCAACCCTGCTAGGTATCTTTCTGGTTACAGTTGGGAAAAAACAGCTTCTCCAATAGTAAATGAATAGTTTGCTTGCTAGCACCAACTTCCTAGGGGTTTAGGAACAGGTGATTATTCTATGAGGTGTTAATGAAGCTATTAATGTACCATCTGTCTAGATATTTTCTAAAGGGTGGAAATGGATTTTAGGAGGTGTGTGATGAAAATTGAAGAATTTGTACGTGAAATCCAGCTGGTCCTAGGTCAGCTAGCCATTTAACGACAATGCTGGTAAGGGACTTTCCCACTGTTATTGTAATTAACCCTTTTATGGCTGCTAAGATTTTATTATGGTTTTCAGACAGGCAGGATTGCCCATCTATGAGTCTGTTGTCATGGAGCAGGACGAATACACAGAACATATTATATACAGGCAAGACAGATGGAGAGCATTAACAAGACTGGCAGAGGCCGTCTTTATATACTCTGTGTAGTTCCAGTCTCCAGCATTGCCTTGACCAAATGCACTGGACCTCTGGTATCATGATTTATTGGTGACAGGGTCATTGGTGTGTGACCAATTCAGTTTCTGGTCAGAGCTATTACATAATTGTGTGGTGGAAAGTTTTTAGTTGTCACCTCACATGAACTATTACATTTGTTAAAACAGATTATAAAATAGTATTTGTTGGGTGTATTTTAGAGTCCAGTTATCAGAGAGATAAAATTCTTTTTTTTTTTAGCATATTAACAGATTGATTGAACAATCAAAACATGTGGCATTGCTGAGTCTGGAAAATATGATGAGTTGAACATAAAATATCAAAACTTAATGGCAGGTCAGTGTGTGCCACTTCATCTAATGCATCAGTACAAAAAAGCAACACTTGTTTTTGTCAAAACTGACAATCACACTGTGATGCTACTAAATGATAAAGAAAAATAAAACAATTGGGTTTATCATCATTGGACTAAACTAATATGAGTCACATTGAGCATTTTTCTTCATAATCCATTTAAGTATTGAACCACTTTGTTATTGCTTTTTTAAAATTTTTTTTACAGACAGCATTATTTACTGACATTAGCACTAGCATTATATTTAACTATTCAGTCTCTTTTTCCTGTTCTGAAGATTCTGTGAGGAAGCTGTAAAAAATGGCATGGATATCTTCAGAATCTTTGATTCGCTCAATTATGTTCCTAACATCATTGTGGGAATGGAAGCTGCTGGTAAAGCAGGTGAGTTTTTTTTAAATATACATTTAAAACTAAAGGAAACTTACTAATGAGGAAGTTACTATGGTTCAACCTGTGCTGAGTAATACAGATTTGAAAGGTAGTGGGTGAGCTGGTATTACACACTGGACATTAGTTGAGTAGTCGAAATATTGTGCGTGTTCATTACAAATCAGTGTTAGGGATTTGAGGCTGGTAGGACGTTTTCCACACGACCATTGAATGTTCAGATTGACTGCTTATTGTTTTAATTTCCTTCCTCAGGAGGAGTGATTGAAGCAGCAGTGTCCTACACAGGTGATGTATCTGATCCAACAAAAACCAAGTACAATCTGAATTACTATGTAACTTTGTGTACAGAACTGGTGAAGGCTGGCACCCACATCTTGGGCATCAAGGTTGGTGGGATACATGAATAGCACATGCTAGTAGTTTAGAGCTGGTGAACAATTGTTGGGAATTTCTTGTTCCCGGGAGTGGATTATTGTTAAGTCTGTGATCATTTCTCTTTTTAAATTTTAACTTTTTTTGTAGCGGGATGCATGAAATCAAAACTGCCTTGGGCATTTATATTGTTTTTTACTTATTTCTGCATAGATAGTACAGTACTCAGGGCTAGGTATGTCAGTGTACTACTACTGGTGTTTTTAATGGATCTTTATAAAGATGTTATTAAAGACTTATTTGATCTTAATTAAAATGTACGCTTGATTTGGATCCTGTTACTTTGAGCTGAATTTTGACTGAGCAGCTAGTTGTGTATGTTTTTGGTACTAATTTCTCAGGACATGGCTGGTCTGCTGAAACCTCAAGCTGCCACACTGCTGATCAGTACTCTTCGTGACAAATTTCCTGACCTTCCCATCCATGTTCACACTCATGATACAGCAGGAGCTGGTGTGGCTGCAATGTTGGCAGCTGCTGAGGCAGGTGCCGATGTGGTGGATGTTGCAGTCGATTCTATGTCTGGTATGACGTCACAGCCAAGCATGGGTGCCTTAGTTGCTTCGCTGGCTGGTACAAAAATTGACACTGGTGAGTTCTAATGTTCAAATCCACTAAACTTGGTCAGAAAGTTTATTGAAGCAGATGGTACCAGAACTTTTAAAAGTAAATTCTCAGTCCAACATATAATAACATAACAATTATCTCATCACTATTACACAATTTAGTGAATTCATTTATGATTTACAGGAAAATGTTTTAAAATATCATGTAAATTAGGATGGTTTGAAAATTTTTTTTTTTTGTAGAACACTGATACAAATGTTTATGCAAAACCACCAATGTAAATATGCATCTTTTTATTGTTGTTTTAATTAGTTGTTCATTTCTTAGCATAATGAGAGGTTAATATATTTTAAAATCTCTACACGTCTCTCTTATCAATGAGCTGAATGGGTGAAAGTTGACCTGTAGACCAGTCAGAGTTTATTCTAGGTTTGTTGCACCATTTGAAAATTTTTGTAATGCTGACTACATACAGATTTTTCTGTTGATCTTCTAATCTAATATGTTAATTGTCCTCAGAATACAATAATGTACACTTTCTGGTATCTATGACAATATACGTTTAATTAAGAAATAGTCAGATAAAATACTTCTGACTGATTCTTTTACAAATTACATATAAGAAATATAATGGGACTTGTCAATAGAAAAGTTTGTTTTGAAACAATATTCTCGTGTAGTTATTTGAACTATTGCAAATTACATTGTAATTAATGTATTGAAATAAATGCCCCACATCTTGAATCATGGGACTGATTTAGTGATAGAACAGGAAAACTCTGTATTTCAAGACTCCTGTCTTTTATTAGTGTTTTTCTGCTTATTGTTTTGTTTAACTTCAGAAATTGATATGGATGCAGTTTCTGTGTACTCTGCCTACTGGGAGCAGACCAGGAATCTCTACGGTCCTTTTGAGTGCTGTGTCACCATGAAGAGTGGGAATTCTGACATATACAAGAATGAGATCCCTGGTATCGATTCCTACTTGAATTTGTTTTATAATAAATTAAACTGGTTTGTGAAAGAATTGTAGAATTAAAAAAAAAAAATGAAAGCTGCCTCAGAGCCATGAAGACAAGGTTGAGGAGTTCTGTTGTGTTCCTTATTGGTGTCAAAGGTCTGATTACTAATATCTTGTTTGTTTTAGCTTTGGGTGTGACTAATTTTTATTGTTAGCGTTTTTAAACAAATGAAAATGCACTGTAGTCGAACACTTGTGGTCGTCTAAATTCCGTATAAACAGAAATATAAAAGCATTTTGCAGCGCAAGGCATGGAAGCTGTTCTAGCTGCCCAGGAGACTACTTTAATTTGTTAATAAAGTTAATTGTTATTTGTAGACAGAGAATTGAGAGAAAATACTCGTTTTCTTCTTCTCCAAAGAAATAGTGAATGCAGAGAGTTTATTTTTAGTTTCTAAAGGACATTTACAGTGAGTGGGTCTTGTTTCTTTCCAGGATTTCAATTTTACAAAAAAATTTTTTGCTCGTAAGTCATGGAAACCCACAATCACTTTTTACATTATTTTTTTTTGGAGGGGGGAGTAGACTTGGAATGATGCTGCTGCTGCAAGTCTTTAAAGGAAGGATGCTCTTATAAAATGTTTTTTTTCAAATGGCTACAAATAAGAAAAGATTGTTTTTTCAGCATCTCTGATTTGATGCTGCGGATAGCTGACGAAATCCCAGCATCAGTGTCACCGGTCTACAGTATCAAACCAGAAATACTGGGGAAAAAAAACCTCTCACTCTTCCAAACGTTACAGATGTTGCAGTGAGTTTCATAACAAAACATCAAGAAAGGATTACCTTTTTTTTTTTTGAATTCTTGTTCTTGAACCTTTTTTGCAAGCCTGCCAGGTAAACTTCTGTTTTATTGTGTGGTGTTTTCCCATACTGCGAGGTTTCGTTCACAGAGACCAGACTTTCGTGGACCGCCAGCAAGTCTGATAAACCCAGAACTTCTCGGATAGCCAAGCTGAGCACCACCTTAACTTGTATGTCAGACAGCTGCAGAAAGCGTATTCTCACGTTTTGCAGAAGCTATCGTTCTTTTGTGTGCGTTGTCTTCCTTAAAATTTTAGACGTGAAAAGTAACGAAATGCTTTTTGCTATGTATGCATAAATGCAAAAATTGTACTGAAAGTAATGAGCCACAATTAATTATAGGAAAGCCGCTACTTGGACAGGCAAACCTGTGGTTTCATTGCTTCACAGGTGGCGGGTCACCAGAAGTCTATGAATGGTTCATCAAAACAAAGAACTGTGGTTGTTTTTTTTTTTTTGCAAAAGAGGATGTAAACCTTATAACATTTGTCACTGCAGAAAGTGTATGGGGAGTCGTCTAGTGTCTGCTATGAAAGTGTGAAGTGGTAAAGACAGTAACATTGAAGATGAGCCATGTTCAGGGAGGAAGCCAGTAAGTGCTGTAATGTGGATGAACTGGTATCATATATAAAATCACAATTTTTGTCTAAATAGTGGATTTCCTGTAATTAATTACGGCTTATTACTTTAAGTACAACCCTTGTAAAAGCTTTGCTTGTTTTTTTTAATAAGAAAATTGAAGTTTTGTGGCATTCTGTCAACAGGTGGCCAGTATACCAATCTACAGTTTCAAGCATTTACCCTTGGTCTTGCTGATCAATTTGAGGAAATTAAGAAAACATATGTGGTAGCTAATCAAATACTTGGAGATCTGCCTAAGGTTTGTATTTTTCTTGGGATTGTTTGTTAACATACTCCATTAGCTTTTTTTTTTTTTTTTTGATGACCAAAAATATTGAGAGTTTTGGTTTGTTGATTTATAAGTGTTGATAATGTATTTTTATGTACTTCTTTTAAAGGTTACACCATCTTCTAAGGTTGTCGGAGATTTGGCACAGTTTATGGTTCAGAACAAGCTTACAAGAGCAGATGTGGAAAAACAAGCTGAAGAGCTCTCTTTTCCTCGTTCAGTTGTTGAATACTTCCAAGGTTATTTGGGAGAGCCACCTGGTGGTTATCCAGAACCATTGAGAACTAGGGTAGGTAATGTTTATCTACAGAAAGTAAGCTGAGTAGACTTTTTTGTTTCAATTATTGAAATATAAATGAGTAATTGTTATTCTTATTCTGGTGAGGATGACAAGTAGAGTTGATCAGGTGATTGTGAGAATATATTCTGATCTTATTTCAGAATTTAAACACAACTTTTTTTCTCTTGTTTAAAGGTTCTGAAGAATAAACCCAAAATTGAAGGGCGACCTGGTGCTTCGATTCCAATGCTTGATTTTGATCATTTGAAAAAAGAGTTAATTGAAAAACATGGTTACGTGCGGGATGTGGATGTAATCAGTTCATCTCTCTACCCAAATGTGCTAAATGATTTTCTGGAATTTCGCAGTAAATATGGACCGGTGGATTGTCTGGATACCAAATTGTATTTTGTTGGTCCAAAAATGGCTGAAGAATGTGAGGTAACTGAGAACAATCTTTACACTCTGGATTTTATGATAGAAAGACGGCATGTGTCTAGATTTAAAGAACAGAAATTAAAATGAATTCACCTTACTGACGTCTGACAAAAGATGAGCATTGTGAAGATACTCATTTCAGAATCATTTACCATAATTACCATGGCCTGTAGCTAAACTTATAATTTGACTTTCTTCCTGTGACATCTAAAACACTTGAAAAAAAAACATACTACTAAAATCCAGATAGTCTTCCACTGTGTTCTATAAGATGTTTTTTTTTTTTTTAACTTGTTTGTTCTAGTATTGCTCCATTCTGCTAGAACACAAGTTTTCATCTCGACACTTTAAGTGCGTTCATGCAAAATTCCATTTGATTGGCTGACATATGGAAATAGTGTCACCAAGAGCTCTGCCACTGAACTAAGAATGGCATTGATGAAGATATGTGAAGCAAATGCAAAGTTTGTTCAATTTTGGATTGCAGAAGCAAAAAAAAATAGATGAAAGTATGAGAGTTTAATTTTGTAGCTATATTTTTGCGTAAATTTCAAGATTGTGAGAGGTTTACTAAATAAAATACTTGTACTGACATGGCCTAACAAATAATGAATGTCTTTGGTCAATGCTAAGATATGACGTGGGTACAGACAGATTTTGTTCCATCTTTAATACAAAGCAACAAAGTTTTTAAAAAAATCTGATGTTACTAGCTATATAAATATATATATCAAGCATTGGCAAATTCAGGGATGGAGGGATGATTATTATATGGAAGATAGTAAACCATGGAATATACCCATGTATGGCATGCAGACTACAGTTGACCCCCGCGTAATTGCGGTTCGGCATTTGCGGAATTTTCCTTAGAACCTAACTATCGTGATTTTTTTATGGCTTTTTTCGTGGCAATATATATTTTTTCACGCTAAATTATTAATTACAATATAATTTACTGATTTTGTAATATAAATACTAACGTAAATTCAGCAAAATATCAATATAAAATAAACGCTATTTGCTGGAGGTTTGAAAGTAGCCAATCAGAGACGTTATTCATTTCTTCTCTCTGCTGCCCACGAGGCGCTGTCTCAGGCAGATGCAGCCCTGCATCATCCCAGTTTACCGCGTGTAGCTATCTCGAGTGTTTCGCTGAGTGTTGTATTTTTTATTAAATTATTATTATATATTTACGTTTATAGGCATTTTTATGGACCACATCCAACATTCGCGGTTTTTCACTCTTCATGGGTGCTCAGGGGACGTAACCCCTGCAAATACTGGGAGGCAACTGTACTGTGCCTGCACAAGATGCCATTCTCAGGTTGTCTTACCTGGCAACAGTTGCTAAGGCCTAGCATTGTTGGTGAGGAGCTTAATTATTATATGGGGTGGTATTACCAAGCAACCTCAAATTGTAAAGAATAAAAAAAATAATTCTGGTTGAACTGTGGTGGGAAAGGGTACACACGAGTGGAAGCATCCACGTGTAGATTCCACGTGTACACCCTCATGGGATGAAGAGAAACATTAAATTGTGTCATCTCATTTTTTTTAGTGTAGTGGAAGATGTTGGCCTAACTTAGGCTAGATCATTGGCACACAAATAAAATGAAAGACTAGATAATTGATAAATTACAATGTTGAAAATTCAAGGCAGCCTATGTTAAGAAAGCAAGGAAACTGTTTTTCAGAATTTCTTCCTTTTAAAATAAATTGGTTGTGGACAGGAAATCAAAATGTCAGGGAATTAAAGAGTTTGCTTATTATTCTATTTTCAGTTTCATGCATTGAAGAGACAGTAGCTATTGATTATGACACAAGGTAACTGGGAAATATAACTATCTACCCAAGGTTCAGAGATATGGGGACGTTGAAACAATCTGGTCACATTAGGGAAAAGAAATATTAAGTTCTTAATAATGTTCAGAAGCCAGACAAATAGTTTAAGTTCCTAGGGTAGTAGTAATGCAGGAAAAAGATTAAGTATAGTTGGCTTACTCTGCTGCATTAGATGGTACGGTTTGTTTACCCTTTGTTGCAGTTGGCTGTGAAATAGGGGAAAAGGACAGAAATTGGATCAATCCTTTCACAGGCCTATAGACACATGGGTCTTTGCATCACAGAAATTCAAGGAACTTAGACATCCACAAAACATGGCAAAGTGAATTTAGAGTCTGGAAAACAAGGCTGGCTGGCTGAGTGCAAATGTCATTTAAATTGAGCAGAAGCAATAAATTGAAGAAAACAGACCAAGCCTGCATCACTTTGTGTGGGAAGCAAAATTTATCACTCAGTAATCAGAGATGACAGCTAATATCTTGAAGTGAACAGCAACCCAAGGAATTTTCAGAAACTCTTAGGCTTTAGAATGGATACAAGTGATAAGGTTCTAAAGGATCAGAAGAATGCAGCACATACCAATAAGAAACTAATATCTTGTGTGGACTTTACCTGCGATCACGTCGTTCAAAACTTCAGGAATGATAGGTACTAACATGCAGCAAGTGATTGATCTATTTGGACATAAATGACCACACAGTATTTGACAGCCACAAGAATTAAAAAGGCTTTGTGTGACAAACATAACTTTCACAAAATAGGATAGTATACATTTATCTATCCTTATTTCACTTTCTTTTGGGAAACAGCCTAGATCTGCCAAAAATGCAGTGAGCAGCTTATGTACATATACAGTACACTCCCTTTAAAAATGCGCACAACAACTTAAATACCAGTGAAATTGTGTATTTGCTGTCATGTTAACAGAATTTTATTATTTCAGAGTTTTTTTTTGTCATCTGCTGATGGCAAGGTCTGGGGTTCACTTGGACAGTTTGCAGACTGTTGTTGGAGGCAGCATCATGCAGGCTGCTGTGAACAGTAACACCTTAGTAAAGTTTTTTTTTTTTTTAATTCTCATGAATAAATGCAGAGATTCTATAACTACAATTGCTGGGTAATGGGTGCCATTTTCACTAGTTTGAACTGTGGAGAACTCGCATGGCTATGAGTTCTGTGTAATGAAATTATTAATTTCCATCTATTTGTTAGTGTGAGTAAAAATTAATTAGCATAATTGTGTATTCTAAGCAGCAGACTCAAAATAAGTAGTTTGTGATGAGCTTGGTGGGTGTACTGTATTCATGGCGAAATTAATTTCCATTTCTAGCCCAGCAGTATGGGGACGATATTATGCACTAAATTCTCCTACAGCAACATTGGACTACTGCCGACATTCTGGGTGGACAGTGGGGCCCCTCAACCTCGTACCCATGTTTAAATTTCTGTAGGCTGGTGCCTCATCAAAACAATAACCTTAATGTCTGTGCATTGCTCAGTTCTCTCTCTAACGTTTAGTATGGATATAGTGGTAAACTAATGAGGGACTGCGTGCACATACTTGTTTAGAATCTTTATCCTTTTAATCACAAGGCTGGTCCACTTCTTTGTGGTTGGTGAACTCTGAAATGATAACCAATTACTATGGCACAGAGAAGAAATTGATGACAACAACATTTGATTGATTGATTGAGTGAATCTGCTGTAAATACATATTACACATTTTTAAAATACTGTATAAATCAAAATGAAAAGATTTAGTATCTCTATTGTTTATTCTTCACAGGTGGAAATTGAAAAGGGCAAAAAGTTGCACATCAAGACCTTGGCCATTGGAGATCTCCGTAAAGATGGGCAGAGAGAGGTGTTCTTTGAATTAAATGGGCAGCTGAGATCGGTTCACATTAAAGACAACGAAGCCATGAAGGTAACACATCATTCAATATAAAACGTTTTCTGTACTATATTTTGATTTTTTTTTACAAGGACACCCTATTCTTGTACTTACTTCAAAAGATCTCCTCTATTTTCTCAAACTTTTTTTGATACAAGTTAAAATGTAACTGGTTCTATTACACAAAGAAAACAGTAAAATCCTCTCGAGTCATTTAACCAGCCATTGATTTCTGTATTGACTTCATGGACAAGGCAAGCTGATCATCCCTACCAACTTAATCTGAATTTATTGTGAATAACTGTTAATAATATTAACAATACAATTAAAAGAATGTTTATCAAAGTTTGATTATGCAGCTTTGCTCAACAATACAAATAAAGACCTGGCTCACATAGATGGTAGATACATTACAGTAGTTTATTAAATCCTGATGGTGCTGTTATAACTAGATCAAAATATTGCATGTTTCTGAACATGTTCAGTCTGTGAGCACAAGACTTGACACACACCTCCTTCAAAGGTGTCAAACTATGGATATTTTTCAGAATTTTCATTTGGAACACCTTATTTCAGCTACAGTATTCGTTTGAGCAAAGAGGGTGGTTTTCTCCATATTCCTGTGATTCTCCAGGTCCTTGCTGACCAACTTTTGGTTCTTCCCTTTTTTTCAAGAGTTAGGAAAAAAAACAGAACTATGATGTAATTTAAAACATTGACATTTGTCTGCTTGTTTCGTTGTACAGGTGATGCACTTCCATCCTAAAGCAAAGAAAAGCGAGCCTGGTTCGGTGGGTGCGCCAATGAAAGGCACTGTAGTGGATGTTAAGGTGAAAGAAGGGGAGAAAGTGGATAAGGGTCAGCCGGTTTTAGTCCTGAGTGCAATGAAAATGGAAATGGTTGTGACTGCACCGCTAGCAGGAACAGTTAAAAATATCAATGCTAGTAAGACTATGAAATTGGAAGGAGATGATTTACTGATGACAATTGAGTAGAAGTAAAATGGCGAAATCAGAAGCTGACAAAATCAATGCAATTTCACTTTTGTGCATAAATGTTTCATAACTCTCCTGTATATACTTAGTGTTGTGTAAGGCTAACATCGTCAGGAATACCTTTTTCCCTTGAAGACTTTTTAATCGTCTTAGGAGCTAATACTGCCGCCATTTTCGGGTACCAGAAAAGTGGAATTTTGTCTAACCCTTCCCAAGGTGAGTAGCTATGTAGGAACTATTCTCACTCACCCAAGCAGAAAAGAGAATTGATGGTGCCATAAGAAAGATGCTATAAAAGCGTAGAATTATAGTCCCAAGTAAAATGCTATGGCGTTGTGGATATTTAACCAACAAGTAAACATGTCTTCGCATTTATGGTTATGTATTTCTATTTATTTTACAATGGAAATTACTTATTCAGAAAGAATTTGTTTCATGTGTTCATGCCAAAACTTAACCAGATTTCTATAATAAACTGTATGAATTGAAGAAATTCTGGTTCTTAAAGAATAATTTTCATTAATATTTCTTGCTGTAAAATTTGTTTTGTAGATAAATCAAACTGTTGATACAAGTTGTTAATGACTAAGAATTAAAATTACATTAACTAGGATGGAACCAAGCCATCCATGGTAGTTTACTGCATGCTGAATCCTATAGATGGAATTGGCCTGAAAATTAAAAGGTTTTTCTTGTTAAATATTTTAAAAAAAAATCTTCCATTCTGATGCCGCTGAAAAAGCACAAAATATGCAGTTTATAGGTTGCAATACTAAACTCCTAACCACTCTAGCTTATTAATGTAACATTTCTGGTGGTGCTTCAGTGTGCCTCCTGGTAGCACGAGACTGGTGAGCTTGTTATAGATCGTTTTATTGCACTTTACTCGAGATAGTAGTGCCATCATTGTTATAAAATACTTTAAAACTTAAATAAAAGTCTCTATATAATCTGTTGGTTGGACTTATCTTTTCCACCCCTAGAAATAATACGTAAGACGATTAGAATTTTCAGCAGATGGTTTTGCCAGTGATATAACAAAATGTTAAAGCTGATTTTGGCCTCAAAACAACATCAACTACTCCCCTTGCATCAAACAAGGCAGAAGGCAGAAATTTTATTGGTATGAGAGAGCTACAATTACAACCTTTATTTGTCACGAATTGGTGTTGTGTTTTCCAAGTCTGCTGAATACACCACAAACATTAGGGATGGGTTCTTGTGTGTTATTAATGGATGGTGCCAGTTCATTGTCAGGGCAGCCTGTATCCACAGGCTTCTGCACACCCAGTCTTTCTCGTATACCTGAAATAGAAGCATACAACAAGACTGTTTTAACAGACTGTCTTTTAATGACTAATTAAAATAAGAACAGTTGCTGAGGGTAGGCACTTGGAATCCAACAGAGATGTCCAGTTTTGCACACAGGTAAAAGTGGAAAACACAATACTTAGTTGGCATGCCATCATCAACACAGTTATTTGGTGGTGGTCCCTCAATAACCAAATAGATAGAATTCTGCCATTAAAGGAACTGGTTAGGAGTGTGGAGCAGAGACTTGAAGCTTTTCAGCTCACTTGTGCTCTGTCAAACTGCAGTCTTGGTTTGCTTATTCTCTCCTAACCAACTAGATTGGCTGCAGCAGGGACACATCAATGGCAGTTAGGGTACGTGCCACTGTGCACATGAAAGCCTATACACCAGGGTGACTGAAGAGGAGTCAAATTCACTGCATGCAGCTCTTGGTTAGGCCAGATAATTTAGAAGGATCAGCCGGTATGGCTGAGGCAGAGGCCATTCCAGAGGATAGAGTGATAGCTGGTTCCCAATCCTGACCAGGACTAGCTGGGTGACATTGCAGGCAAATTCTTTACCATGTGAATGTTTATAGTGATGCTATTTCAATGAACCCTAGGAAAACATTAATGCACTGATTCTCCCCCCAAAAAGGAGTATGAAAGGCACTAAAAAAGAAAAATTCCTGAGAAAGAGGGATCATCAAAAATATTGCAAAGCATTTAAATGAATATCACACCACATGATTTTTTTGTTTTCTCAATAATTCAGAAACCACATTAAAATGGATGTCTAAATTTCTAGCACTGAGAAAATTACTAAGGAAATGCAATTTTTCCTCCCTGCCAGAAAGCCCTCAAAGAGAATGGAGAAAGCAATAAAAATAGGTACATTATTTGTAATTTATCAATTGGTAAAAAAAAATGTTAATGGTCATTAACAAACCTTTATGGATGGATGTTGAAAGAGGTAATGCCACTGGCCAGTAAGAATGTACTTTATTAATTGCATGCTTCAATATAGAATCACCAGTACACTCACTTTTTTTCACTGTTACAGGCACAATCTCTGTAGTACTAGTTGCCGGAGCAGTGATCACTTTCTTACCCAAGCGCTGCTTCACGCTTAGTGGTTCTTGTTTGGCATCAGGAGACAGTATGCCTTCAGTTGACACCGGTGGTTCGCCCAGTCCTGAAGAATTTAGAAAAAGCCGCCATTCACTTTTCTAGAAAATATGCGAGGGAGGCATTCCAACCACATGCACTACACAAGATCTTATAGATATAATAACCAAATAGTTTTATTTACCTTCGTTACTTATAGTAATTTCAGGCGTATCATGTGATGCCAGAACCATAGTAACTGCTGTTTTCTTTTGTTTCTTTGGCGAAGCCTTCAGCACGCCAGCATATTCCAGAGGTGGTCCGATTTTCCGTTTCACTTCCCCATCCAGCGGAGAGGCGGCAGCTCGTTTTAAACTAGATTTATCTCCCAGTCTTGAAAACACTGACGATGGAGTTGAAGAAGAAGAAGAAACCTAGGAAAAGAATGAATCACTTTCACAGAAATGATTTTGCAGTAGTTAGATTCTTTTCAAATTTAAATATTTCGGTATGAAGTCGACAAACAAAAAGAAAAATACCCACAATCCTGCAGTTAATGAATATGGAGAGGTCAGATTCTTGCATGTGACAAAAAAAAATTATTTTCTATAGCTGTGAATTACAAAATGTCTCGAAAAGGAAATAAGACAGAATTATAGAGGATCTCTTATAAAAATTCAATTTTATAGAGTCTTATTTATCTTGAAATAATAGTGTATTCAGTCAATATGTGAAGTGAAGTTATAACTTGTAAAAAAAGAGACTGAATATTTTGTATAACTCCGAAAAAAGCAGGTCTTAGAAAATCTCCAACAAAAGCTGGTACGCTAATTTAGTTATCGGCTGGGTTTTAGATGAAGTTACTGGCTGGGGGACTTGCATCAAAGATTTTACCTTAGTACACGATGTCAAACTTCTCACAAAAACATTTCCACTTTCCGTTAACGTCACCTGCGGTGATGAAGCTGTTTCGCCAAGGCGTTCAAACACAGATGACTTTTTAGAATATTTGGACTCTTGAACAAACAAGCAAACCAGATTCTTAACATATCAGCAAGGACAAAAAAAATTTTATAAATCAGACAGGAAAAGCTAGCTACAAGCTACATTAAGAAAGGTGAAGTCCTCCCACGTGTGGTAAGTTTGGTTATGGTTGTGCGATTTTCTGAAAGCTATCACACTTTCTGTCAGAAATGAATGTTTATACTCATATTGTAAAGTTTTGGTTCTCAGAACAGAATCTTGCACAAATTTTGTTAATGCGTTAGACCTTTTTTTTAAAAAAGTATTATTTGCTGGTCAGAGGTGGATTATCCAGTAAAGCACCAAAGGACGACAAAATGCCTGCAGAACAAGAGAAAATTGGTGTTGGAAAATGTGTCCAAATGCCTTTAAAGAGAAATGCTGTCCTTAAAGCAGCACTGACCAAAATCTAAAAATAGCATAGGTGCTAATCAAGTCTACATGAATATTTTAGTACCTATTGCTGCCAAAATTACATCTCTTTGTATTCCTTTTTATTTAAGTAAACCTGAAGATATAGAAACTTGGGCTTCTGCGTTTGGAGACTCAGGAGATAAGATTAAATGTCTCCTGTGAGCAGTTGCTTAAAATTGTATTTCAAAAGGCAAACCTATCAGCTTTGCTGCTTAAATAACATTACACTTTAGCTGACTAACTGCCTCTTATGTGTGCAGACTTTGGCAATCAAAATTAGGGAAGCTAAGTTTGTGCTACATAATTTGAATTCCTAAATTGTTCCACATACCTCTTACTATTTGCTCCTGTCGGTTAGAAGAAAGATCCATAGAAACTTTAGGAGACGGATGATTCATGGGAGCAGCATTAGGGTCACTTCCAGTTCCTAGATAGTGATCAATAATTCGACTAGCAGCTAATAAAAGATTTGAAAACAAAAAAATTGTTTAGAATTTTTTTATTTATTGATCATGTGAATTTTGTGATTTAAAATAATTCACCTAAACGTTAAAAAAAAAAATCTTTTATTTAAATTCTGTCATCCATCACTCACTTCTATTTGTTTCTTTAAAAAGGAAAAGTAAAGGAATTTTAAAATAAACAATATCTTGATTTTACGTTTCTGACCAATTTTAGTTCTTCGTATAAACACTTGATTAGAACTGTTTATTTCCATTCCATGGTGGCATACATCAGACATGACGCACCCTGGCTGGCCATCCATTACTGGCTTCAGCCACGACACGATGGAGAATCCACAAGTTGCTGGAAAGTGTCCTAAAAGATACTTTTTACCCCTAGGGTCATTTAATGCTGCAGAAAATGGATGGAGCAAGCTAGGTAGGTACTCTACTGGAATGGGATGCCAAGATTGTGGCGATCATGGGAGAAACCTAAATCTCTGTGAATGCACAGTGGATGGGAGCATTATCAGTCTGCAAGCAGCCATCCCCACCGACTCATTTGACCTTCTAAAGGGACCAGGGTATACCAACAAAACATGCACCAAACCCTGACTCCACACAAATATTACCACCAGAAACTGGAACACAAGAGTTGAGTCATTTGTGTGGCCTTTTCCACATCTGCCAAAAAAAGAAAAAGGCATGATTCAACAGACAGACCACACCAGTCAAGGTATGCGCTCCTTACACTACACAAGGGATCTTTTGGTGTTGGTTACTGTGATCAGTGGTTTATGCATTGGCCTTCTGCCACAACATTCCCTCACAAGGTATGGCTGGAGAGGGGTGTGGATTGCCTTGCATTCAATGTCTGTCATTTGGTCTACTGTTTGATGATGGTTGAAACGTACCATCTTGTATTTCTCTTTGTTACTACAGCAGAAATTGACCAGTGTTTTGGTGCAGCCTACCAACAAAAGAGTCTCGGGCCCTGAGACACCTGCTAGACATGTACCTACTATCAGGCCTTTTTTTTTTTTTTAAATACCACTGCCTTTTAGACTGACTGCATATGTGCTTGTTCAAGCCATACATTGTGTTGTGGAGATTACCTGTCACATCATATGGTCTGCCTAATTTGCATCTGCAGCTCAGGTCAGACCCAAATCTGAAAGGTACATAGGTCCCAATAAAATGGCTAGCCAGTGTGTATACTGGGAAGCATTTAAAATGCAGTATTGGTTTTGTTATTTTTTAAAAAAAAATATTATTGAATTGTGATATAAAAAAAACCAAATAATTTTAGCAAATGTGTTATTTTGAATGTTTATCATTTCAAAGCTGACAGCTTGAGCAGAGCATGGAGTCTGCAGTTTTGCGAAACCTAAAGCCGATGTTTTTGCATATATGGAAAAACAGTCCATATAGATTTTTTAGAAGAGAGAAACCAATTATTGTCATGTACACATTGTGTATGCATCTACAAAAAAGTCAGTTAAAGGACTTCTTTTAACAGACTAATAGATATGCAATTGAAATCAAAGTAACAGCATGTTGATGCACAAATTATCTCTTGCCATTCAGTTTGATACGGAAAGGTTTATTAATAAGCTCAAAGAACCACCAAGATGGACCAGTACTGATGTGTGAATTCTCAATATCAGAGGCGTGGAGACTAATGAAAGACAAAGCAACTCTGCTGGACATTGTTTGTGCGTGCTTCGATGCAACATATACAATAGATTTCAGAGAGCTATATATGTACGTGGACATATGTGAATTTTAGACTTTACTCATGTCTCTGGTAAAATGCCTGATGCAGTGAGGCCCTATAAAAACACAGCACAAATGATTTTATCACACACAAGTGATGACAGATACTGAGAAGAATCGGACTTTGAAACTACAGGAATGGTTTTGGACAGACTATGCTCAGTTG
This sequence comes from Nautilus pompilius, assembly GCA_018389105.1. Classification (NCBI taxonomy): domain Eukaryota; kingdom Metazoa; phylum Mollusca; class Cephalopoda; order Nautilida; family Nautilidae; genus Nautilus; species Nautilus pompilius. The sequence continues at coordinate 547,844 of JACATO010001081.1, forward strand.
GCCACTAGAGTGCAAGATTGTAGCATCTCTACAACATCTTTACAATTGATTCCAGACTGCAATAATTACTGCTAATAGTCCAGTGGTGTCACTGACTTCAGTCGGATATCTTGCAGAATGTACACACCAGTCTCTTTTCTTATTGGTGACAACTTAAAAAGTTTGCTCAGACCGCATTCTTGAGGACCAATTTGGCAGCTGCTGTGAATGGTGTGGATTGCCATCAATTCTAGATTTTTATCCCAGCTTATGGTTCTGCTGCTTCCCTAAATAACCAAAATAACATGGGCCTTTCTGAATTAACGCATCTAGGTATAAGTTGGCCAGCCAAATCCTAATTTGAATAAGCAATTGTGGGATGACAAGTACCAACAGCTGTGGAGAGCCATCCCAAAGCTCGAGTGCAACATCTGCACCAATCCATACTTAGATGCCCATGGTGAATATAACTCCTAATGGATATCCATCATGCTGATACTGAACTGTGACATCACTTATGATAGAAATTGTTTTAGCCTTGCCAGCACACTGTCAGTTTCTGCTGGCTGTTACACATGTATAAGGAAATAGTACTACACGAATACAGAACAGATTTTGTACTGTTGTTATCGCAACTGCTTTTCTTATGCCTCTCAGTAAAGTTCTAGAAACTTTAACCCTTGAAAGTCAGCAGATTTAGATAAATTCCAAGTTTAACTGGGTAGCACTTTTATGGCTACATTTTCAAGTTGCAAAAATTTCTCTAAAATTTTACTACTGAATATTTATAAATAAAAATTAACCAGCAACTTTTGTGGGTTATAATTATGTACTAAAATAGTACATGCAAAATAAGACTCAGTAAAGTAGCAAATGAGAACAGCTTTTAAAGTTGTTTATCTTTAATTTTTTTTCCATATTATTTGGAAAAATAAAACCCCTAGAGCAGCAGTTTCTTTTAACACAATTGTATATACAATTGCTGGCCTCATTAATCAGAATGTTGTTCGACTGTTTAACAACAATGAAACTCAAAGGAAAGTTCTAAGTTGGTTACAATAAACAAACATAACTGATAAAAAATATAGAATATCAAAATAATTATTACAGGGTTTGACTCATTGGAAGTAACAAGTACCTGAAGGTTTCCTAAACTATCAGATAAATTGCATGGTTGGTTGTGTTCACAGCTTTGTAAATCATATGGCATTCATGAACCATCAACTGTTTGAATCTTGAGATTTTTTTTAAGCAGATAAAGCCAGGCTTAAATAGCACTCTTTTTGCTAGCACTGAAAAATCTCTTATTTAGGTAGACAATCATCATCATTCTGTCAGCAAAAAGGGAGGCACATCAGCTGCACTGGATATATCTGGTACAGAGCAGATATTGCCATTCACTCATTTTTGTTTTGAAACAATAGTTTGTTTGTTGTTTTTTTTTTACTAATTATAAAATAGAGGCAGTACAGATTTAAATATTACCTACAGTTCCTTTCAATTTTCATCCACAAAATAGCAAGAGATGGCTGATCTGAATCAACTTTTGCTTTCAAGATGACTCTTCTTCAAGTGAATGATCTAACTTTTTAGTGTTTCAGAAACCATTAGTGCCAAAATCAGGTGAGGCGCTTTGGCATTCTCCACTCCCATGTAGTTAATTCAAAAACCTTGAAAAAGACATAATTTCATACTTTGACCATCACTTGGTTACAAAGGCCTGTGTTAAATTCTCCTCTAGGAAAGGGTCCAGTTAACAGTAAATAAGATGCCATGGGAGAGAGGAACTAAGAGAAACAAGCACGTTAGTTTGCAGTCCTTGTTACAGTAGGCTGAAAAACATTGGATATCGGTGTTGAAATGATCACATCTGGCAAGGAAGGAAGGAAGGAAGGTGTTTAATTCTTAGAGTTTATTTTATAAATAAAAAAGTTGGTATTACTAATTGAAGAGTCTCCAATTACTCACTCACACAGAAAAAAAAAACACTAGAGTTTGCAGTCAGAACTCACCTGTTGACCTGCGACTTGTAACTGAAACAGGTGATCCTCCTGTTTCTCGGAGTGCTTTCTCCCTAGCATCCTAGAACAACAACAAGGTTCAAATCAATCAACCGACTGACTGATCACTGTGCATCTCATACACAACTAGAAAGTAACAAATATTGTTAGAATAAGGAGAGAGAGAGAGACAACCAGCAGATTCACACGAGCAGCAACCATAACATTGAAATTTGAATTTATTTTGGAATCCCTTTTTAGATTAAAGACAGAGTGAAGCCTATGAGCATAAAGTTTAATATCTTCCCTATAATTGGTTTCTTAAATGTGTATTGCATTAAAATTCTCAATAATGACCACAAGCATTCTATAAGACATCAAAGAAATTGTTTACATCTCGGGATTTAAGAGAGAAAGAAAGAAACATGCTGAAATCACTGTTGTCCATTTAGAGTAAATAAAGCACAACAGAGTAAGGTATTAGAATGGCTCAGAATAAAAAATGCTGTGCAGATCAAATATAACATGGGAATACAACAACAGGATACAGCATTTTTATGACACAGGTTACTGTGAACTGTTGAAATGTAATTATAACTGAAATTGGAGAGAAAGCAGAGCAGAGCAGAAGGGAAAAGTTTTAAATTAAAAATTCTTAGGTAGTTTAAATGACAACTGTGTTGCATATGCTTTTAGATTAATTTTGAAATTCATAATTCCCACATCCATTACATTTTTTAATAAAATGATTTTATTTTTCAGGAAAATAAATATGCCACCTGTGTATGAACAGTCTTTGCGTGCTTCAAGATGGAAATGACATCTCCAAGTAAAGTGATTCCCATATCATTAAGGTACTCTTTGGTTAAATCCAACAACATCCCCTTTTGCATTCTGTGGTCAGTAAAAGTCACAGCATAGTTAGTGGCATCACTGGGTGGGATTCCAGCATCAACAAAAAAGTTAATCCAATATGACATAATCGATTTCTCTGGAAAAAACAAGCACACAAACTAATTTATCAGAACGTTATCTAATATTTAACCAAGCTTCAGTGGTATCGAAACACAAAGTATTTATAAATCCTAAATCAAGTCAAAAATATAATATATTTTGAAATAGCACTCATGCCATAAATTGTCTGAAACTTCAGGTAAAACAGTTGAAACAATTCATTCTGATCATCTTGTACAAGGCCATATGTTCACAGGTCAATGCTTTATGATTCTAGCTTGAATTTGAAAACCCTGTGAGGTAGTGAATCAGAATGGTATTCAACCACCTCAGAATCATCAGTATCTTTTCACAAAGTCGGTTTCTGAAATGCAATTACATGCCTGTAATGTGCAGTCATCTGTTTTCATGAATAACATACAATTAGAAAATAAATGTTGTATTCCACTCATTGGCTAACTCACTATACTGTCAAGGCTGAAAGGGCCAGTGTTTAAAACCCAGTCAGGGTTGGCTCAGTTTTATGTAGCTAGTTTCTTTTCGTTCTTCTTCATTTGGTTGAATGTGTGGGTTTCCTTTCACATTTAAAAATAAAAAGTTCTACCAGGGATTTCCCTGCTAAAGTTGGAAGTGCAGAATATACTACATTCTCTAGTGGGTAGCCATAGTACTATACTGCCTCACTAGGGTTGTCTCAAATGTAGAGAGATTATTGCCGTTGTTGAGACTGATGTACAACACAAGATACCTCCAATTCATAGCTTATGACGACTAAGTATTCAGCTAGATTTTATGATCCGTTTTAAATGTGAATATGACTGAAAAAGTTACACACACGTAGTATGTACTTTGGTTAAATAAGTGCATGTAAATAATTTCTTCTGTTTCTGAGCTCTGAAAAATGCTATTTTAGTTACCCTCCAATACAAGTAGTAAGGTGGCACAATGCTGATTTGAGTGTGAGTAACAGAAACTTAGGAACAAAGTATTTAGGGAAGAAAGAGCGAGTGCAACATTGTAATCAGCCAACTCCACAGTATCATTATGCAATTCAAAGTAAGTAAAAAATGTGATTAATAAGCCTAAAAATAGTCTAAGAAAGAATAGGCAGAAAAAAGGAAAGTCAAGAAAAAAATTGCTGCACATTTGAGTGGAGAAGCCATTGCTAGTCCCCCAAATAGTAAGAAATGGACTGCATGATAATGGATTACATGGAAGAGAAGACAATTCATTAGTAAGGAGAATAAAGCAAAACTAGTGTGCAAACACCCCCCCCCGACCCTATAGTTTTAAGATAATGTTTTATGGAATGATGAGAGGATTCTGAAGAAGAGTTTGATGAAATGTATACTGCCTATTTAAATAAAGAAATCAGAAGGCTCCGTTCTGGAATAGAAGTTGGTAAACCAGAATCAATAGGAGGAATCATGGACAGACATGTAAACAGACATATTAGAAAGAAAAAAATGTTATCATCAGCAAGGAAACCATTGGGACAGAATTCCGTTTTTCAGCTGGACAATGATCACGAGTACGTGTCAAACTTTTCAGAAGAATTTTTCACAGAGAAATGTAAAAGCGATGCTGGAATGGCCTGTACAATTTCCAGGCTATCTGAAGACATGAGGAAAACCTACATCACTTAGTCAGTTAAAATCATTCACAATTCAAAAATTGGAGTGAGTCCATGTTGTAAAACTCTTGTTTGCTCCATGCCAAGACATTTGAAAGCTATTATTAAGGCTAATGGTAGTCATAGTAAATATAAACATTGTAAAAGAATGATCTTATGATATAAACATCAAATGCATATTTAAACCAGTTGATTATTTATTTGGCAACAATTTAGCATTCTTCCTGCTGAAATAAAGAATAACTTGCATTAGAATCTTGGTTAGGATCAGCTTGGTTTGGCACACCTCCCTAGCATAGTTTTTTTCTCACTTTTCTTCACCAGCCAGCTACATGGGTTTCATCTGGCACTCTGATTTCCTCCTGTATTTAAGGAATTAAGAGTTCTAGCAGAAACTTGGCCAAAGTCAGAGCACACTGAGCACTTTAGTGTTTCCATGATTTCTGGTGTCATCATGCTCCTAGCCCTTCCATGTCCAGATAGTGTTCTGGATATGGGACATGACAATAACATCATTATTCACAATACTTCTTTTTCCTATTGTATTTTTATACATAAAAGCCTCAGATGCTATGCAAACACATTCTAGCAACCAGTTTTAAAAGATGTTAAATATTTTTTTGATTACATGCATATAGAAGGGGAGAAGTCTTGGACTAAACCAGGGGTGGGCAAACTAGAGCTTGCAAAGCTATTGAGAGAAAAAACAACCTATTAAAATATGCAATAAACAATATATATATAATCACAAAGTACAGCTCATTTCATGGTGGTTAGATATGCGCAGCAGTTGGGAAGTCAGAGCCATGAAGGAATCCACACGTATGCACCACACTACTATCAACAGTTACTAGAAGTAGCTGAAGGACAGAGCTTATCTGATGTCAGTTTGATATTTTTCAGCTTTCCATGTTGCCAGTTTACAGAATGAGTATAGTTGGGCTGTGCATTTTTTTGCCTATGAATAAACTGGAAATTTCCAATGAATGAAAGGAATTTTAAAAATTACAACTGCTTCTTGGCAATTGGTCATGGCGAAGTATGGCAGATCAAGGCTCTTTCCACAGCTGTTTCTTGATTGGCCATTACAAACATCTATCCCCCCCCCTGCCAAAAAAAAAGCTGATACCATTCTAGAAAGCTATTAGTAACAATGTCAAGGGCAGGCAAGTGCTTCTATGAGCCTTTGAAATATGCCAATTTGGATGGGTTCCATCAATTATATTAGAAGATGCAATTTTCGTTGGTATAGCATTTTTGAAAGCTGGGTTGGTGGAATGGTACACCATAGCAATGAAGTTGTTTTAGGTAAAAATAAAACAATAGGAGTATTGACCACACATTCTTTGAACTTAAAAAGTAGCATCGGGGTTATCTTTGAATTTCTAGTTATGTACTAGAAACAATAATTATGTGTATTTTCAGTTATGTAATTAAAGTGATTTCCTTTTCAAATCCGTAAAAAAGCAATGGCAACCAAAAGCAACAACAAACAACAAAAAAAAACAACAACGTGCAAAAAACATCGAAAACTGCACAAAACCAAAACCTGGCAAACGTCTCAGGATTTGCCTACGCATCCCAACAAAAAATTTAACAAAAAAAAAATCAACCAAACAACACAACAAAAAAAAAAATCAAAAAGAAAACACAAGTCCCACAAGATGAGAGAGAAGAAAAAAAAGAGAGATGAACAGAGATGATAAGAATGGGAGAAAGAAACAGATAGAGAATGGGATAGAGAATGGGAGAAAAAGATGGGAAGATGGAAGAGAGAGAAGAGAGAAGATGGGAGAGAGATGGGATAGATTGAGAGATAGAGGAGTCGGAATAAAATGGCTAGACTCCATCGCCTTAATGGCCTCCAGAGGATTTGTTTGAACGATCTGGAGATGTACATTTATTTGTAAGCGTGTAATCTCCCTGAGATGCATTTGTGATAGGAACAAAAAAAAAAGAGAAAGTTGGGATTTTGGCTGGGAGAAGATAAGTATGCAGAAATAGAGGATGGGATAGAGATGGGAGAGATGGGATAGAGAGAGATGGGAGAGATGGGATAGAGATGGGAGAGATGGGAGAAGAGATGGGAGAGATGGGATAGAGATGGGAGAGATGGGAGAGAAAGAGATGGGAGAGATGGATAGAGATGGGAGAGAAAGAGATGGGAGAGATGGGATAGAGATGGGAGAGATGGGAGCGAAAGAGATGGGAGATGGCTAGCGATGGGAGAGATGGGATAAAAGATGAGCGAGATGGGATCGAGATGGCGCGATGGGAGCGAAAGAGATGGGCGCTCTGGGCTCGAGGCTGGGCGAGCTGGGAGAGAAGCGCGGGCAGATGGGCTAGAGCTGGCGAGATGGGAGAGCAAGCGCTGGGCGCGCTGGGATAGCTGGCGAGATGGGCGCACCGCGATGGGAGCGCTGGGCGCGCGATGGAGATGGAGGCCCCGATGGGAGCGATGGCGAGCCCGCGCTGGGCGAGATGGGCGCGCGATGGGAGCGATGGGCGAGAAAGCGATGGGCGCGATGGGCGAGAGTGAGAGAGAGATGGGATAGAGCGATGGGCGAGCTGGGATAGCGCTGAGGCGCGCTGGGCTAGCCTGGGCCCTCTGGGATAGCGCTGGGAGAGCTGGGCCGAGAGAGCGATGGATAGATGGACAGATGGCTAGCGCGCGAGATGGGCCCAGATGGGATAGCGGAGCAGCGCTGGGCGCGATGGCGCGAGAGCGAGCATGGGCGAGCTGGGCGCGCGAGAGCGCTGGGAGCTGGGATAGCGAGAGAGATGGGCGAGACTGGGATAGAGGCGAGATGGGAGAGGGAGAGAGAGCGAGCTGGGCGAGATGGGATAGCGAGCGCGCTGGGCGACTGGGCTCGCGAGCGCGCTGGGCGCGCTGGGCTAGCGAGCGGCGCTGGGCGCGCGCGAGCGCGCGATGGAGCGCCGCGCGCGAGCTGGGCTCGCTGGGAGCGCGCGCGACGCGATGGGCGCGCGAGCGCGCGCTGGGCTCGATGGGCGCGCGCGCGCGCGCTGGGCCGCAGCGCGCGCGCGCTGGAGCGCGCTGGTCGCGCCCGCGAGCGCTGGGAGCGCGCGCGCGCGATGGGAGCGCGCGCCGCGCGCTGGGCGCGCGCTGGGCGCGCCCGCGCGAGATGGGCGCGCGCGCGCGCGCGGGGCGCGCGCGCGCGAGATGGGCGCGCGCTGGGCGGCGCGCGCGCGCGGGCGCGCGCTGCGCGCGAAGCTGGGCGCGAGCTGGGCGCGCGCGCGCTCGCTGGGCGCGCGCGCGCGAGCTGGGCTCGATGGGAGCGCGCGCGCGCTGGGCGAGCTGGCGCGCCGCGCGCTGGAGCTCGCTGGGCGCGAGAGCGGCCTGGGCGCGCTGGGCGCGCGCGCGCGCTGGCTCCTGGGCGCGCGCGCGAGCGACTGGCTCGCTGGGCGCGCGCGCGCGCGCTGGGCTCGACTGGGCGCGCGCTGCGCGCGCGCTGGCTCCGCTGGGCGCGACGCGCGCGCTGGCTCAGCTGGGCGCGCGCGCGCGCTGGGCTCGCTGGGCGCGCGCGCGCTGGGCTCGCTGGGCGCGCAGCGCGCGCTGGGCTCGCGCGCCGCGCGATGGGCGCGCCCGCCTGCTTTCCCCCGTGCCGTCTCGCAGTTGCCCCCCTGGCTTCGCGTTTGTATCCGATTACTCCACGTTTCCATCAGGGCCCTTTCCTAACAAAGGCTGTACAATGCAGTAATCCAGACTTAATTCGGCAGCCACTGTTACCAGTTCTGTACTAATTAACGTAGAAACCCTGACTTCTCACCCTCGTCAGTGGCGGTGGGGGATGGAGGGAGCTGCTGCCTGACCGTGTGGGCCCACACAACCAGACTAACTAAGTTCACTCGTCGTCGTTACTGCATTCAAAAAAAAAAAAAAAATAATAATAATAAAAGTTGCATCTGGATCGGCTACTTGAGGCCGTTCCGTCTGTTTAATAGGCGACATTTAAGACGGGAATTAGTTATTCGAAAAATGCGGAATAAACACAGACATCATACCTGCCATGATTTTCGTTCTCAGTCGTCCTGTCTGGACGGAAGTCCATCTGAGCATGCGCACTGAGCTACCCTTCGTCGGCGACATAGCGTTCCGGATAAATGCCGGCATCAGCTTCGCCATGAATTCTGGTCTCTGTGTTTTTTTTTTTTTTTAAGACGCCAATAAACCAATTTGTCCAAGCATAAACACTTAATCTGCGGCCTCGTAGGTTCAAGAAACCACTTTTAATTAAAAAAAAAAACAACCTGAATTGACTGGTGAATTATTACTTTAGAAAAAAAAAACAAAAAAAAAAAGAGGGGAGGCAACTAAGCATAATTACGTGGAAAGATGCTTTCCTCTCTGGAATAAACCGTCAGAAGATTCCTGTAACTCCTCTGTTTTTAATTCAAATATAAGCCGCGAGTATTCGTATTTCGGTATATATTTCAGTGGAAAATCTAACGATGCGACAACAAGGAACAAGAAGAAGAAGAAGAAAAAAAAAAAACACACGGCTGAAGGTTCATTAATTATATCTTCCATGAACTCCTCTCTTGTACGATCAAGTATTTAATGCTGTTCTTGAAAACGGAGCAGAGCAACTGTAACCGTCGAGATTCCACTCGTGAAGAGACTAGAAAATAAGATGCTCTATATCGTCTGTTATTTTTTTTTTAAAAAAATCAAAGGACCTCCTCTCCCCCCCCCACGCGGTTCACCCTCCTCGTTTCCCTTTGCTCACTCATTTTTACCGGTTGTAAGAACAACTATGTCCACTTTGCATAATTATGGCTGCCCGCAGTGAGATCTGGAGAGAATGGTTAGAGTTTTCTTTTTTAAAAAAAAAAAAAAAGATTGCTGGAGAAGACTGCAGACCCGGGGGGGGGTGGTGGTGGTTGGGCCACATCTTATCCTTCTTAAGAGTTATCGGCCTTTGTCTGTTTTTTTTTTTTTTTGAAAAATCGCTCTCCTGCGTCTGAAGTTGGGTTTGCTCTCCTCCTCCTCCTCCTCCTCTTCCCTTTACCACCAGACTCGGAATGGCCGGGGAAGGCGATGTGTTTTCTCTTCTCTCCCAGCGGTCGGTTCTGTGTGACATCGCATTCGACGGGGGCTTACAGTCGGCAACGCGCGCCGCGTTAATCAAGGAGCTTATTAAGTACATCCTCTACGAAAAGCAGCAGATGCCGTCGCCGTACGAGACGCTGAAGCACGAGTTGATGGGAACGTTCCAGGCGACAGGAGAAGAAAATCGAAGTAAGAAAAAGGTAAGACAGGTTTTCGGTTGTGGGTGGGGTGGGGTGGTGGTGAGAGGTCCCGATGTTTCCGGACAATGATTAACTGTTCCGACGGTTGGAGATGTTATGGCCCTGATGCCGCCGGCGTCTGATTTGTACATAGAGAACATCTCCCTCCCACAGAGCAGATGGACGCTGGTTGAGCCGATGCCGAGAGTCAGGGTGATGGGGGGGGGGTCGGAACGTCGGGGGTTCCCCACGGTTGGCGAGGTTACTGTGCTCGTCTTAGAACCCCGGGACACCACCACCACCACCACCACAGACGAACGAGCGGCTGCTGCTGTTGTGATAGGGGATCTAAGAGATTACCGCGGTGAACCGGTCCATACATGACACCTGGCTGCCACACTCTCCAACGGGGATTGATCGCCTTGGAGTGGCTTGGGCATGGAAAGGCTTCCTCTTTGTACTACCAGCTAATGTTTAAAAGGACCCTTTCCCCCCCCCCTTCATTAGAAAAAGTTGGGAATTACCGAGTCGTGCCGCGCAGGCGGTTTAGAAGGGACTTATTTAATAATCTAGATCTCTTATTTATCGTTGATAATTTTTCAGGGCAAAAAAAAAAAAAAAATATATATATATTTATTTCAGTTTAGGAAATAGAACAGGTAATGTATGCTCTGAATGGTTTTCCACAAGTTGTTGTTGTTAGATATAGACGAGTTTAGGGAAGTACTTGACAAACATTCTACAGGTGTTTGACATAGCAGACATTTTTGCTCCTTTACGAACAGAACTATGCCCTGACTTCTGAGCTTGTCTAGAAATGTTGGCGCTATAATTTAAATCGCTAAACTTGGAAGGAATGTAATTGGTATTTATAAATTTGTTATATTACATGTCAAGTCAACCAGGTGTTCCTAGGCGACCTGTGCGGGTTTTAGTAATTTTTTTTTGGTACTCAGCTGTCTCTATGAATATAAACAGCACATGCAAAATTTTACTCTGAAAATCTTACTCTTTCTTGAAATATGGTCACCCCGAAGAAGTAGGCTGGAGTATGCAACCTTATAACTCAGGGCTTATTTCTTCCCATTTCCGCTGATATATCAATAATATAAAATAGGTGTAAACCTTAAGTTATCTGTGCTGGCCAATTGTTAATTCAGTGCTAACTCTCTTATATTTTTTTTAGTTATTAAGACAAAAATTTTAATTTTGACAAGTGAAACAAACTTTTCATTTTTCTAGAGCCAAGACCTAAATACTAGTGCCTAAAATCTCTCCATATTTCATAGATCGTGTTTCTGAGTGAAGCAAAACGTGCATGTCGAAGATCATAGTTGTGATCACAATGTGTCTGGAGTTATTGGTGTATCAAATAGCCCCCAGATGAAAATTGACTAAAAATGTCAGGTGGTTTATTCATAAACTTGACCCTGGAACGGTAAAATGGTTGCTGGTTCAAAAGTTTAGAAAAAATCCTTCCCTTGGAATGATTGGCTGAGCTCTAATAAGTTCTTGCTTAGATTTGGTAACAAGAAAATGGGGCTTCGTTGACTAGGCTAAACAATATCAGAATTACACCTTGGTGCATTGATTTCAGGGTGGGATTAACTGTATTGAAGAGTCAAAGAAAAAGATCCAACCATTGTTGATCAGCTTTAGAACTAACTACCAATAATAGGAACAGTGGTTACATACAAAATAATATTTTGAAAGGTTACTGAATAAGATGCCCAAAATATGTGCAGCACTTATTCACATAAACAGTGGCTATTTTAATGAAAAGGCTTGAAATGCTAACAACAATTAATGGTTTTATGTTCTGATAATTTATCTGATTTTCCATGAATAATTATTTTGGATGGCAGTGTATCAGTTAAAATGGTGAGGATGATTATGGTTGCATTCTCTTGTTAACTCTGCATGACTTTATTTCAGAGAAGTTAGTAAAATTGCGCCTACTTACATCCATAAAAGCAACTATGTCAAAAACATCAATCTGAAATGGTTATTTGATAAATTTTGGTTAAATTGGTTTAGCTTACTGCTGAATCAACCAAAGTAGGTCAGCTCGTGTCAGATTTTTGTTCAGCTGAAACCTGAGGGATGATTCTAACTGCAGTAATTGATTTAGCACAAAGTCTGAGGTAACCCTTGTACAAGAAATATTAATTATAAAATCTGAAATTCCCAGGATAAAGCAGCCTTGAGATGGATATCATGCTGTCCAAAAGCTAATACTAGAGATGTTATCTACCAATGTATCGCCAACAGGACATAAGAAGAAAACACGAATTGCTTCAGTTTAGTGAAGTCAGATATCACACTAACCTGTTGTTTGTTTTTTTTATAGATTTTAAAAATAACTTTTTCTTAAAAGCATGAAACTAAAATTGAGACAGAATTTATGGAGACCAAAATGCTTATTTGTTCAACAAAGTTTTTAGATTGTTTAATTACATATTTCTTGTTAATATCCCTGATTCTCTGCTGTCCCCCCCCCATTATCAGTTACCTATTTCCTGATATCTTGGAATGTTTTGTTTATCCTTACTGCTAACTTTATGTAGGTAAAAAATATTTGTTGTTATTCTTATTGTATTTAATGAAGCAAAATTGAGTATAGACTCATATTTCATGCGTTCATTTATCATTATATTTGCAGCTACACTGAAGTCTAGAGGTTTCTAGTTTTTCAGTAGTTACTGTTCCTCTTAGATGCCATTTGATCTGCTTTTGAAGAGAGCTTGATAATATCTCATATTGTAAATTTTTTTTTTTTTTTTTAAATAGAAGTCTGTGAAACCATACCAGAGATCATTGTGCATATTGCAGCATAGAAAAGCCAACCTGCTGGTGTCAAACTTAGAAGAACTTTTTCTTGCAATAGATGCCGCATTCAGCAATGCAGCTGAACATGTCCACCATGTGTTTATATTGCTTGGTGCCACTCCTGTGACTCCAAAGGAGATATACTGTATCCAGCTTCCTCCACCTTCAGTGGCAGAAAACGCACTTTCAACCCAATTTTGTGTTAGACAAATGTTTCGACATTTAATTATGTACGATGTTCTAAATGTTGGAAAGAAAATACCTCCTACAAACTTGATGGTTTTATTAAAACCGTGTACTGACCAACATATTTTTGGATTTCATCCCAAATCAAAGTATAAACTTCCTCAGAGAGGTCAGTGTTTCTTTTTTAACATTCTTTGCAAGCAGTCATATATTATCAGGCAAGATGATGATGACGGCAAAGAAGGAAGTGAGTTCAATATTTCTGGGATCCAACCATTACATCTGTCTGACCCCAATTCTTCGGTAAAAGAGGAAAGCCACGAAGAGATGCTTGTAAATGAGAAGAACAAAAGAAATGTTCATGAAAAAGCAAAAGTGCATAAAAGTGAAAATGATGTTGCTGTAAAAAATGAAAACAAAAATGTTTCACTTTCACAAGACTCCTTATGGTACCAATCATGTGTGACAGTCAAAGGTTATCAGATATCTGGAACATCTAACAATCTTTTGTTGACTGAATTTGATTTAACGAGTACTTATTAAGCAGATGCTTGTGTACCAAGTCTCATTCTTGGTAAACTCTTTTCATAACTTACACAAATGGTTATAGATTTATGTTGAATATGTTCATACTTATGTTTAATAAAAAGTTCTAATTCAAGTGATGTTTGATTTATATGGATTAGCATTTTGGCTATAATTCAAAAGAATATTTGTGACTTTGCCATTAGCATGGTTTGACTACAGGTTACTTTGCCATAATAAGAATCAGCAGGAGCTATTTTATATGTATACAGAGAATGAATACGCAGCAGGTATCAGTTTGCCTTTTCTGCCCAATTTACATAACATTGTTCTTTTCATTTTGTTTAATGTGACTTTTTTCCCTTGATTGAATTCTAATGCAACAGATTACTAATAGTTCAGCAGGTATATTGTTATACCTCCAATGTACAGAAAAGATTTGAAGAAAAATTGAACAGGTGGTTAAGAAGTGAGCTAAGTTTATTTTTAATGAAAGAATCAGTTTTTGCAGCCAACATATTTAGAAACCAACTTGCATTTTTATCAAAATCAACCAAAACACAGGTTAAAATGATGAAACATCTGCAATTACTTAAACTAATATCTTCTGTTTATTTTTTTTATTTGTCCCCTTCAGTTGTACTGTAAAAACCAAAACTACTTCCTATTTAACTGTATAATAAAAACTTGCTAAATACTAATATAGTGGTATTTATGTGGAGATCCACACAGATCCCTGCCAGAGTAATTTGTGCAAAAAATTTTAAAGGGGGAATCACTAGCCGATGCTAAAGTCTAATGTTTAGTTTATAGTAAAATAGTAAAGAAAAATTGTTCTCTTGATTCTTCCACTTTCGAGCAAAGATTTGATCACCTAGTTAGTGAGATGTAGATTGCTGAAGTTGAGTGGTCAAATATTAGTGTGCAGCATTGTTGCTAAGATTAATTTAAGTATGTTACACAACAGAATTGGAAAATCATTGCTACCACACTACACTAAATGTGAGGGTGTTTACCAACCCTGACAATGGTATGTTAAAAATGTGAATTTGAGATGGTGTTGTAACTACAATAGATTGTCAATTGTGATTGCCAGTAATTTGAATAGGTCTAGATATTCAAAAAAGATAGGATAATAATGTACTGTATTTGATTTGTCACTTTCTTTTCTGAATCACTGCTGCTGTTTTGACCAGTTAAGCTTTTACTTTTGAGCTTTAATCATGCTAGTATCTATGATTTGCAAAACAAAATCGTGTTCTTTCTAAGGAAAAGTTATCAAACATTTAGGAGTATGTGCAAGCAGCATACCAAAAACTTGTGGGGTTATAAAGTCTAGTCTCAGATTAAAAGATACAGTATAAAATTAGAGTTTGTAGCTATGCTCAAATGTGGTGATGGAAGCAAGAACCTGAGAACAGTGAAAGATGCAGAAGATGATTTTTTTAGGCAAAGTATACAAGTGGTTTATACAGAAAAGCAGGCAAGGAGAGCCCATTTCTGGATTGCTGATATGTGAAAAAAGCTTTGTAAACAAACAAGGTAGTTAGTGGCTAAATTTCTGGTAGTAGTGCTTAAAAAGATTGAAGTCTTGGCACTTTATTTGAAATTAAAGGGTGAAAGCTTTTTGTCAGTCGACCTGCTGATGATTCAAAGAAAAAATTTGAAATTTGTTTGCAGTGTGAAGGTTACTCTTAAGGATACGAATATGCTGACAGAACCAGTTTCAATTGCAAAGATTTGCTGAGAAAAATTACTAGTCAGCGCGAATCTGTGGCGCCTGGATTCAAAAGTAAACAAAGATTGCATTATGCCAATGGTTTGTGCTAATACAGCTGAAATCCACAAGTTGCTTGCACTGTTGATTGACAAAGCAAATAACCTTGCAGCTTCAAACAAAAATATGAATGTGTTATCCATCACCTAAATCTTCCAGAGAAATGCATGAAGTGTCATGTGTTCAGTGATGTTTCAGCCATGTTTTGCCATCAGTGAAAGCACACCAAGTCAACATTGGTTAACATAAGCTTTTGCTTTTGTTGGATAAAGCTCTCTCTCTCTCATTTTAGGTGAATATCTTGAATCTAAGGATGAATTTACAAAAGTTGTTTTGCCTCCCAATGTCACTTCAGTCTTTCAACCCATAGAGTAGAACGTAATTGATTGATTGATACGAATGTTAGTACAGAAAGCAGTTTCTATGGAGTTTGCTGTTTGCTGATGAAAATGAAGAGGGCGTCACAAGCATTTTAAGAGAACAGATTTTACCTCACAATGTATATGGCTGGTGAGACTTGTGTACACCAATTAAAGCATGCTTATTTAGCTAATGTGAACAAACTAAAGGCTGCACTTGCTCAGCTCATCTATGACAAAGTCTGGATTGTGCAGTGATAGAAATCTCATCAATTTCATGCTCATTTGAGTGTAGGTAATTTGGGATGTTCATGCAGTGGTTTCCTTTTGACAATTTTGTGCAAAAGGTTGTCTTAATAACGTCCTGTAAATTTTCTACACTCAAATTAATCTGACCAGAATTTATATTTAATGAAAATTACAGTTGAACCTCATTATAGGGAACCTCTGTAGGATTGGGGGGGAAAGGGTTTGCTATATCAGGGTGTTCACTATAACTGTTTTAGTAATTTGTTAAAGAAAAACAATTTTTTTAAAAAAAATTTGC
Organism: Nautilus pompilius; assembly: GCA_018389105.1. Classification (NCBI taxonomy): domain Eukaryota; kingdom Metazoa; phylum Mollusca; class Cephalopoda; order Nautilida; family Nautilidae; genus Nautilus; species Nautilus pompilius. Next base: position 563,883 of record JACATO010001081.1, read on the forward strand.
ATACCAGCCTTTACCCTGATGATTGACTGAAACTTAAGACTTCCTGCTGTTTGAAGTGTGCCAGCCATCCAATTGAGCACTTGAAATTGTTAATTCCTAGATCACAAATTTGTTGGCATTAGCATGCACCAGATTACCAGAAACTGGCATGTTTCTCTCTCTCGCTGTTTGAAAAGAGAGGAAGAAACTTAATTCTAAACCCTTGTGGTTTGGAGTTGCTTCCTCACAATAGACATCCCACTGCCTACAACAGCTGATTTTTCTCCTTGTTGGCCCATAGTGTTGCAACAGCACTATTAGTGAAGTCACGTTCTCTGTAAATTTCTGGCCAAGTTTTCTTTTGTTCTAAATCAATGTTTGCAGTTTTACCAGGAGACAAACGTTCTCTTACCAGTGGTCACCATCTTTAAACCACGGCACATCACAAACAGTGTGCTGATAGGTTGAAGCATTTGATGCAAATAAGATTGTTATAAAGGATGACCATTACAGCAATTGCCTGAAGGTTTCAATCCAACAGTGAGTTTCAGCCGTATTCGGTGGGTGGGTTATAAGTGTAGGTTTCTACAGGGATGTGCAACTGTACTTGCATTCTAAAATTGTAATATGATTGTGATACATAAAAGAAAGAAACGTACCTATGCGACCAATAAATTATGGTCACATCTACAACTTCAGACTTCAAAAATGTTTATCATTTGCAATAAGAAAACATGCAGACAGTTTGATTTTTTTAATGCCAAATTGGGAAAGTTAACAAAGCATAGGGAAATGCTTGTCTACTGCTACAGGTGATTCATTATTGATGGGAAATGTTATTCTGGTGTACAGTGACCCTGGTTGAAATGAAATAACATTATTTGAATTTGCTCCCATGGATTTTTGGCAGGCTTACAAATTCCTGATGGCAACCAGAACAGTCTTAGGAAATCTGTGCAGACACCATACATGCCAGTCACGCACCGTGTAGACTGATGAGTTTTATAGTATAGCCGTTATCAAATATAGGAAGATCTCTGATATGCAATATCGTTTGAAATCCTAGGAGCAGCGTTCTCTTGTTTTGATTGCATTTTTTTTTTTTCTGATTGAGGTTGAATATCAGTCTTCTGGAGTAGCATCGGAGTACACTTCCACTGGTCTGTCTTAGTACTTCACACTCAACAAAACTTGTGTGGAATTAACAAACTGCCAAGTCAGGAAAAGAGCATACAAGAGCTTTGTTTTTTTTTATTATTTACATTCAAGAGGAGATAACTCTGACCATTCAGATTCAAACTCCTTTGTTTAAACTCAGAAGGTATTTATTATTTAAACAATAAATAAGATACACACCTATTGCAAGGGTTAACAGGAAATTTGAATAAACAGGTGAAAAATTTGTATTATTTTGGGTAGATTGATTCGATAAATGATTTCGTGCTTCTCTCGGCAAATATAAATGTAGTTTTTTTTTTAAAAAAAAATATATATATTTACACAACAGGGAGAAAAGATTGTCAACTTGCACTTATTGGTACAGTGTCTCGGAACCTCGATGGATATTCTAGAAGATTGGACTGCAGAATCAGGAAAGTCGTACTGCTCATGGGTCTTACAATCTTTGATTGCAACGGAGGAACGTCGGTAAACTTTATATTATAACTTTCATTTTGATTTTGTCTATAGTATTTTAAGAAATACAAAAGTAATTCATAATCCGGAAGGAAAAAACGACTCTTCTACAAAGCCTAAACCGCTATTAGTACCGTTAGTTTAGAAAATGAAATTAAAAAACTAAAAGTAATTTTAAATTAATTTTTGTCTGTTAATCCACGTGATATGTCTTTTTTTTTTTAAAGAACCTGTAACACGTAATTTCAGTTCCGCTGATGACGTCATGGTTGTGGAGATAAGCGATTCTAGAACTGTATAGTTCATGGTATCATTTACATAGTAAACTGAAACAAGAGTTTTGTTGGAAAACCTGGATACAGCGACTGCAAGACGTTTGTAGAGCAGAATTACGCCATGTAAACTAGGAAAATTGTCAATTTTGTTATCATTTCCCATAAGAATTATCTTTCAAATTATTGAACACACCTTATTCCTAAATATGCCAAGAGATCATTTATACTTTGAAAGATGGGGAACACTTTCGAGATGCTTCTGAATCCACCTGCTGTATTTTAATTTGCCATTTTTGTTTTACCTGGTAATTTCTTACTGCAGTTACTCTTGTTGCCTCTTTCGAGTTCGTCCACGGGTCGCATTTTGCTTAGATTTCACAAAGTAAACGAATTACGGTTCTCAGGACGATTACCTGGCTGCTGTCATCAATAAATCTTCAGTCTGCGTAGAGTGCATCTCCACGGGGCTCCTCCTCCTCAGCTTTGTTCTCGAGCTTACCCGTGTTCTTTTACGATCTAGAAAAAGGAAAGATCTCCGTGATCTGATAATTCCTGGAAATGGTCGCCGAGAGCAGCGGGCATACACGAGGAACGTGAATTACGTGAAGGTGAGTTGGTGGTGCAGTAACGGGTAGAGGGAGAGCAGCAGGTGCCGCCGAGTGCCAGGCAAAGCGAACTTTTATGGGCACCATCAGGCAGCTCCGGCTGACTACCCCTCAGGAATGTGTATTGTAGCGTATTGCCACCCCAGCACCAGACCTGCAGGATGGCGCGACAGCTTTTATTGCCAGTTTCTTCCGGTTAAATTATTGCACGGCGAAGCGGGTAAAAACTCCGTCTGATCCGAGCGGTGTTCTGGGTTCTGCGCTCTGTGGCGTCTACAGATGTGCAGGAGGAGGAGGGGGGAGGGAGATGGAGAGAGAGAGAGACGGTTTTGTGACGGTGTTTGTTTTATGTCTGGTGGAGCCAGACAGAACCGTAAAAACGGCTCGGACTCCTCTGTGATTGGCCGGCGTTTATCCCCTCGCCGTACCGCAGCCGTTGAATTCACCGGGCAGCATTCATGCGAACTTCCCACCATCTAATGTCAGCTAAGACAAGGAACCATTAAAAAAGAACACCACGTGATTCGCAGTTTTTTTAACCGATTAATGCGAGTTAACAAAGAGATGGGGGGGTGAAACAATAGCCCTTCTTTGTGTGACGTTTCCTGAACTGGCTGCGGGCTCTTTTATTGTACAGTCTAATTCGACTTGATTCTTAAAACGGCTTTATTGGCAAATGCTGGCGGAGATGTTATTTTACTGGGGGTCGACAAAGGGATAAACCAGACACCTATTCGAGGGTCACGGTTGGTGGCTGGGAAAAGGCTCACGGGGAAAGCGTGACAGGGCCGGTCTGTTCACCAGCACCTGAATTACCGCTGAGGTCTGGGGTTACCTATGGAACGGAGCTGGATCATAACGGGAGATTTACTAGCAAATAGATCGGGCCCACCCCCCCTCGTACATTCATAGCCGGCGGGACCTGGCAATTCTAGCTGCTAGTGTTGTTCCACACGAAAATAATAGGGTCTGTTTTACTTCCCGTTGTAATTGCGTAATTCCTGCGTTCGTTTAGTCGAAGATACACAAGTTAGAATGAGTTACTACGTTAGTGGAGAGAAGAATTTACCGTCATGAATGTGAGATTATCAAGAGAGGGAATTTATTAACAATAATGGTGTGATGCAGGTTTCCAAAATCATTAGATATGTTAAGGAATAAAACAGCAGTAAATTGTTTTGGCTTTATGCCCTTAGTAAGGGGTGTAATTAGTAGTTAGCTTAAATTATGGCACGAGAAATAATAAAATAGTATTTACTAATAGATTGAGGGGAATGAATTATCATCAAATGTACTTAATAATTGTAGTACTAATGAATTTAGTAATTGTATTGATGGTCCCTTCATTTCCCCGATGGCTTTTGCTTAAGCCCTTTTGTCTTCCTTTCTCTTTGTAACTGGTGAACCAGTTTGAACTGGACGTAGCTGGTGTACTAATGAATTTAGTAATTGTATTGATGGTCCCTTCTTTTCCCCGATGGCTTTTGCTTAAGCCCTTTTGTCTTCCTTTCTCTTTGTAACTGGTGAACCAGTTTGAACTGGACGTAGCTGGTAGCTTGTCGCTGGCAGAGTTGTGGACCTTTCTTTTGTTGGTGGGGCTCCGTAGATATCCCCTTTATTCGGAAAACTAAATCGTCTCATCAGAAGCCGAGTCGTTACCAACAAAAGGTTTCGAATAGAAAATAACGAAATTTTTACCTGCTCTCATTAGAGAGAACTTTCCAAAAACCGGATGTGTTGGATAAAATGGGGTGAACGCAATTTCCCTCGTATTGTACGAACACTAAGAAGGGACCATTTCCGGCCAGTGCCCTTAGTGGAAATAAACTGACTGTAGTATACTTTCGATCTGCTGTATGTATTCTATGTACATATATAAAAGATGTTTGCCCTTAAACTATTTTAAGCTGATCGTGCACGGAGTCGTACTGGAACTCTGTTTTTCAGATGTGGCTGGAGACGGGAGGAATAAAGACAAACCTACCTCCAGGGAGGTAGGGCGCTAAACCGAACCAGTCTCGACCGGGATTCGAACTTGGTCCTGCAGCCAAGCAAACTACCAGCGGATCTCCTCGCGCCGCCACATCCATCCGCGGACTATTTAGTATTTCGGAAGCTTCCCCCAACCCGAGAATGGGTGGCGCTGAATTTTCGAGGGTTCCCCGACTGACGTTAGATCTGAAACGAAGAAACTGTATTTATTCCCCGTCTGTCCACCGATCCACGGCCACGACATTTACCGCTCATGCAGCAGTTCTGCGGGAAGACCCCTATAATTGGGTTCATGCAGCCTTACGCGTGCTTTAGTTCGCTGTTGCTTTACCGTTGACGGGGCCCTTCTGTCAGTGGTGTGTCACACGCAGTTCCGGTCCAGTCCACCTCAATAATTTGACGAATTCCGTGGGTCATTACTAGGCCCCCTTACAACAACATAAGGGCAAGTTCCGCGCTTTCTCTGATTCTTTTCATTGCATTAGTGCGATTAGCTTCAGCTCTCCTGCTTTTTAAATAAACTGGAAAATCATTTGGGGAAGGAAAAAAGAAAGAAATTCTAGACTTCCACCCCTAGAATGAAAATACTTTCGCAATGAGTCATGGGACTTTGCCCCCTTCCCTTTTAATGGCATCTCCGCGCAACCTGGAACATTTTCCTTATAGTGCGAACCCAGGGGCGACACGAGAATCTTCCAGAGAGTAAGCTTACCCTTGAGCCCAGCCACGAGCACGTGTTATTGACTAATGCAGCCAATAACTGCTCAAGGAACCCGATGGGTTGACCGTTTCACTACCAGTCTCTCCCTTTCCGCTTCCTGTTTTGCCGGTTTTGACAACCACATCCGGTTCGGGAGATCGCGCGATAAAATTACTGACGTCACTGCGATGGCTGCTGCAGGGACCCTGGCGGCAGTAAAACTGACACCGAAGCCGGGGAGCCCGTGTGGCTCTCTCTCAAAGACAGAGGTGGAAGGCCAACATTAGCGGTGTAGCTGCGGTACAGAGTTAATGGCCCCAGATGGAGCATATGGTATACTGGCGTCACAGATGCTAATTCCGCAATAGCGTCCACGGAAATCGTTAAAGAGATTCGTTATCCATTGGAAAGTTAGACCCGTCTGTCAGCAGTGATGGTGATGATGGTACAGATACTGAAAGTGAGTTGATGGCGACAGAAATGCCGGCCATAACGTTTGCGAATAATATAATAATAATAATAATATAATAATAATACTAATAATAATAATAATAATAATAATAATAATAATAGAGAGCACTTCTCCCTGAAGCGTTATTTTTTTTAAATAAAGAAGACGAAGAGGAAAACAAAAATCGTTCCGAAACGAAGTTTGGAAAGATGGAGAAGCGGAGTTTAGAAAGATGGAGAAGCGGAGTTTGGAAAGATGGAGAAGCGGAGTTTAGAAAGATGGAGAAGCGGAGTTTGGAAAGATGGAGAAGCGAAGTTTGGAAAGATGGAGAAGCGAAGTTTGGAAAGATGGAGAAGCGGAGTTTGGAAAGATGGAGAAGCGAAGTTTGGAAAGATGGAGAAGCGGAGTTTGGAAAGATGGAGAAGCGAAGTTTGGAAAGATGGAGAAGCGAAGTTTGGAAAGATGGAGAAGCGGAGTTTAGAAAGATGGAGAAGCGGAGTTTGGAAAGATGGAGAAGCGAAGTTTGGAAAGATGGAGAAGCGGAGTTTGGAAAGATGGAGAAGAAGCGAAGTTTGGAAAGATGGAGAAGCGAAGTTTGGAAAGATGGAGATGGAGAAGCGAAGTTTGGAAAGATGGAGAAGCGAAGTTTGGAAAATGGAAAGAAGAGAAAGCGGAGCGGAGTTTGGAAAGATGGAGAAGCGGAGTTGAGTTTGAAAGATGGAGAAGCGAAGTTTGGAAAGATGGAGAAGCGGAGTTTGGAAAGATGGAGAAGCGGAGTTTAGAAGCGGAGTTTAGAAAGATGGAGAAGCGGAGTTTGGAAAGATGAAGAAGCGGAGTTTGGAAAGATGGAGAGAAGCGGAGTTTGGAAAGATGGAGAAGCGAAGTTTGGAAAGATGGAGAAGCGAAGTTTGGAAAGATGGAGAAGCGGAGTTTAGAAAGATGGAGAGAGAAGCGGAGTTGGAAAGATGGAGAAGCGGAGTTTGGAAAGATGGAGAAGCGAAGTTTGGAAAGATGGAGAAAGCGAAGTTTGGAAAGATGGAGAAGCGGAGTTTAGAAAGATGGAGAAGCGGAGTTTGGAAGATGGAGAAGCGGAGTTTGGAAAGATGGGAGAAGCGGAGTTTGGAAAGATGGAGAAGCGAAGTTTGGAAAGATGGAGAAGCGAAGTTTGGAAAGATGGAGAAGCGAAGTTTGGAAAGATGGAGAAGCGAAGTTTGGAAAGATGGAGAAGCGGAGTTTAGAAAGATGGAGAAGCGGAGTTTGGAAAGATGGAGAAGCGGAGTTTGGAAAGATGGAGAAGCGGAGTTTGGAAAGATGGAGAAGCGAAGTTTGGAAAGATGGAGAAGCGAAGTTTGGAAAGATGGAGAAGCGAAGTTTGGAAAGATGGAGAAGCGAAGTTTGGAAAGATGGAGAAGCGGAGTTTGGAAAGATGGAGAAGCGAAGTTTGGAAAGATGGAGAAGCGAAGTTTGGAAAGATGGAGAAGCGAAGTTTGGAAGATGGAGAAGCGAAGTTTGGAAAGATGGAGAAGCGAAGTTTGGAAAGATGGAGAAGCGAAGTTTGGAAGATGGAAGAGGAGAAGCGGAGTTTGGAAAGATGGAGAAGCGAAGTTTGGAAAGATGGAGAAGCGGAGTTTAGAAAGATGGAGAAGCGGAGTTTGGAAAGATGGAGAAGCGAAGTTTGGAAAGATGGAGAAGCGAAGTTTGGAAAGATGGAGAAGCGAAGTTTGGAAAGATGGAGAAGCGAAGTTTGGAAAGATGGAGAGGAGAAGCGAAGTTTGGAAAGATGGAGAAGCGGAGTTTAGAAAGATGGAGAAGCGGAGTTTGGAAAGATGGAGAAGCGGAGTTTGGAAAGATGGAGAAGCGAAGTTTGGAAAGATGGAGAAGCGAAGTTTGGAAAGATGGAGAAGCGGAGTTTGGAAAGATGGAGAAGCGGAGTTTGGAAAGATGGAGAAGCGAAGTTTGGAAAGATGGAGAAGCGGAGTTTGGAAAGATGGAGAAGCGGAGTTTGGAAAGATGGAGAAGCGAAGTTTGGAAAGATGGAGAAGCGGAGTTTGGAAAGATGGAGAAGCGGAGTTTGGAAAGGAGGAAAAATTAAGAGGAAAACATTATTTTTTCCTTAGTTAAACACTCCCACTAAAATCACCCTTCGCCGGAGTCAGCCTTTTTATTATCACACACATATATACATCACTATTGCTAGTTTAAACACTGCCAACAAAACCAGCAAGAAAACTAACTTCGCTACCCGGGGCTCTCAGCGCTTCTGACGTCATACAACAGTCCAAAGCACCGAAGTTTTTTTTTCCCCCTTTAAAACAGCTAAATTAATCCCTATAAGAAGTGTCACGCGGCTTGTGTTGACATTGACTAAGGAACAACAGATAATTAGTTTTCAACTAAAGTCTTGTCTCCGATTGATATACACGCGCCTAACTACCAGCCGTCGAAGAGGGCTTCAGCTCGAGATTATAAAACCAAGAACCACGAGAAGCTTTCGGAAAGGGAATTTCAAAGAGTGCTGGATGAAAGCCACGGAAACGATACCGGGGGGGGAGCCCTTGGATATGGAATCCAACGGAGAAAGTGATCCCAGTACCCCAAGCGACCGTAAACCAGAAGCCACGGAAACGATACCGGGGGGAGCCCTTGGATATGGAATCCAACGGCGAAAGTGATCCCAGTACCCCAAGCGACCGTAAACCAGAAGCCACGGAAACGATACCGGGGGGAGCCCTTGGATATGGAATCCAACGGCGAAAGTGATCCCAGTACCCCAAGCGACCGTAAACCAGAAGCCACGGAAACGATACCCGGGGGAGCCCTGGATATGGAATCCAACGGCGAAAGTGATCCCAGTACCCCAAGCGACCGTAAACCAGAAGCCACGGAAACGATACCGGGGGGAGCCCTTGGATATGGAATCCAACGGCGAAAGTGATCCCAGTACCCCAAGCGACCGTAACCAGAAGCCATGGGAAACGATACCGGGGGGAGCCCTTGGATATGGAATCCAACGGCGAAAGTGATCCCAGTACCCCAAGCGACCGTAAACCAGAAGCCACGGAAACGATACCGGGGGGAGCCCTTGGATATGGAATCCAACGGCGAAAGTGATCCCAGTACCACAAGCGACCGTAAACTAGCTAGGGCAACAAGCTGTCGAGTACAAGATTGTCGGCCGATGGGGGATGTCCAAGAAACAGCTGCAAGGGGCGGTAAACCGCCGCGGGGCGAGGGTGTGTGACAATACCAATGTCGCAAGACGTGACAGTGAGCGAGCTGCGCCGAGAAGCCGCCTTCCTAGTTCCTAGAAAGACGTCCCGAACAACACGCGAACGGCCTACGATATCCTAAAACGGGAAATCAAAGAGCAAGAAACAAGGAACGCCAGCCGACGGAATCGAGCTCGGAAAATATAAAGCGGCGTGGATGGATGGGGAAAAAAGGGGGCGAAGGATACTATCGCAGAGAGTTGCTGGCGCTGACACGGGGGCGAGTGAAGACCCGAGTGGCGCGTCAACAACGGGAGATAACTCTCGACGACGCGCCTTTGCTGCTAGCCCAAGACAGCAGCGAGACGGTGGTGTCGGACGCCGCCGACCAAGTGGTAATGGAAGTGTACCGTGACTGCATCATAGTGAAAACGAACAGGGATATGCACAGGCCGATAGCCGAAGAGCTCGCGGAAATCATCTTGGAGGTGACCAACAACGCATTCTGTTTACGTTATGAGATGGACTACAAGCCACAAGACAAGATGAACATCGGAATATATGAAGGGCACGCTTTCTATATAATGGACATGGATAAAACAATCGGGGTCTACAAATGCGAAGATTGCGACTCCGTGTTCGATCGCGGATTTAACCTTAAAGGGGCATCTCGACACCTACACCAAGGGGGCAGCAAAGCTCGTATGCCCAGGCAAGCTCTCGGACCACAAAAAGGCGGAATATTGCGCAAAATTCAATAGAGAAGAGATCGAGCCGCATGCAATAGTGCACGACTTCGAATCGTGCTTAACGCCCCGGAAATAGAAAACAAGCACGTGCCGATATCGGTGTCAATCGGAGGAATGCACGCAACAGAAGTGGGGCATCACGTCAACGCCGACCCCGGCCAACTGGTAAAAGACTTCATGAAAACAGTCAGAAGAATGAGAGATGAGATAGCCGCCTTAGTGACAGCAAAACATATACCGATGTTTTACGAAGCGAAGAGGAAACGGCTAAGATTAAAGCGATAAAGAAGAGAAGGCTCTCGGAGGGATGAAGGTATGGTGCGAACAAGTGCCGATCTTTGGTTTTAACTCGGGCCGATATGATATGAATCGGACCAAAAAACACTTCGTGGAAGCCCTAGTGGAATTCAGCAACATAGACATAGACATGGAGTGTAACAGCGTCGTTTTCGAAGTGACAGACGAAATGAAGTTTCTCGATATCAAGAACTTCTTAGGACCGGGAACGTCCTACAAGAAACGGATAGTGGCTCACGAGTGCAAAGACGAGAAATCATGGTTCCCGTACGAATGGTCTGACGGCCCAGACAAGCTAGCATACCCAGGCTTGCCCCCCAACAACCTATGGCCCAGCCTGGCATTCTCAGCTGTCAAACGGCTACACATTAACAGAGAAGTATGAATGATGTCAGAAAGTTTTTCGCAGACAAGGGGTTCAAAACCTTCGCGGATCGGCTGCGCTTTTACAACGATTTAGATGTGGCACCGTTCACGGAAGTGCTGGACAAAAACTGCGCGTTCTGCATTAAGAAAGGCATCGACATCTTCAAGGATGCGGTGAGCTTGCCAGGGGTATCCTTAATGTACCTAACAAGCGGCGGCGATGAATGCATGTACGCTCCGTCAGAGGAAATCTACTTAATGCTGAAAACAGCGGTGGTGGGAGGGCCGTCCATTGTGCTCACCCGTCGCCACGAGTCGTGAGCAACCAAGCTCGGATCGCACCAATACAAGGAGGCGGAGACGTGCGAAGCCATACTCGGGTACGACGCAAACGCGCTGAAGCCTTCAGCGAGCAAGTGCTCGGCGATCAGCTGTTCGGGTTTGCGGAGATGGACATCGAAGTGGCCCGCCACCTCTGTAAGAAGTTCGAGGAGCTGCTGCCCCCTCTATTGTTCTACAACAAAGCGATCGCCAAAGAGAACATCCCGGAATACATGAAAGAATACCGAAAGAGAACGGGGCGGGCGCCGCTGAAAGAAGACAAAACTGGTAGCCGTACCATCAGGAAGCAATCAAGTATGATAAAATGGTACCCGAACCACGGCTTAATAATAACAAAGGTGCGCCGAATCATCAAGCACAAGCCGAAGAAGGTCTACACTTCGGTTCGTGGGGGGCAGGTGACGGCGGCTCGGAGGTCGGGAGACGTTGACGACTCGAAGATGTTGGCCGACGTGTTCAAGCTGCTCCGAAACAGCGCCTGCGGTAAGCTTATCGAGGCGGAGGAGCGCCGAACAAACACGACGTGCTCCCGAGACGCCAAGAAGATCACGTCAGTAACCCACAATGACAGATTCGAGGATATCGACTACGTATCGCAAGGAATATATCCAAATAACGACGCGAAAGATGAGAAATGTGATAGACCGCCCGATCACGATCTAAGCCGTGCAGAAGTTCATGCCAGAAAGGAAGCTGGCCAACCACGCTGCTCACAGGCCGACGGCTCGGGCTGACGAAAGCCGACTACGATTACATCGTGGTGAAGCTCTGTTTAGTCAGGCGCCTGCTCAAGAACGAAAAAAGAAATGGTGAAGAAAGACCCCGCTAGGTTCGGTTATATTGTTGAATATCCGTCTCGGTACAGTAATCCCCACGGAAAAGGAAACGGTCAATCTATCATCCGTTTAGATGATTGCTCACGGACTCGTCGGGCAGCAGTAAAGCCAACGTCTTGCTCAACATAATCAACACCGTGAACTGCTTCAACCGACATTACATCTTTGCGCGGATGCTGTATGACGATCCGTTATATTCCAGTTACCTGGTGTCGCACCTCGAGAAGGTAGGCATCTTGCAGGTACGGAGCCCGTCGTTAAATGATATGCCGGCGATGGGAGAGAGAGATCCGGCCTATCAAAGTCTGATCGTTTTCGATGATGCGTCAGAAGAACCTAAGCATGATGTTCATTTCACAGGATTTCTTCCAAGTGCCAACCATTTTGCGAAGAAATTGCGAGATACTTTTATTTTTCACGACCCGCGTAGACGTCCGCGACATCGCCAACAGAAACGACTTCATGAAGATGTTCCAGGCGGCGGCTGGATGGCTGGGCCTTCTATGATCAACCGCCAAGCGATCCACGCGATAGCTGGAAAGTATGACTGTCGGCCGGGGCCCGCCCGCCCCTGGCGCTATCTCGGGCGCGACCCACAAAGCTACCTCGGGGAACGGGGCAGCGCTGATGATATTACGTCTTTGCTTACCGGCCTTCAGGGCCTCAGCTCGCTCGGTCTTATCCCCGACGATGATGTGAGCGCCCTTGTCACCTCCGTCTCAAGCCAACACGGCGGCGGATTCATCGGCCCCCTCCTCGCTCCTCTCGCTGGCGCTTTGCTTCCCTCCTCGATGGCGGGCTCTGGGCTGCTGGGTAAGGCCTTCGGTCTCCCTAACAACAAGACTCCTTTCTTAGGCGATCTGCCTCTTATCGGCAAGATGTTCTGATGGCTCAAGACAGCATTTCGAATCAGTTTATTAATGACCTCCCCTTCGAGCTGCATCTTCACCGACCCCATCGTCGGCATGTACAGGTGGTTGGCTCAGCACTTTCAGTCCGGAGACGATAAGAGTTATATAAAGCGTGCTTTGTGCACGGACCCTGCTTACCATCGAGTTCTTATGAACAAATCTCTCGATTCCCGTCCTGATGGCTACCAACGCACACTGCTGCTGCTGTCTCTCAGTTTGTTTCTTTTTTTTCAAGAAGAAGCTCGTAGCTATGGGCGATCCTGTTTATATTCCTATTCAATGGCCGCGAAAGGTTATCTCGGCTCCGTCGGCTTGACCGTCGCGACTTTGAAGGCCTCCCTTCTTAACTATATCCGCAAACCCCTCGGCCGCCGAGGTGGGCAACATCGGGACCTCTAACGACGCCAAAGACGTTGTCGACAGCAGCGTCGCCATTAGCGATCTCTCTTCTCTCTCTGCATCTCTCTCTCTCTCTGCATCTTCTCTGCATCTTCTCTCTCTCTCTTCTCTGCTCTTCTCTGCCTTCTCTCTCTCTCTCTCTCTCTTCTCTCTGTATCTCTCTGCATCTTCTCTCTCTCTCTCTCTGCATCTTCTCTCTCTGCAGTTTCCTAGTACCACGGAGCTTGAAAAAACATGGCGACCAAGTCTCTGTGAGAGTGGGGGCCCCATATGATTGTCGACGGTAAGGGTCTCTCTATCCAACCTGCCGTCTCGGATACCATACGGAACGCTATCCCGAACGGCCGGCCTGGTGAACTCCTCGGTTTTGATTCCCGACTTAAATCTTGTTCCTATGCTTGTTTTAAAGAATGATCTGGTCACCGCGATTGACGCTGACAGCGGCCTTCAAAAGACCGCGACGAATCAGCTCGCTGTTAGAGTGACCCCTCCCCCTCCCCCTCCTCCTCCAGCTCTTTCTTTCCTTGGACGACAGTAAATGTCTGAAAAGTCAGGCCCCTTTAACCCACGAGGGTCAGGCGATGATAGAGATGCCAACTCTGCTGATGGAGTCACCCACGACACTGCTGATCACGCTCTGCGTGTGAGCCGTGAGCCGTGCTGAATATTACAACTTCGAGCGTTAACCCCCTAACGGCTCTAAGGAAGCGAGCTGGCAATCCCCGACTGTTCCTTTTAATAATCACTTTTGCAGAGTAAATGCCAATATTGACCACCCCGCCGGAAGGGATCTTAGTATTGTTGGAAGGGTTTCCGGCTTCGATAATACTTTTAAAGCGGCCTTTGGTGAGCGATTTAGGGTCACGGACCGCAGTCACCCTAAAATATCTGGCCCCCGGGGATTTATGTGCTCCGTTTCGGTTCTGTTGTTAAGTTACCCTTTGGTTCTAATAAAAAAAACTGTTGCTATTCAAGGCCCCCGAAGGTCGCATAGAAAAGAAAGCTAATAAAATTCCACACCACTATTCCACCCCCTCCCAGCGACGACACCCGAGCTTGGCACAGTGCTCACTTTAGCGGTGCCATCAATATGCCGGCCGCTGGTCACATCCCCGTGATGGCCGAGTGGGAGAGACAGACAGACAGACACCTCTTCCACCATCTATAAAATCGCTCCTCCTATCCCCGACGCCAACTCGAGTGATTAATAATAAAACACACACAGAGAAGATTCTGTTCATATACACAACGAGAGATGAGGCCGCCATGGTGCCGGTGACCCAGAGAATCGGGAATCTCTCCTCGACAGTTTGGCCGGAGACGGTTCCAGTCAGCTTTCGACTGTTTCTATCAATAGTTCTATTACCCTCTGAACCCTTTAGTTTTGGAAGATCTTCATCTTTCTACAGCCCCGATTTTTTCTCCTTTCCAAACTTCACTTTTCCATCTTTCGCAACTTCGTCCGGAGAGATTTTTGTTTTCTTCTTTGTCGTCTCTATTTAGGAAGATAGCGATTCAGGGACAAGTGCTCTTTTTTTTTTTTTTTTATTATTATTATTATTATTATTATTATTATTATTATTATTATTATTATTATTATTATTATTATTGTTGTTGTTGTTGTTGTTGTTGTTGTTGTTGTTGTTGCAGCAGCAGCAGCAGCAGCAGCAGCAATGCAATAGTAATTCTAATTTTGTGGAATTTAACTATTATTACAAAAGGTGTATTCATATATTATTCTAAATATTAAGAAAAACTCTGTATTTTCTAGATCGTAACAACCGACGAAAGAACGCGTTTTATTTCGACTTGATCATTTTGAGCGTAGTAGGAAAAGAGAGAGACAGGGAGAGGGAGGGAGAGGAGAGAGAGAGAGAGAGGGAGGGACAGACAGAGGCAAGGTGACCGGAGAGAGAGAGAGAGGCACGGGGACAGAGAGAGGGAGGGAGGGACAGACAGAGAGAGGCAGGGGGGAGAGAGAGAGGGGAGGGACAGACAGACAGAGGCACGGGGACAGAGAGAGGGGGGGAGGGACAGACAGACAGAGGCAGGGGGGGAGAGGAGAGAGGGAGGGACAGACAGAGGCAAGGTGACACGGAGAGAGAGAGAGAGAGAGAGAGGGGACAGACAGAGGCAAGGTGACACGGAGAGAGAGAGGGAGGGAGGAAGGGAGAGAAAGAGAAAGGGAGGGACAGACAGACAGAGGCAAGGGGAGAGAGAGAGAGGCACGGGGGACAGAGAGAGGGAGGGAGAGAGAGGGAGGGACAGACAGAGGCAGGGTGACACAGAGAGAGAGAGAGAGAGAGAGGCACGGGGACAGAGAGAGGGAGGGAGGGACAGAACAGACAGAGGCCGGGGGAGAGAGAGAGAGGCCACGGGGACAGAGAAGGGGGGGAGGGACAGACAGAGGCAAGATGACACGGAGAGAGAGAGAAAGAGAGAGGGAGGGACAGATAGACAGACAGAGTCAGGGGGAGAGAGAGGGAGAGGGAGGGAGGGATGTACATTAAAAACGCCGTACGTACCAGGAAGAAAATCACTTTATCGGTTGACTATCACCTGCTAACACTGGCAGGTTCGGTATGTCGTCAAAAAAGACTAATCCAATTGAACAATTAATAAAATTCTTACTCTTAACGTCGAAAATATTTGTATTCTCTCAGCCCTTTATTTTAATCGCGGAAATTTTGTTTAAACCCTGGAAACAGAGAAGCTACGCTCAGCCCATCCTTCTACCTGTATTACTGATGATGTGGACAGATCAGGGCAGTTTGAAACTACAGCAGAATTCCCTCGTGTTTGTTTTTCTTGTATTTACGTACAGTGATTGTTTCCTTCTCTTAGTGTAATTATCAATATTGTCGCTAAAGGCGGTTCATTGTCCTTTATCTTCAGATTCTCGTACGGAAGCTGAACAGACAGCGTCGGGACAGGTTGGAGACATGAATACGTGATGTTTAAAATAAAAGCATCCATTTATTGCGCTTGTTCTGTTATCTTCAAGAATCGATAGCACGACACTGACGAGATATCCCCCCCAAACCCCCACCCCCAACGAAGTCGTTAATTTTAATCCCTTCGGATTTAATTTTCAGAATTTTCTGATTAGCTTTCAGACGCCGGCCGCGAAAGGGTGACACTGTATAGAGAGAGACCGGTCACTGAATTCCTCGTTAGGGACGATCGATTTGACCGGTAGGCGGCGCGAGGGATGCGTCCACCCCTAATAACCACAACCCGCTCCTGACTAACGGCCGAAAAATCTGTTTGGGCTTTTCTCTCTTTTTAAAATCTCTCCTACAGAACATAGCCGAAAACACAGTCAGCCTGGCCGATACAGGGGTTACACATGTATTTATATTATAACAGTCCCCTTACCTAACTTTTCGTTCGCAATAATATAATAATTTATCCTGATGACCCGCTTAAAGATTGTAATTTCATCTTCTAACGTAGACGGACGGTTCCATAATCTGGCTACATTTTTTTTTTTTTTTGAGAGAGAGAGAGAGAGAGAAAGATGACGCCAGTACAGAGATTGGAAGGGAGAGGGAGGAGAAAGATGACGTCAGTACAGAGATGGATGGAAGGGAGGGAGGGAGAAAGATGACGTCAGTACAGAGATTGGAAGGGAGGGAGGGAGAAAGATGACGTCAGTACAGAGATTGGAAGGAAGGGAGAGAGAAAGATGACGTCAGTATAGACATTTGGAGAGAGGGAGGGAGATAGAGAGAGAAAGATGACGCCAGTACAGAGATTGGGAGGAAGGGAGAAAGAAAGATGACGCAGTACAGAGAAGGAGAGAGAGAGAGAGAGGGATGATGTCAGTACAGAAATTGGAGAGAGTGAGGGAGATAGAGAGAGAAAGATGACGCCAGTACAGAGAAGGAGGAGAGAGGAGAGAGAGAGAGGATGATGTCAGTACAGAGCTTTGAGAGAGAGTGAGGGAGATAGAGAGAGAAAGATGACGCCAGTACAGAGAAGGAGAGAGAGAGAGAGAGAGGGATGATGTCAGTACAGAAATTTGGAGAGAGTGAGGGAGATAGAGAGAGAAAGATGACGCCAGTACAGAGAAGGAGAGAGAGAGAGATATGATGTCAGTACAGAGATTGGGAGAGAGGGAGGGAGATAGAGAAAGATGACGCCAGTACAGAGAGAGAGAGAGAGATGATGTCAGTACAGAGATTGGGAGGAAGGGAGAAAGAAAGATGACGCCAGTACAGAGAAGGAGAGAGAGAGAGAGAGGGATGATGTCAGTACAGAGATTTGGAGAGAGTGAGGGAGATAGAGAAAGATGACGCCAGTACAGAGAGAGAGAGAGAGAGAGATATGATGTCAGCACAGAGATTGGGAGGAAGGGAGAGAGAGAGAAGATGAACATAATGCTTTACTAGGTATCAGATTAATATTACAATAATTAATATAATTTTATATACTCCACAGAACTCATTGGTGTGGAGTTGTTTTATTTTTCTTAATTACAACTTAGAATAAATACACGTGTTCAGGTTTTCACTATTTATGACTGTTTGGCAGTTTCTCTCTTAGAAAGGTTTACGAAAGCATCCTTTTCTTCTTCGGGTGAGAAAAAAAACAGTTCCAGAATGGATTATTTACCCGTGAAAACCCAGGCACGGAAAGGGAAATGGTGGGGATGAAGCGGTGTCGTCCTGTTTTCCCCACCACGTACGTGATCTCTCATCCCCACACTCGCACCAGCAGCTGTTGATCTCCCAAGCCATTGCCGCGGGAAGCCGAGTATTATGATCCGCTGACCACCGGCCAAGGCGGTAAGGTGTAGGTAGGACTCGTGGCCCGAATGGGCTCCGGGCTGGGAGTCGGGTCCGTGCGTAGTCGGTCGGTTTTAAATCGCCTCTGTCCGTCCCTCCGTCTCCGCAGCTGCTCACCCACCGATAATCTCTTCGTGACGGGGTCTCGTAAACTCCACACACACACACACATATAGAGGCTTTCTAGATTATATACCTAAACACATGCGCTAATAAGTT
This sequence comes from Nautilus pompilius, assembly GCA_018389105.1. Taxonomy (NCBI): domain Eukaryota; kingdom Metazoa; phylum Mollusca; class Cephalopoda; order Nautilida; family Nautilidae; genus Nautilus; species Nautilus pompilius. Next base: position 581,638 of record JACATO010001081.1, read on the forward strand.
GATTTATTTACCAAGTATGGGACAATTGTGGCTGTCAGCGTGTGTAATTACTTGAGGCGTTTGACAGGTGAATGTGGAAAGGTAACTAGATGACATATAGAACGAACCACCCACCACCACCCAAACTTTTTTTTTTATTTATAATAGCTGATGTGACGGCTAGGAGAGACGTGTTTAGCCGTGGTACGGGGTGATTATCACCGGTAAGTCGTTCGAACGACGGCAACAAGGTCGATGTAAGAAATTTCACTTCCTGCTTTTGCCCCGCCCCGCCCCCAGAGATTTGCCTCTCGACCCGATCGCTCGGTAGAACTCCGATTACACGAAGAAGAGATTCCGTAAATGGCGAAACTCGCTAACGTTATCCTGTTTTGAACGAAAATCACTTCCCGGTTCCAGGATATGGGAGGCGGTGTTGATTTCATGTACCGCCCTCGACCAGAACTATCTCGCAAAACTAGCGACCCATATATAAAGGAATCCCCCCACACCAACCTTCGATCCGCCGATTAACACGGCGGAGATCCGGTCTTACCTGGAGGGGCCCGAACACGCACTTGCCCTTTGACCGGGACTGCGGGCAGACTCGCTCTGCCAGTAACAGCGGACCGAAGACCTCGACGAGAGAACCCTGCATATTTCGGGAAGCGGAGGAGCCGTCTACTTCTCTCCTCCTCCCCCACCAAGTCCGTCCAGGCCGAACAGAGGGAATGCTTGGACGTCTGGCGCGCTGGTCGGGACATTCTTGCAGATGGCGGAAAGTTAGTTGGGTACGTTCGGACTGGCCATCACCCGTGTGTGTATCCGGCCGCTCTTTCAGAGGACAGCATCCCCGCTGACGATAAGCGAGCGCCTCAGTTGCCCTCCGTGTCAAAGCACAATTCTTCCGCAATGGTGGGACAACGTCGATAACGGTTTTCCGTCTCCCGCCAAGTCAGCCGGAACCGTCGAAACGGCTGGCGGTGGACACGGGGACCGTGAGAACCCCCCCCCGCCTAACGGCGGCAATAACAATCTTTACAGCTTCTTTTCTTCCATTACCACGTGAAAAGTTTGTTTTTTACCCACCAGGTGGCTCCTTTCCATTACCACGTAAAAAGTTTGTTTTTTTCCCACCAGGTGGCTCCTCGTGTGTAGCGAAGAGTCATTAAAAAAGACAACAACAACAACAAGTGCTGGGCTTCAATCTCGTTACTTATTATTACTAGATCCGCCAGTAACCAAGTTTAAGAACGATCGAACGGCAGAGGGGGGGGGATGAGGAAAGATGCTAATCTTCATTTGGAGGATACTTCTAGCTGTGGACTGTCAAAGAAACACAAAAATGTAGTAGATCTTTCTGATGTCTCTACTCTCAGAGATGTGAATTATATCCAGGGTTGTGGAAAGAACAGACAGACGTGTAAGAACGAAGTAAAGTTACAGCGCATACCCCCCTTTTCCCGATTTGAAAGCACCTGTTCCACGCACCGCCCTTTCAAGTTTTCCAGGTGAGCTGGCGATGACCCGAGACAGGGAAAGGCGCTGTGTACACACGATTAGAATGACAATACACGTGTAGTCTGTTGTGGTAGGCCCTGTTTGCCGGCTCTACCTCGCCCCGATCGTAAAATTCTTTTCACCTTACTGTCGGGGTCCATCCACCGCCCCGCTATAAATAGGCACCGTCTGGTGGGGTGTCGGCTTTCTCTGTGGGGGCCTGCGAGCGGGATCCTCGGAGAAGACGGACGATTGGGCTGCTGCTGCTGCTGCTGGGGAAGACTTCCGAGAAGAGAGAAGAACGACGGGTCGAGCGATGTTCGCGCTCTCGCTGTTGGCCGTCGGAAGTGTGTTCCTGTTCTGGAATTGCGCCCCGTTCTGTTGGTTCCGCGGGAGACTGGTGGGCGGGGGGTGCGGGCCGTGCCTGGGTAACCGGCCGCCCACGGAAGGCTGCCTCTGCCCCGCGCTGGCCGGAGAGGCGTGCGGCCCCGACGTGGACGAGGACTGCGACGAGGACCTGGGCCTGCGCTGCGTCCGGCCGCCGCTCGGCTCCCGGGCCGTCTGCCAAGGTAAGCCCGGTTAGGGTTCGGCGGCGACCTCCCGCCAAGAAGGAAGCGGAGTCCCGGTCTGCTATCGCGAGGAAGGGGGTGGAGTGTGAGTGTGAGTGTGTGAGAGTGTGTGCGCGCGCGCTCTTCCCCCCCCCGGGACATTTTATTCCCCTAACTATATCTCCATCAGCCCCCTCCCCCCCCACAACAGGTCTGGTTCGATTAACCCCGCAGACGCAGTAGGAGGCAGCTCTTAATTTCTGTATGAAGCGAACTCGAGGCGAGCGCAAACATATTTGCATATCTCATTCATTCCTTTTCCAAAAGAACGTCGGCCTTTCTGTCATTTTGCCAACAAACCATCACCCCCCCTCCTCCCTCCCTCCTCGGCTCTGGGGCCACCATTGTGAGGCCGCCGCCACTAATTCCACACGAGCCGCCCGCGCGCGCGCTTTGTTAGACACGTGACGGCCACATCGACGTCTCCCGCCGATCAGACGGTTTTATCTGCTTCCGCCGAATTCATTAGACTCCCTCCTCCCTCCCCCCCGCTCCTCCCCCTCCGTCGAGGATTGTGGAGAAAATGTAAAGAAAATGACTTTTCTTCTCTTTCTTTTTTTGTTCTCTTAGCAGTGAGATGAAGGGGGGGGCGGGAGCGAGCGCGTTAGGGAGTTCTTGCTGCAAGAGATCCCAGCCCCGCCAGTCGATACCGGACATCATGTCTGCCGCGAGCCGGTGAGAAATATTCCGTAAGAACCCATCCCCGCCATTAACTCCTTGTCAGGAACCGCGGATATCGGGCAGACAGCAGCAATGGCGCTGATCGGCGGCGGTCTATAGGTGCCGCGTCCCTCCCTCTCTCGCCTGATGGTTTATACCCCGGCCGAACAGCATTCGGGATTTCGGTGTGTAAAGGCTACTTTAATTTGTGTTCTTCCAACTCCCCCTCTCTCCATCTTCTCTCTCTCTCCATCTTCTCTCTCTCTCTCTCTCTCTCTCTCTCTCTCTCTCCTCTATTCTCTTCTCCTCTCTCTCTCTCATCTTTCTCTCTCTCATCTCTCTCTCTTCTCTCTCTCTCCATCTCTCTCTCTCTCTCTCTCTCTTCATCTTCTCTCTCTCTCTCCATCTTCTCTCTCTCTCTCTCTCTCTCTCTCTTCTCTCTCTCTCTCTCCATCTCTCTCTCGGTCTTGGAAATAACGAAAGATGTCTTGATGAATGCATCGGTAACGGGAGGAAAGGAAGATCAGACCAAAGCACCGCCCATCTGATGCCGCGGTAATGAACTAATCCGCTGGTTTGTTTACCCGCGCAAGAGTTTCTCCCGTTTCCTCCCCCCCCGCCCGCCCGCCCGCCCAATTCCCGAGTGGAACCCGAACCATCCCTAGTTTCTCGCAGTTCCTCGATGTAAATTACTTCGAACAGAATCTACTTAATACGCTTAGGACGGCGAGCGAACGCGGCGCCGCCTCGTGGAGTTAAGACGAGTGTTTCGCTCATCCCACGCCGGCTCACGTGGTGCGTCGCCATGTTCAGGTGAAGAATACCGGCCCGGGTGCGTCGGTCGTCCTTCCGATCGAGCACCCCGAAGCACGTGTGCTGGGAGGGGGGGGGTATGCACGCATCATGACGAATGCACCCGAGAACGGTGTACCGCCAGGACACGAACCGGCAATGCCAGGGTGACCAGACGAGGTGCGGCGACTGGACCGGCTTGCACTGAGACGAGGGTCGGGCACTCGGAAAAGGAAAAGACACGGATTACAGAAGCTTCGATCTCTGTGCTCGGAGCCGTGTAGTCGCACCTGTGTCTTAGTCGGCAGGGTGCCCCACCGGCTAGTAATCAGTAAAGTAGAGTGAGGCTTACAGAACCGGTGCTGTGCTTCTCGTTTACACGGTCGATCTTGAATGATTCCATCCGTTTTTTTCATTTGGGTACTCTACTCCGCAACGCCCCCTGGGACGTTGTGACAGCAACAGGGCAATCAGTAAACAACTTACTGTCTGTAGTTGAATACTCGAGGAAGTCGAATACCTGGGATGGTTTTTTTAAATAAGTGTTAGTTAGTGGTTACCCGCGACAACTCTTTCCTTGGGTTCGCTGGATGATAAGAACTGCCTCCTCTGGACCACTTGCTGAAGCACTAGTCGAACTATTATTAGTTTTATTAGGCGACACGCTGCAAGGATTACAATTATTATCACTGATAAAAAAAAATTAAAAAAAATCCCAAAGTAAGAAGTGTAAAGGATACTAACCATCTGACAAGAAGCAATCTGAGCACGCGTAGACAGCGCATAGATACGGCTTCCCTGGTGACCGATCCATGAACTACAAAATTTGGATAACGGAAAACGGGCCGATCTCGGCTTATATCGGAAAAGTCGAAATTAACAGGTTACTTACTACATTCTAGCTGTATCGATACGACTTTACTTTGGGCGATATCGGATATGTTTCTGTAATCTTTGACACTACATTAGTGTAAAGGACCGTCACCCCGTGCACATTTAGAGTTCTATTTGATGGAGAGATGCGCGAGTCTGTAGCCAAAATTTGCACTCCTGCAGAAAGAGCTGCATTCTTTTGAACACTACTGTATGCTGATAGAACAATTTGAAAACCCGAAGTCAAACGTACCGAGCATAAAACAGCGTTTTATTGTTTATTATTATTATTTTTTTTTTAGATTTCCCTAGCCCGATGGAAGACAGAAGCATCAAACCGCTACAGCTGTTGATTTCCATTGTTTTAACGTATTTTCCAGGTAGATTTAATCTGGTGGCAGAAAAGGTCGAGCATCACAGTGTGACGCTCCGTTGGCGGGACTTCAAGCCGGAGAATTACCTGTATGAATACATAATTTTTTATTCGGAAAACCTTTTATTGGATTTATCCGAGTGGAAAAGCGAATCAGTAAGTAATGCTTTCATTAAGACTTCTTTGTGCGCGATAAGTCCTGTCTGTGTCCTTACATCGAGTTTATCATGCAATTGGGTTTGTTTATTGTTTATTATTCAGTTAAGTCGTGGTCTACACGCCGGTAAAAGGAACATGAAAGCTCGCACCTTTACAAAGAGCTGGAAATTTAATTTAATTTCACCTACAAAGCTTCTAACTCTTTAAGTCCCGGGACACCTTCAGTAGTGAAGCTGCAGAAATCGGTCGCAACGCCAGACAGACATAATTAGTAATGGGTTACCGACCTTTCGTCCCTTATTTGGCGAATTTTAAATCATCGTGTTGAATACGGCTTTTCAGGAGAAAAGACGTGTTAACAACCGAAAAGGGAACCGTACTGACTGAGACATTCGGGAAGAAAAGACTTGTCGCTAACCGGAAGCACTCTAAGAGAAAGGACATGTTGTTGCTGTTAGTACGATGCCTTTATCAGAATAAAGGAAACGTGTTTGAGCCGTCGTTAAACGTCTCACACGATCAAGGTGATAGACATCAGCCGACCAGAAAATGCTTATTTGTGTGTAGCCCAGCGACTGTTTGTTTGATCGACGGTACGCAGTCTGATGGACAATAAGACCGAAAATGGTATCTACCAAACAAATTTAACTATTTGGTCAATCGTATTATTTATGTGTTTTTTTTTTTAAAATTAAAATGATATAGTGCAGGTCTGTAACTGGCGTAAAAAAAGGAGAGAATTATATTACAGGCTGACGAAAACAAAGTCCAATGTTTGTGTTTGCATATCTCGTACCAAATTAAGATGAGCTTATCCTAAATAAGTTGTGACGTAATCAGCCAGAAGAAAGGGCGGTTACTTTTGGTCTGGGTTCTGGAACCCGAGCGATGCTGCTGCTGCGAGTGGGACACCTCTGATACCGGCGAATGTCGGTCCGAACCGGTTGGCTTTTAGTTAACTGACTTCCGCCGCTTGCTCTCCACCTGATGGGGGTGGGATGGGATGGGATGGGATGGGGGCTGAGTCAGGGAGAAATTTCGGACCCTAGAGTATAAGTAAAATCTGTCTACCAAAAGCGAATATGGACATCTGCAAGGAGAGGAAACCGTCTCGTCTCCGACCGGATTTTGTTCTTTGAATTCTTATACTTGTTACGTAAAGGAAATTACCTGTGCGAAACAATTCAGGGCTATCTGAATTAACCATATTTGCGCGTTTTATAATAATAATAATACAATGTTACACACGGATTTCCCAAGCAGATAATTCCCGTTGTTGTTGTTGTTGTTGTTTTATAGTATGGTAACCTACCGACGGCGACAGTGAGCGGACTCCGGGGTAACACTGTATTCTTCTTTCGGGTGGCCACTTGGATGGACCCGGTCAACGGAACCTATGCCGATGTCTCGTCAACGTTAATTGTCCACACGAAAGGTAAGGAGCATTCCTGGTCGTCGTGTAGAGACTGTCAGAGTTAGGGGACGGAGTTGTTCGAACCCCGGTCGGGCGTTACTGCTACCTTCCCGGCGGGGCGGCGACTTCTCGCCCTTCACCAGCCGGTCGCGTGACTTCTCTCTGGCAGCTCCCTCGGGTTTTCCTCCCACATCTATAGAATAGAAAGTTATAATAGGCATTTTTCCGTCCCTCGCCCGGGCTCGCCTCACACTTGTGGGGACGGGAACTGGCATACAAGGTAATAACAACTATTAGGGAGCTTCCCCAAATATATTCCGGTCCTTAGCTTTCCTCTCTCAAAAGCAGGAAACAATTTTTGTTTGTTGATTAAATAATAATAATAATAATAATAATAATAATAATAATAATAATAATAATAATAATAATAATAATAAAATAATAATAACAACACAACAACTGACGAGCGCAACTGGGATAAACAAGACTTTTCTCTCAGTCGCTAGGCGGCGTTTTAAAACCGGAAGTGTGGACCCCGCCACCTACCAACAATAATTTTAACGAACCCTACCTATACATTCGTTAGATTTTTCTTTCCTTAGACTGAGTGTTAACGAGTCTTTCGGTTTCTACCATAGTTTCTCTCTCTTTCTCTCTGCTCCGGAAATAGGAAATATTCACCCGTTTACCAAGTCGCTACTCCTCACTCTTCAAAAGAACAATAATTTAACCCTTCCCTACCCAGAACCCCGCAGTCTGGGAGATTTTGTTTGAGTAAGAAAGTGCGGTAACAGATGAACTAGATTTCCAGCTCCTTGCTATAAATCTGCTTAGCTTCGTATATACCCAGCTGTATACCCCAGTTGTTACAGTCAATAGACCCCTTTCTCCATCTTCGTGTAAAAGTATGTACAACCGTAGTCTTATCCAATTTTTTAGCGGGCTGCCCTCTGGATGGCAGAATGCTGAAGGTTGGTGAAGTGTATGAGGTCGAATGTGAGGAGAAATGCGTTTGTTCCGATGACGGGAGCTTAAAATGTGACCCAGTCTGTCCAGAGACGGTGCCTCCGGATATTACCAACCCGAACTTCACCTGCAAGCGAACAGAGGTAGATCAGGATCTGTGCTGCCCTCCAAAGCTAGTGTGTAGACCCCGGGATGGTGAGCTTGGCATTTTTTTTTTCTTTTTTTTGTTTTAAGAAGTTTTTATATAACGAACTTTCTCGCAACGACGGCTTTTCCCCCCCTTACCCGCTTACAACGACAACCTAACTCATCTTTGCTGTAGGTTCGTGCGCCTACGACACCGTCCACTATGCGAACGGAAGCAAGTTTTACACGCCATGCTCCGTGTGTCTGTGTCTGGATGGAGAAGTGTCCTGCGTGAATCAGCAAACATGTCCAGAGTTACAGCCTTCCTCCGAATGCCCCGTTCCTACTAAGAGAGAGAGCCGGAAGACATGCTGCCCCCTATGGACATGCCGTACGTACTCAGCTTGCGTTAAGAAACACACGCACCATGTCGGCGCGTATTGGTCAATTAGAGGGGAGGGGAAACCAGGGGGGGGGGGCATTTAGACTTCTGTAAATCCCCCAAGCTTTCAGACCCTGTTTATGGTTGGTTGGATAACCTCACGTGCAGATTGTTCACTATTCTAATAAAAAAAGAGAGAAAACAAACATCAAAGGCGGTGAAACTATTGAGGATTCATAAAATAAATGTTTCGGGATCACGAGATTAATACAATTTGTATTAGTAAACGCGCCAGTAAGCCAGATTATGAGGCATCCGTGGAAAGTGCTGGTCCTCCTCTTTCAGCGGACTTGCGTCCAAATGTCAGGATTAGGTCGCTTTAGCGGATTAACTGGGAATTTTGACGTTTCGGTCGTGGCGCGCTGCTGTTGTCGCTACCCGGCATAACTTCCTCTCCTAAGATCCTTCCGTGTAGTGATGATGTGATGTTCTTCTCGAGAGGGAAAGGACGCGCGGTCAAAGAAACAAGAATCCACGTAAAGAAAGCGGACATTTATTATTTGCTTTTCTGTGTAGAGCAGAGCTGTAAGTGGAAGGAACGCACCTACAGAGATGGCGACCGCTGGACCGAGGGATGCAGCAGGAGCTGCAGGTGTTCCGGCGGCTCCGTGTTTTGTACTGCTCTGTGTCCGGTCGTGGACGTTGGTCAGCGCACCTGTCCGCGGTCCACGAGGCGGCGAATTGGAGGCCGGTGTTGTGAGGAAATCGAGTGCACTGCTGCAGGTAAGCCGGATCATTTATTGGCAGCTCTATAAATGTCCTGTTAACACTATACTTGGCCATTATTAGGACAGGAAGGTACTTCTGGATTGTCAGGCTTCAAAGAACCAAGAGCCTTGCAACAGTTCAGCAGTGGACAGAGACAAGCAAAGCGCTCTGGGTATTTCCGGGATGGCGGTGGGCTTAGTGTCGGTACTAGAAGTGCGGAAAGCATCATCATTCATTGGCACCTGAAGTATAATGGAAACCAGGTGGTCTATAAAATAACCGGTTTTGTGTGGCCAGTCCTCCGACAGAGCGCTTGCAAAGCGGCGGCCACTTCCTTCCTTCAACTTCAGAGTTCAAACAGCGCATTGACGCCATTTTGGGTCTCCGCCATTCGAGACCTAACTGCCGACCCCAAAAAAGGCGCAGCAAAAGTGTCTAAAGATGTCCAGGGCGTAATTCATGTTGATTCTCCCTTCCTCTGGTGAAACCGCTAATGCACAGACATCCGGCACGCAAGCGACGGCCAGGCTTACTGTCAAACTACGCCACGCTGTTGCACCTTAAAGCTCATCTACGGAGATGGGATTAAGTGTTTACTGGTCCCCGCTAAATCTGTTGCCACGTGACCTTTGTCTTTTCGGAGCACCTAAGGGGCATCAAGCTTCAGAGTAATGAAGATGTGAAGGCAGGCGTCCTGGAATGGCTGGTGTTCCCGTCCTAAGCCTTTCTACATTTCTGGGTTTTACCATCACGATGCGGCAGATGAACCCGTTTGGCAAAAAGGGAGTACCTTGAAAAACGAGGAAAAGTTTCATAAACTTAGTTTTCCTTTCGACTTTTCTAGAATAGAAAGTGCAGGTTAACCTCGAGACGTCAAGTCTCTCACATCTGCTGCAGACGACAGTGAGCATCGAGATAGGGGTCGATCAGGTTGTACCCTGCTGTACAGCCAGCCCGGTGATGAGAAATTCCCCTCTTATTAAACCGCTAAGGATCGTGAAGGGGAAACAGCTACCCTCCCCACACACACACACTGATCAAGGAGTCCGACATTAAAGTCCATTCTGCGCGACATCCGGGCACTGTTTAAATGCGTCTAATGACGTCACAACGGAAACGTTACCGACGTACCCTAAAGTCGCATGACCAGGCGTGTATGGCTGGCTTGCACCACGGCAATGCACCCATATTTGATGCTGTCCATCAGATGCCCTGACTGACGCCGCTTCTGTCATGACGAATCGACGCAGTCACAGAGTGTCTGCGGGGTCTCGCGGTGGGTCACCGAAGGCGGGTCCCGTCTACTCTTGCATGATTAGCCTTTGACCTTATCGTCCGCGAAGGGCGGATCTGCCAGACCTCAGCCAGGTAGGCGGGCGCGGCTGCGACCCTCCTCCGACAGGGGCGCCGCGTACGTCCCATCTTTGGTAAACTTCGTCATGTGAACCTTTTTGAAAGGTTTTGTTTTTTTTTTTTAAAAAAAAAAACCAGATGTGGATATTGTTATGCAAATATCCGATCACCCGACCGCGCCCCATAAAGGAGAAGAGAAGCCAGATGAAGCAATAAAGTCGTTATGACTCAAGCCTCGGGCCGGCAAAGAATTCGGCTCCCACAATGGCCGAGGCGACTATAAATAGCCGTACAAGAGATCGCCTTAAAACACATCCACGCATAGTTTTGTTCAGTGTAGTAGAAAACAGCATAAACAAGGGCGAACAATAGCCCACCTTCGTCCCCCGATGGCGTTCTTTTAAAAAAGGAGAAAAAAAATATATATGTAGAAAAAACAATTTTTTTTTAAAACGAACAAGCGACCTCCCGCTTTTATTCCCGAATACTTTCACCGACACACAGAAACTTCGTGGGTTTTTATTAATTGTTTTCTTCAGATGGATACTGCGTCTTTAATTCGCGCGTGTACCGTGCTGGAGATGTTTTGGAAAACAACCCCTGCCAGCGCTGTGCGTGTTCTCCCAACGGGTCCGTGTACTGCTACCCGACGACGTGCTCTCCTGCCGTAAGACCGGAGAAGCCCAGCGCTGTTTGCCCCAAGCCGGAGATCCGTGTGGAAGGGTGCTGTCCGGTCGTCCGGTGCCGGGACCAAATTAACGGTAGGTGCCTGCCACTCGGAGATCAAACGTCGGGGTAAAACCGAGAAAAGGGGCAATGGGTATCTAGTGGCGGCTAACAGCGAATTTCCCCGAAAACCACCCTGAGATGTCACCATACTTTTAAAAAAATGTTATCGGATCAAACGAGTTTTTTGTTCCCAGACGAAGGGATATAAAGGGATTCATTTTGTGTAATTCTTTCTCTGTTTGAAAGAAGCCACTGAACCGAGGATAACTGACGACTACATCCGGCTTTTTTAAAAAAAAAAATTACCATTGTAAATTTTTAATGATTTTGCAAACAACTTTAAATATCAAATCGATCATCTGCTGTTGTTGTTGTTGTTGTTGTTGTGGAGGAGGTTAGCTTAAATAAACCTGTTCCTTTAATGAATAAACTGCAGTTTTAAAGCCACTGTTGGAAGACATTTTATATGAACACCTTGTTGTTGTTACACTTTCAGTGAATTCCAGCCTCGTTGTCGACTTGACGATTATTCCGGAGAGCAGCACCTCTGTCAAGGTCGGCTTCCAGCTTGTCGGTGCCGGTGTCTGGGACTCCGCTGTCGGCTACGAACTACACTATGCCGAGTACACCAGAGTCACGTGGGCACGGGACTTTTATAACGCTTCCTCGATGACGTCATCCGTCTCTGCGGACGGCGCGCCCCGTAAAGTCTTTGTACGCAAAGACGGCCTGAAGAGAAATACCACCTACTGCATGAAGATAGGTGTGAGGGTTAACTGGTCGGCGGCGGCTAGAGCCCGCCGCTCCAAATCTGCCCGTGCTGCTGGTTCCGAAGATCCGGGCATTAACTCCGAGGAAAACCTTTCAAACGGGATTCATCTGCCGAGTAAAAAAGATTCTCTTTCTCAGGTCACGTGTGTTACTACGCTAGACTCTGGTAAGTCACGAGACGAGAGGTTTTACAAGTAGGTAGATGATTTCCGATTGGTGGACGCTCGCAGTTACGCCCCCTTGTTAACCGGCTCGCCAAGCCACGGACTGATGACAGGGTCCTCGAACTCAATCTAAATTCATTTTTAATTGATTTTAAAGCGACCAGGACATAACAAGTAAACAGAATTCCATGTTTATAAAGGCGAAAATGCCGGGTATTTATAAATCTTGTGGGGAACACAAAACGGAAGAAAAAGTGATTCTTGAGCTTGAGGTGCGGCCATTTCTAAATACGGGTAAAATGAACAGACGAGTTTAGTTAGGCATTTCTATAGTTGGAATGAATGGTATCCTAAATAAGGAATTATAAAATGAATAATTATCTAAGAACGAGTTTGTTTAAATAATTAAGGCAGGCGTGGTTCTGAGAGTAGTTTGTGTACCATTGCTTTGAGCAGTGTAGTCAGGGAAACCATTAGCTTCTAATCGAGTGGCAAGAAAGGACACTTGGTTATAATACTTAGTTAATGAAGAAAAGATAGCGCGAGCTTCTGAGAGCGAAACGAAAATAAGATTACATTTTTTATGAAGGCGGAACGAAGCTGTACCATTTTGAGGTAAGTCGTATAAATGGTGATCGAAGTATACATTTTATTATTGCTTAGAGAACAAAGATGGCCTCTGACAACACCTTCAAAGCTCACGGTAAACCGAAGTATGTTAGGCTTTTTTTTTTTTTAATGACATCAAAATTGTAAACAAACCTACGGTGAAGATTGGGTAGTTAATCGGTATAATTAATTTAGAAACCGGTCTTCCACTACTAAGCGTGAAATAAAGGCTTGCGATGGCGGTGCCAAGGGACGATTCCCAATGCCATCACTATCCGTTTGGGGATACGTTTGATCATTAAATATGAAAAATAGAAAACATTAGAAACAGGAGAAACCTCTCTCTCTCTCTCTCTCCCCCCTCCCAGCAAACAAAAGCTCCAGCAGCTATACAACCTTGCTATAATTCTAGGCAAACATCAATGATATATTCTACCGACACATTTATAAATGGCGCAGTATCAGACTAAACCTCCTCGTTATTCGATTATTCACTGCGACGTTACAAACGTTCAACAAAAATTGAAACGCGGAATTATTAAAGTACAAGAGAAGCAAGATCATAATTTAAAGTACCAACCCCTGACAAAATGGGTCCCTTCGTTCATGAATTCTCGGTGATCTCGATCCAACAGGCCGTAAGAATTTCTGACCAGCTCCATTAAGGGGGGGCATCTTTCTTTCCTGAAGCCGGTCAGTCAGTATTCCACTGGCGCCACTCGAGGTGTTGAGCGTAGACGGGGGTTTGCATTAGCAGCCTCGGAGCTTATCCGAGAATTCGCTAATGTAGTTAGTTAGCTTTATCGACAGTAACAACCGCAGCACCCTCGACAGGAGTGGGGGGGGATAGGCTATTTAAAGCTGAAATGTTATTAGAAAATCAAATTGAAAAATGTATAATTATTGTATCGCCGAGAAAGAAATAGTTCAGACAGGTGACTGAGCCATCAGATCGTTCCCCCCCTTTCTTCTGTTAAACAAGATTCGATATCACGATATAGAAACTCGGAATTATTAAGAAAAAAGCTTTTTAAACGTAACTTTCTGTGAGAAAATATAAAACGGTTTCTTAAGGGGCCGCTGTCGGTTACTCGAGATTTTTTTAAATATTCGTTTTGTGTTGGAGGAAACACGTGACCGTGTGAATGCGGTTGTCTCCCGTCACTGCTCCGCGCCGGTGCCTTTAACGGAACGAACCAGGTGATAAGATCTTCCGGTCTGATCAAATCTGCAGTGCGTGGGCGGGCGTTGTCGTGTTGTGATATCACCCGCTTTTGATTCTAGGTGATTGCTTAGCTTCACTTCAACTTCGAACCCCACCCCCTTCTCCCGACAGTTTCTAGCTGGTCTCTTCGGGACCATCCACGTCTCGGGATACTTCAGTCTACGGGTCGACGCTGGTGCGGTGTTGCCTGCCCACCATACTTTCTTGTCTACGTCTGAACCTTTCCGCATGTGCACAATTTTCCTATAGACATCCGCTGCCCTTTCTCCCATCGCGGCTTCTTCCTTATTCTTCCCCTGTCTCTCATAGAGTACAAACAGTATCTTGACCCTCTATTGTCCAGGAGTTCCATCTAGCGCCACTACACACATTCCAGGTATTAAAAACATTGATTTCCAAGCCTGCTCGAATTAATTAACCACCTTAATACCTGTGATTATCGAAGTATCCTTGCGTATGAGATCAATAGCATTTCGACTGGTATCATTATGCACAAGAGTAGCCGTAGTATTAGGGAGGAAATCTGTTTGCTTAGAATAACAACGCCCCTAAAGTTAGGGATGGGGTTAATGAAGATGAATACTGGCTGTAAATTATAAAGAATCACCACGAAGCACGGTGGAGATAAATACTTGGTGACTATACTTCACCGTTTCAGATAGCACCTGTGTCATGGGTAGACACATCATCAAAGATGGACAGAAGTTTAAGAATAGCTGCCGCGAAGAGTGCACCTGTCAAGGATTTCGACTGGTATGTTGGAAGCTGTGCAGGGAACAGCTGACGATGGTTTTGCCATCCTCATCTTGCCCACGTCCAAAACTGGAAACCCCGCCGGGATCGTGCTGCCCTCTCTGGCGGTGCTACCCACAAGGTTTGATCTTTTGGTTGTTATAGTAAGTGGTGCGTGACGAAGACCTCACGCTGTTAGCGGATGAATTGAAGCCCAGTCTAGAAAGTACAGCATCCACGACCTGACGTCATTGTGTGTCAAAGAAAAATACCAGCTCTTGCTGTCCGATTCTAAACTTTTCAAGTATTTAATATCATACAATTATGGATTTCCGACATTTTAACACTGGCCTTTGTTTCAGATAGCATAAATTATCATTATTGTTATTATTTATATTTAAATCATAAATATACTGGCATGAAATAAAATATTCAGTTTGAAATGCACCTGGGGTAAATTCACAAATAAGGCTAATACACATCAGGATAATAAAAGGGTAACATTATCTGAAGAATAAAAAAAATGCATATGATACAAGATAGGCCTTATAATTTTTCTGTAAATTTCGGACTTTAGGATTTATTTTCCTAACGCAATAACGATACTATCTGGCTACACGCACCTGTCTCCACGCTGAGACAGCTGACGGAGCTTCGAAACCTTGGTCGCTAATTCTCCAGCATTTAAACCGTAACTTTAGCGTATTATCATAACTAGACTGTGATAAGGTAAAGGCGGCGTGATCTCGACACTAAGGTGTGCACTTCGAATCCTACTGCAGTCTCTTAAGGGGCCAGTAACTCTGGGATGAAAAGTGCTGGTAAGTCTGTCCAAGAATGTGCTGCCATCTGTTGGAATTTAAATTTAAAAAAAAAAAAAAACAATAGGAGGCAAACAGTGATAGGATTTTGTAGACGAACAACTAATTAGTTAAATGAATCTTTTGATTAGTTAACAGATCCATGGTCGATATGTAGCTGTTCGACTTAGCATTTATTTATTGTTGGATTTTATAGGAGATCGCCTTCCGTCACCTACCCGGAGCTCAAGTCACAATTTTATTCGTAGATTTTTTTTGTTTCTTCGCTTATGTCATCGTCTGTATAAATTTACACGACAGCTGATGGGTGCTTGTACGAAAACGTGACTATGGAAAACGGCGAGACGCTACGAGAAGGATGTTCTCGCAGCTGCACGTGCACGAATGGCAGCGTCTCGTGCCGCCCTGCATGTGTGGAGGAGAAGAAACCTAATCGAGAGGGATGTGTCTTGGTTCCGTTCTCCGACCTGTGCTGTAAAGTATGGATGTGTGATCCAGGTAAAAAAAAACAACTTGTTACGGCGATAGCGGATTTTAAACAAACGTGATTTGATCACGAATTTTTTTTCAAAGTAGGCAACGACTTGCTTTAGTTTTTAATATGTTCATAGATAATCTATTAAGTTTTCAATCATGATAGAACATTTACCGGCACATTTATTATTTAAAAAAAAAAAAAGATGATAAAATTTGCATTATGCAGCACAATTAATGATCATTTATACAAATATTTACAGCCTTTGGTTACATCGCAGCTATTCATTCTACATCCTTTTCAAGTGGTAAAATTGACAATCCCAGTTTGTTGTTATTGCTGTTGTTTTTATCGTGTGAAATTGTAAGGGATATTATGAAACTTGTGCATATTTTCATGGCTAAATACGGTTAGATAGCAGTCCTAGCTATTGGTATCCGTTATCTATAATATAATTGTCGTCCCAACACACCTACTCGTCTTTAAACGTATCTCATTAGTGAACGTGCGTCGTCGGACACATCTCGGTGATAAACTCGTCGCTGTAATCTGCTGACCCCGTGGGCAATCTCACCTATCCCATTGAAATAACTGTTAATACAGTCTACAACTATAGTGTTTATTTTTGTTTTCCCATAAAAACAAACAAAGAGAAAGGATTCATCATACGTTAGCTATCTTCAGCTATTAAATAAATTCATTTTTTAATTTCATTATGTTAACAAGACAGACTTTGTGTATCTGATTGTGTGTGTGTGGTGTGTGTGAGAGAGAGAGAGGAAGAGAGAGAGAGAGGGAAAGAGAGAGAGAAAGAGAAGATGTGGAGAGAGGGAGAGAGAAGAATGTGAGAGAGAGGAGAGAGAAGATGTGAGAGAGAGGAGAGAGAAAGAGGGGAGAGAGAGGAGAGAGAAGAGGGGAGAGAGAGGAGAGAGAAGATGTGAGAGAAGATGTGAGAGAGAGAAGATGTGAGAGAGAGAAGAGGGGAGAGAGAGAGAGAAGATGGGGAGAGAGAGGAGAGAGAATAGGAGAGAGAGAGGAGAAGAGGGAGAGAGAGGAGAGAGAAGATGTGAGAGAGAGGAGAGAGAAGATGTGAGAGAGAGGAGAGAGAAGATGTGAGAGAGAGAGAGAGAGATGTGAGAGAGGGAGAGAAAAGGTGAGAGGAGAGGAGAGAGAAGATGTTCGAATAAGAGCGGAGAGAGAAGATGTGAGAGAGAGCTGTGAGAGAGAAGAGCGATGATGTGAGAAGCGAGAGAGCAGCTGTGAGCGAGATGAGAGAGATGTGAGAGAGCGGAGCGAGAGAGGTGCGAGAGAGGCGAGGCGAGAGAGGAGAGAGAGGGTGAGAGGAGGGGAGAAGTATGTGAGGAGAGGAGAGGGTGAGGGGAGGTAGGGGGCGATGTGCGAGAGACGCGAGAGAGCGCTGTGAGAGCGAGGTCGACTCCCAGATGTGCGAGAGAGGCGCGCGGCGCGGAGGGCGAGAGCTGGGAAGAGAGCGACGCGAGAACGAGGGGAGAAGCAGAGAGGAGAGGAGATGGATTTGAGAGCTCTGCGGGCTAGAGTGACGAAGACCCAAGAGCTCCTCCGAGCTCTCCTTTGCGAGGCGCCGGAGCGAGAGGCGGGAACATGTTTGCGAGAGAGGGAAGAGAGAAACTGTTCGAGAGGGGCGAATGTAGTGAAAGAGGGAACTGTGAGAGAGAGAGGGAGCTCGGGGAAAATGTGAGAGCGCGAGGGGCTGCCTGTTTTCCCTCATCTTTTTTGGTGAAAATTTACATATCTAGGTTACTAAAAGTCCAGTCCACTGTATCCAAACTGAAATATTGCAGCTTTTTATTTGATAAAAAAAAAAAAAAAACTTTTTTAGATTTCTGCCGCGATATATTTATTTAATAATTCCGATCATTTGTCGTTTAAACTAAAAAAAAAAAAAAATATCTGTCCTGTAATCAGGGACCCGATATTCACTTTTGCCTTTCCCCAAAATTGTTATTTTGTGTTTCTTCTTCTAAACATTAAACCGGTGCTGGGATCCCGGGCCATCACGATCGAACGCCACCTGCTGGAATTTTTTTAAAAGAATTTTTAAGGAGCCCCGATATTATTTGTCGAGCCCTTGAAATATCCGACTTTAGTAGTTAGTAACCTTTCCCCGCAGAAAGAAGAAACTAAAAGAAACTGCCTGTAGTTAGGCCAGATCCCGGAGTTGTGTCCGTGCAGGGATCGTCAGCTGTTTAGAATGTCGGGAGGACAAAGAGTCAGGGAGTCTCGATTATGATCCAGCCAGGTGAGCTCACCCCCGGGATCTGTCAGGGCTGCTGTTCTTAGATCTCTCTTTGCCAGGCTATGTGGCTCAGTGCAGGACATTAAGGGTCCTGGGGTCGATTCCCGCTGCTGGCGCATTGCTGTGACCCTTGAGTGAGGTCCTTCACTGGCATTGCTCCAGTTGCTGCTGGGGAGGGAGTGGCCCCGTGTAGGCACTCAGACAGAGGAACCAAGTGCGGGGGATGCTCTATAGCCATGACAGAGGCAAGTCTACTATGACAAGGAAAAGTCAGGAGAATAAACCAGTGCTGAAGACGGATGCACCGGGCCCGAGTGGGCATAACGACTGCGCAACGCATCCCGCTCTCATGAAACGAGTGATGGAAGAAGAATAATATAGCCACCAAACCAGCCGGCCTTCCATCAAGTGACGCCCATTTCGTAACTGTAAGATAAACCCGGCTCGTAATTATTTCAAGAACGATAACCAAGTTGTGTTTAGGTTTTGAAAAGTTACTTCCCTTATGCTTAAAAAAAAAAAAGCTGCTATTTCGCTCGTGAGGAGAGATTTCAGTTTTTGGTTGAACTTTAATATAAAACGGAACTCACCTCGTTACACGTTGTTTGTTGTTGTTGTTGTTTGTTTTAAAAGGGTTAATCATCTAAAAAACAGTTCGCCCACCCAACTCCCTGGAAACTCGTCTCGCGTTCTGCTTCAGTTTCGTTCGCGTCGAATTCACTTTTTATCACGACGAGAACAAAGAGCAGCAGCAGCAGCAGCAACCGACCCGGGGGGGGGGGCAGGTGGTAGCGGGTTAGCTCCGTAAGGGGACCGTTGCTCCTGTACCGGGTTCGATCCCAGGCTGGGGTCGGAGGAGAGTTGTCGCTGATGATCGCCATAGCGTGAAACAGCTGTACGACTTCTCCTTGGTGTCCGACGTGAGAGAGACTTCCCGGGTCCTTGGGGCCCACGGTGTCGGGGGACCGGGCCGTTTGTCGGCTCGACGAACATCTCTCAGTAACGAGGAGGACTCGACAGAGAACAGGCCTCTTGTCTTTACGGGATGCGATGCCATTGCAAGAACCTCGTTCGGAAGTCCAACTCGCTCAACAACAACAACAACAACAAAAGATCTGTTCGTAAATTTCCGGTAGATGTCGCTGTTGGAAGTAACAGTAAAGAAAACGCTGCTGTTTAAATACGCGGCAGGTAAACGTAAGTCTGGTATAGGAGGGGGGAAGGGATGTCCTGCGACTTCATCTGAATGCGAGATTGTTTCAGGTGCCGCGAGGTTCTGCGGTCCGCCAGAAGTACTGACTCGGCCCGTGTTAAGGGGTGAAACAGAACGGAGCCGCCGGGGTTGGGGTCCTCGCCGAGAGGCGCGCGAAGCGTGTGTCGGTCTCTGCGAACATCCACAATGTCTATTTAACTCTCCCCCCCTTCCTTCTACAGCTGAGCGTGAGAGTGATTCCTCCCACAGCTACAGGAACGACTACTAATCGTCTTCCGCTTCCATCCTCAGAAAGACGTCCCGTGCGATCAGTTTCCGTGAGGGTCCAGCTAAAGTTCTATGGGGTCTGCACGAGCTCCCATGACCGGCTCGCTGCGGAGGAGTTCACCCGCGCCTTTATTAATGAGCTCGAGAAGAACGACCTGTGCCCGGAAAGAACTCACCGCAGCCTCCATGTTTGTGGCCACGGCAACGTGGCAAGCACGTGTCACGTGAACGGCTCGCTGAGCGTCTCTCTGAATGGAACGGCCCAACTCGAGTAAGTTGTTTGTAGCCGTGGCGTGGCCACTAAGGGCACAACCCAGGCACATTTTTACAGTTCGTCAGTTGTTTTTCTGTTTTACTTTGTTGGTGATTTGGGGCGATTAGAAGAAGAAAAGAGAAAGACCCCCTCCTCCTTAATAGGGTTCTCTTCCGCTCCACGTAGAGTAAGCGACTTTACAAAGATGGCGATTTAATAGGAATCGTTTGTTTCAACTCTATATATATAGAAAGCCAACGTATTATTGTTTGTAGTTTTAAAATTTCTTTCGCAACACCCTTATTTTATCTGGAAAACTGGAAACTTAACTCGCTGCCACTTTCTTTTCCAGTAATAAGTCTAACTCGGTGGGCCGCCAGGTGGAGCTGCTGCGCAGCTTCCTGAGCAGAGCGGTGGAGCTGGTGAGCCACCCCGACTTTCTCGTGAACGTGAGCGGTAAGACGTATGGTCCGGCCGCCACTGAGCCTCTCGGTCCGTCCAGCTTCGCATGCGACCAAGGTTTTATTATCGATCAGTCTGTCTGCAGTAAGTGATTCATCGATTTGCTAACAGGATAATTCCACACTTATGTGTCCCCCCTCCTTCTTAATTTAGGGTCTCGGAAAGAGAAGCTTACTTACGTATCTAAACATATAGCGCAGACACTGATAATCTCGTGGGCTTTTGATGCTTCTGAAGCATCATTAAGACAAATGAAGAGAAGTAAATATTCTTTATTGTGTTGTAAATTTATCTTAGAAAAGGGCTGGTTGTGTAAACAATTCTGTGAATTATTTTACATTCAACATCCCCAAAATGTCATATAAACTGATTAGCATCTTTTTTAGAAGCAGATATATTTTTTTTAAATTAAAATTTAAAGAATTTATAAAATATATAATTTATAATTCTAACTGAGTTATATTTATTTTGTCGCGTAACAAACAAGATAAAATAAATATAAAATGATATTTTTCCGATGGAGAACTGCGGTACCTGCGCAAGACGCCATAACAGCTTGGAACCTATCGGTTCTACGACAGGTGGCGCTGTCAACCGTGACCTTTTCCTCCCTTTATTACTTTTCCAATTTCGACGGTGAAAAAAGTTAAAGTGGTTTTCCCGATATTTCTAAAGCGAAAATAATATAAAAATATTTAGTGAATTAGTTTTGAGTGTAATAAGTAAGAGTTTAGAAGATTTTAAGTTACTGGCTAATTTTTCGTGATTTTGCAGAAAAAAAAAACGATGTTAAAATACGTGTTAATTAATCAGTAGACTTCAACTTGAAATATCTGCTCGCCTTTGGTCTTGTGGCGATTTACTACCTTACTAACTAACGCTAAGGTGTCTTTGGCTCGGCAGCACAGACAGCAATCACACAAATCTTTTGTTTTCCACAAATTGTTTACATCACATCCCGAGCAAGATGTATGGACAGTTATCGGCAGCAGCCTTACCAAGTTCTCTCATCAGGTTGGTGCTGTTTCGACAAGTCGATACTAATTGTATATGCTGACACGTGTTCAAACAAATATCTAGGCACCAGTTTGCAGAGCCGCTGTAACTAAATTTCTTGGCAAATTAAGGTGTCGGTTGACCGTACAATCAAACATCTAAAGCGTTATTACTTTGTTCGCCACTCACAGAAATTCTATAAGATGCACAAATAAAATTCGGTTTCCGTAAAGTTAAAACAAAAACCGGCTTGAAATAGCAGAAGGGATTAATTAACTTCTGTATGCGCTACTAAAAAGGAAAGAGGGAGGGGGAAAAGAAGAGGCGACTAGTCAGAAGTTGCGGGGTTCGATTGCACTATTTGGAAATATAGAAATGATTTACCAGAGGCGTGAGTTCAGATGAAACTAGGCTGAAGTAGCGTTGCTGTAATGGCATCTGCTGCTCCGGCTTCCTTTGAACATCCTTGGCACTTATGACTAAAGTTGACAACAGGACCCCACCGACTACAGCTTTACCACGCATTTTCGTAAAAAAAAAAGAATCTTTTTAATTAATATGCCATTTCGAAATAAGTCTGCGATAATATTTGGCATTATTAACCTGTACTGTATTATTTGGCGCCATGGAGGTGGGCAGTTTTTGTGGAAGGAAATGTATCCGCTTTATTACCTGGTTCAAACCGAGCTGACTTCACACCAGGAAGCATCACTCGCTGCCATCGGAGAGCTCATAGGAAGACCTACAAATAAATGGATGTCTGACGCATAACTCTGATTGAGGAAGTCGGTTTCTGGTTGATTGGTTTAGGCATCCCAGCCTCGGGGGGGGGGGTGGCTGCCAGCGAGCATTACTGGATCTGGGCGGCACCAGCAGCTGTTTTTGTTCTGAAGGGCCATTCTTCTGAGCATCCGTACAGCGGGACCGGCCCTGGCGGGGAGTCTCGCGCGCCCAGTCGACTATTCATACCCGCAACGACTTTTTTCTCGAACGACCCACCGGGAGGGTTTTCCGGCCACGTGACGTCTATGCCGATAAACACCTCCACCCCAACCCGGAAATCCATTTTTGTTTTTGTTTTTTTTTTTCCGTGCCCAACCCTCTCAGTATGTAAGCGCACGGTTCGCCGTTTCCCAGCCAAAGAATGGGGATCAGCAATCCCCCGAAACTACTGGGGAAAACGTACAACAACAAAAATCAAACACACCACGTGACCTTTTAGGTCACTGCTGATTTAAGGTCGCACGAGGGGCCGGTGCTGACATCTTTTGGGCGCTCGTAATGATTTTGATGAAATGGGCCATAAAACTCCAATGTCTCTAGGGTTTTGTGGCCGGCACATATTTCAAACATCTGCCTTTTCTAGGGACCCTTCTCACCTTTATTCTTTAAAGTCCGCCTGTCTTCCGAACTTCACCCGACTGTTTAAATCCCCATCGGCGGTGGTTTAGTAGCGGACTCTGCTTCTGTCGCCCCGCGCTGCCGTTCCTGTAGACCTGTTTATGATTTAAAAGAAAGGGCAGTCGCGGCTCCAGTCCGAACAGTGGCCAGTCGAAATCTGGGGGACAGTACGAAAGCAACCGCAGTAGAACTCCCCATTTTCACACGGGAGGGAGTTTCCGGTGTACCGAGTTCCAGCACTATTCCAGCCACCACCACCACTACTACTACGATCGCTCGTTTCATAAGAGCGAGGTGCGTTGCACCGTCGTTATGCGCACTCTGGCCCAGTGCATCCGTCTTCAGCGGTCCAACCAGTACAATACATCTTATCTCAAGCGGTGACTGAAAACGCTGGTAATGGCTTTGAACCTAGTCACATATAGGGAAAAAAGCGGAAAGCCGCGAGTCACGGGTGATAAACTATCTTTGAACCTCACCGCTTCAAAGAGTTCTGTTGATGCCCCTTTATATGTAGTGCTGCAAGTACACACGCAGAACCCATCGTCTCAGATATCCCCGCTGTGTTTTCGGCTGAGTACACAACAACTTGTTCTTCAGTAAAACGGCTGGGCATCATCCCTCGCCCGGCCCACACCGCGGGCCGACTCGAGGCGCGCGTCGTTAGGGATTCGGATGAGTTCAGACCGGGACGTCGGGTTCCCTCTGGGACCGGTTTCTGGTGACAGTTGCCTCCTTTCTTCTCTTAGCCAGCACGAACCGATTAACCCCGATCGCGACTCTTGCCCGGTTTCGGCTTCAGATCGAAGATCAGACGTTAGTCTCTGTGATTTGAATATGCAGAAAAAATCCGTCGGTGAGTCGTTTCGACGATGATTTCCGCGTACGCCGGGTGCTTTCCGTGTCACTGAGAAAAGTCGCCAGAGCGATTACTGGGTCTAATCACCGGGGATGGAGAGGGGAGTTTCCGTACCGGTGGGACCACTGTATCCGGTCATCCAGTGCGTGGATACTGAGCCTACACCGAATGTTGCCTTTCAAAAATCCAAAGACTTTAAAAATAATAGCAAAACGTTTGTTAAAATGGGGTATAGAAAAAAAATAGTTTAGACTTTGACTAATTTCTCTCTTTTCTTCTAACGTTGACGATTTTTCTATAATTGACAAAACTATAGCCCCCCATTTTTTTCTATTCTAATACTATACAAGGCATTAAAATGTATATTATTTGTTTGAAAATAAGATCGACTGCATCTTGTAACCATTGGGTTAAGGAAATGTAGTTTTTGCTTGTTGATCTCCCTTTGAAGAACTCTCTCGCTCTCTCCCCCCCATCTCTCTCTTCCCTACCAACCTCTCTCTCTCCCAATGGCGTTGTGCAGTGCGGTCACAAACATGGGTTGGGTCTCTATTTATTCGCTAGCAGATCCTTTACAAAGACGGAAAACAGCTGACCGTGGAAATAAACCCGCCCGTGATCCCATAAGAGGTTGAGGTGTGGACAAAAAGCGTTCTCTGTACAATGTATAGGTTGCTATAACGACAGAGGACGGAAGCTGGGCAACAGCAGCTAGGATATTCGTTTAAAGATGGGTATTCTATTTATCCCCTTTCCGCATCGCTGTTTGTAAGGGCGTGGCGATCCAACAGTGTCCCTGGAAAATGATCTCTCCGGAAACGACGTGAAATCAGTCTTATTAGCATTAATTATACAAGAAGCAATAAAGAATAAAGACAACAATAGCATATTGTTTTAAGGTATATATTATCGCTAAAACGAAGAAAAATTGAATTAGGTTATCGTGACCTAATAAGTCTCTAAAACAACGACATTACTGGAGATGCGGTAGCTCCGGTACTAGACTGCTGAGGTTGGAGTTCGAGTTCACTTCCCGTGGGAGCGGCTCTGGCGTGGTTTCTTCTCGCTCCCTCTCGCCACTAGGCCGCGTGGGTTTTTTCATCCAGCGTCTAAAAATGAAGGGGTTTATTAGAGCTCTCCTTGACAAAGTCGGAAGTGCCTGGACACTACACGGTGCAGGATTGGCAACGCTTTCTACCCTAACTCCTCTGCCGCGGTAAGCTTCCTGGTAAACTCGGTATACGACAGTAGTTTCGAGAGCGCACACCAGGGGGGGGGGTGTGGATTTCAAGGCTAAGAACTTGAGCAGAACATAGTGGTTAAGGGCAGCGATGCCTCTTACGCTACATAGAAATATTTAAATCAGGATCGCCTCTAGTATGGGGGCACATATTCTATGCTGGAACATCCACGTGACTGGATCTCCAGCTTCTTTCCTGCACTTCACAGAGCCCCGTCAGGAATCCTATACCCCTCTTGGGGATATTTTGGCATCTGTAATACAGAACCTGGTCGACTCCATGTCTAATCGGTATCCAGACTCTGGTGGATGCACGGACGTTGAACTGAACTTTATATCTCGTTTTGACTTCCACGTGTAACACCTTAGTTCTGGATTTCCGAAGAGTAGGACCCTATTCGCGATGTACCCCGACGAACGAGGGGCTGGAGCGGCGGCTGTTGTCAGGAACACAACCGGAATAAGTCCGACAAATCTCTCGCGTTTTAAAAATTTACATCTTTTCTTTTTTTAAAAAAAAAAAGCATCAATAAGACGGAACTTCAGGTAAACTACTGCCTCTGTATGATTCATGAGCAATCATAAAAGAAAGGTCTTTAACTGTTTGCAGTCTGATTAAAGTAGCAACGATAGAACGACAGGACAATGTTTCAAAACGAATGTCCTAACGAGGGATGACTTGACAACATTTTTGAGAAATTTCTGTTAAATCGAAAAAAATGAATCGAAATAATTCTACGTTATTTTCTTCGCACAATTTCTTCTGACCCAGAGGCAGGCAGACAGACAGACACGTATGTATGTATTAGATCTATGAACTTCAGATTATTGGTCTGATTATAGTACAGCTCTATCTACAGACTATTTGTAACCGTCGTATTGCTGTTCCTTTTGAAAACACTGCTGCTTTTGTTTTCAGTTAATTCCCGAGTTGTTGACACATCGTCTCCAGGTGTTCTAAATACCAACTTGACGGCTGTAAACGTGACTTGCACTTCAGCAATATTAAAATGGCGGAAGCTAACAACGGACGAAAGGGAATTCGTCAGCGCCCTATACATCGAAACCAGGGTGCAGTTAGAGAGGCGAGGAGGATGGAATAGATCAGAGGTCCTCAACTCATCGTCCACTGAGTATCTGTTCGCTGGTCTAAGGTCTCACCAGAAATATTATGCACGAATGTTGCTGATAACTACAAGAAATTCTACAAAATATATAATAATAGGTCCCATTTTGTTTGAAACTAAATTAAACAAAAGTAAGTCAAAACGTATTGCTTATATATATATATCACTGATTCTTATTTACATATTTGGCTGGTATTCCCCCCGATAGCTGTGGAAGATCGCAGTGTGGCTGGGACCGCCAACACACGCTTCATCTGTTTTCTCTTATCCTCTCTCTGTTCTGATTAATTTAAGAAATACCGTTAAATCTAATACAGTATGCCTACTTATTTACTCCTGTTTCTTCATTATCTGGACTTAATTCAGCTAATTTTTTTTAAATCTAAAAAAGATCTCCACGTGAATAGGAGCGCATTATTTTCCAGCATGTGACACTTCTACGGACTCAGGACCGAAGTGTAGATAAATACAAGGATATATATATTTATTTATCTCTATGGCTACGAAGCTCACCATCTCGGAATCTGTCTATGCCCGCGTGCGGTTTTCAAGGATACAGTTCTCCGCACCACGCCGGGTCTAAACACACAAGGACAACAACATATTTTTGCGTTAATTAGCCCTGCTCGTTTTACCGAAACAGGTGTTTTCTTACCTGTTAAAGACTGTGACCCCGCGGTAAAGGCTTGAGAGAGAGAGGGAGATTGAGAGAGAGGGGGAGAGAGAGCAAACGAATTGAGCATCAGTCTGAAATATTAATTATGAATTCTTCTCGTTTTTCAGCTCTATCGGTGTCTTCAGAAGTTGCGATAGAAAAAATTCAAGCTCAGACAAATTCTGCGGTCATCAGATGGAAGATAGCATCGCCAGAGCAGCTCGGCGAAGCAAGCGGAATCAAGATTTGGTGGAGGCTAAGCAACAGCCATCTGTTGGCGTGGTCTTCACTGCTGCCTCCAACGGCTCGCAGCTACACGATGACTGGGCTGAGAGCGTCAGCCCTCTACGCGGTCGGCGTTCAGGTCCATTTAAAAAACGACACCGTTATAGTGTCCAAGAAATTCTATCTGAAAACGCAATCGGATGCCGGTAAGTAGCGACCTCTATACACTTTCGCTCTCACGCATGTGCAACTTCTAGAGTGCACGCACTTCGCTCTCCAACATCATCTACCTTACCATTCATGTTTTCAGAAGTAATTTAATTAAGTTCCTCTGCTGCTGTACCTTACTAGCCACAATCTACGAATATCAAAAATTAGATTTATCTCTTATTATTATTATTATTAAATATGTGAAATCTTGCAAGTGCACAGGTGTGTCCTCTCTCGTACAGCTTCTAAGTAGTTTAATACACGGAATCTAGGGGGCGCACCCTATTCTAATGCGAGATCTTGCTTGGGGAGCTTCCTGATGAACCAACTGCGCTTGTCTGGTACCGTGAACTTTGGCTGCAAACCCAAACATCCATCTGATTACAAATCCGAACGCCAAGCAGAGGTTCCTTGGTAAGAGTTAGCTGAACTCTCTACATGGCGTGGCAGGGACGACGAGTGGAGTCGTTAGTGCGCGGCCTTTTGTTTGGTACATTCACTTATCCACAGCCGCCCGATCAGTCGGTGTCAGCAGTAGGCTAAGTGTCGGGAGACTCCCCCCTGCTGTTCCTTCTGAGAATTTCATTTAATGGCGAAATTATGTTTACAGCCCTGACTCACACACGTGCGCGTTTCTCGGGCCGGGCTGGGGTCGCCGACTGGCTGACCCCCCCCTGGATCAGGCAATGGGCGAATGAACTACGTACCCACATAAATGGACACTCCCTGGTAAATTCTGCGATTCTACTACACGCTCTGTTGTTGTTGTTGTTTTTGTTTGTTTTTTTTTTTTTAAATATACACATCCCTGTTTTGAATTATGTTCAGAGCTGCCCGCCCAGCTCAGTCACGAGCACAGCACGTGCAGTGATTCTCTCAAGACCGAGACCAGTTTTCACCATTTTAAAAAAAAAGAAAAGGGGGGGGGAATAGTTAATAAAGGGATTTTTGTTTTGTTTCGCAAGTAACAACGTGGAACCTATTGTCTTTCAGGATCTGGCAGAACGACCCACACTGACTCTGTCACTGCCGGCGCCATAACAGGTGGCGTAATTCTGGTTGCCGTAGGGTTAATCATCTTACTCTGGCGGAGAGCAGTTCTGAGGAAGCCGTACATTTCCTTTGAAAACAAGACTCGTGGCGTAAGTATGAAGGAGGACTTACTGCGCCAAACGTTCTCTCTCTCTCGCAGGTAATCTACACTTGCATCCGCAGGCAACGCGACAGGGATAAACCTTCCAAACAAACGAAACGGGCCGATTTCTTCTCATCCCCGGCCATATAACCAGGTGGAAACTGCAGTACACACACAGACACAGGCACATCGAAGCCCAGCCCAGTCGCCGCAACTAAAATCCACCCGACACCAACTCGTCGTGCGCTGGCTGCTGATGGCGTAGTTCGGTAAAAAGAGAATTGGATAAATAGATGGACCCAAAGTGTGCAGTTCACCAATACTAAAAATAGATATAAATAAGTATTAATGCATACAAGGCTTTGGGTGTTGTTCTCATCTGTTTCAGAACTCCGTTTTCCTCCCGTTTGGATGTTGCTGAGGCCCCCGCCTGCAGACTCAGGCTCTCTCACCCACCCCTGTAGGTTTAATTACCTAAACCTTATTTCGTTATCTTTTTTAAAAAACTTTTCCATATGAGCTCGAATATCCATTCTTCTCATTTCTGTCCCTTTTTTGGGACGGGCCTACACATTTTTTGAAAGAAGAAAAAGAAGATAAAAACAACAAAGGTTGTTTTTGTAGTTGTTATTTTACGTACATCCAGTTGTTTTGGAGATCTTCTTAGCTCCAGGTCAAAGCTATTACGCCATCTGCTCCCAAGGTGTTCCTATTGTATTCACCTATTTAATTGTGAATTTCTGTCTGCGTTGCTTTGAGTCAGTTTCTTCTAAAAAAAATCGTTTCGGGTCAGGAGTGCTTATATGAATAAATTATCACAAATTAATATATGCATGATCAGTAGAGCGAGGTTTAACACTGTATTGTCAGTGTTCTACTGGAAATGAACTTTACTGACCAGACATTCTGAAATTGCTCAAGACCATGATCATGGCATGATGTGTGTGTGTGAAGATGTAACCGTAACAGGTTGGCGATTTATCCAGCTTTGTTTACAATATAACCTGCTGCGATCAGTTAATTGCTTATTTTACAGAAAATCGAATAAAATTACCTCCGATTTTTCGTTTTGTTCCGAGTTAATTGGCTGGTAAAATTATTAACTACAAAAGAATGTTTTGAGTTCATACTTAAAAATGAATTAGAAAGTACAAAATAACTGCTCGCTTCTCTTATTTTCGTATTTTCAGTTGAGAGAAGACTGCAAAGAGAGGAATAATCCAACTTCGTTGCTATAGAAACATATTGAAGACATCTTTGACATCGTTGTATTTGCAGAACCCTCAACCTACTCCATTATCATTTAAAATTCGTTTTGTAAATTAAATTGCTTCAACGGTATAAACAGGTCGGTCGGTCCCTTGCAAATAATCGTTCAAGTTAATTTGGATGCAGGACAAACAAGAGTGGCCGTTTCTATGGAGCCTGTGATGTGGGGCTGCCGTGAAAGAACTCGGTCAGCTCCAGCCACCGGACCTCCAATTAACGGGTTGTTGTTGACTTTGCTGTTTTTGTTAGCATTCTACCGCCCGTGGTCAGAAAGAAAGCAGCAGATGGCTGGACTAAAGCGGGCACTGGCAAGAATGGTGTCAGATATTAAAAACTGTGATTGATTGATTGCGATTTTCGGCAGGCTGATGTCTAACCAGTACCAAAGAAGTTGACTGTCGAACTCCTGCTTCCCCTCCCATTAAACAGCTCTCTATCTCTCTCTCTCTCTCATTATTAATTGTTAATCTCTTGTCTGCTCCGGTATTTGCTGCTCGTGTGTTGTTATTCTGACTCGAGGAGATGCGCTGACAAATATGGAGGCAACAGAGGATAAATAAAAACAAAATATTAACAACAAAATCCGCTGAAAAACATCCTTTTCTTTTTCTTTTTTTTTACACATACTATAAAAAATGTATCAAAATAACAAACAACAACAACAACAACAACTGTACGTGTTTTTCGTCTTAAAGAACCTCAGACCACCCACCACCCGTGCATAATATTTACCTGAAAATGGATTTAAAAGACGAGAAATGCCGCGTTTTGGGGAACTTGCAGGCAGCCAGGAACTAAGAAGTAGATTTTTTTTGTTCAGTATTTGTTTCAGCCAGAATTATTCACTAAAACCTTAAAAGTTTTTTGCTTCTAAAAAAAAAAAAATGGATGCATTTGTATGTTTGCTTGGGAAACAGGTGGACAAAAACATAGGAAGCCACTTCAAGCTGAAAATGAGAGTTTTACACAAGTGATTAGTGCGATAACTACTGGTCAGGGTTAGGGGCAAGTGCTTCCTAAGGATGAAGCAGTTAGTTTAGCAGCACGGTCGCTGGGTACTGTAGGCCGAGGGCCGGCTGTTAAAGGGTGAGTCTTTAAAGCGAAACTAATAATCTTCAATCAAACGCCTGGCGAGGCTATAGTCGACGTCACATGCTTTGACCTTAGCCTCATCTATACGCTTAATTAGGAATAACGGATGCTGTAAACAACTTACCACCGTGGCAGGTCTCCATTTTGGCTGATACGGAATCCCTTTTAAATATTCAAACGTTTTGAAGCATATCTGTAACCACGCAGAAGCCCATAACCAGATTCGAAGTCCAAAACGGTTCTTCCCCCTATTCACATAAAAAAAAAATGTAAAATAGATAAATAAATAAAATAAAACAAGTAAATATATAACTGTTAGATGGACTGTAGGGAATAATATATTGTATTCTTGTCGGAAAGTAAGATCTAGAATTCCTGCCGACATTGATCGCACGCGGTTGGATGTGGTAGCGGTTATGTTCCCAGCGCCATCGCGAGACCCGGTTTTTGTTGTTGCTTTTTTTTTTGTCGCCAGCTTCCCCACGTAGTCGCAGGAAATCTGTAATGTTATTACAGGTGAAGTTTTAGGCTCTAAGTACTCCCATCCCCATTCCACTCCCTCCAGAACCGGTTACCGGGTTCGTGATATCACCTCTCTCTCTCTCAGCCGATTTATTGTTGCCCGCATCGGTATAAAACGCAACACAATAGCTGCAGTTATACGAGCTTTCGCGGTAATTTGAGCTGAAGTCCGCTTTTGGTGGGTAAAAACGCTTGATGAGCCCCCTCCCAGCAGAAAACCGCTAGGGCGACGTTAAAGGGAAAGCGAGGTGATATTTACTCGCGAAATGAGTTTCGCTCCAGCTGGGCGGGAGCTGACATTGAAAAGACTGCACGATCTCTTGGCATCCGTTTTCGTTTTCTGTAAAAAAAAACACAACCCCAACAGTTCAGATTTCAGAATTCCGGTTCGTTTTTGTTGCTAAGAAACTGTACGTAGGGAACTAAAAAAAGACATGGAAAAACAACAACGAAGAATAACAATAACGACAATAGGAGGAGATGGCCAAACGCTTAGCCGAAGGTGACTCCAACTAATGGCCGCGTCGGAACCACGTGCTCTCGGGTAAAATACCGCAGGATGGAAATGGCTGGAATTTCTTGACATGTATCGTTTCGGAAGAGTCTCGGTTTAAGACGGGGGCTTTACTGCAATGGCGGGAAAGCCCTGGAAAAGACTAATCCGGTGTTCGCCGGGAAATGTGACTTTCTCCTACACATATGCAAATTTGAACGGAAAGCATTGCTAAAGTTTGGCAGAATCTGGAGTAAGACGTCAAACAAACACACACTGGCGTCCATGCAGAACGTGTCCAGGCCCCCTCGGGGACCCCCCCTCCGAATAGCTACTAGATGGTAATTTTGTCCTCTGCTATTCTGTATGAATCTTCAGCCACAATAAAAACTGGTTGTCTCTCAAAGATGCTAATTTTTTTCTGGCAGGGCACTGTATGTGTGTGTGTGTGTGTGTGATATAATAGTATTAAGATAACATTAATTAAAAAAACAACAACCTACTATATTGATTTAAATAAACATGGGGGGAGGAGACTCAAGTACATCACGAATCGGTTCTTTTCGCTTTCTTATTAGAGTTCAGGTTTTGCGATAATCCCACAGATCTTCAATAGAAAACGAAAAGCTCCATTACCTTTTCCCTGCTGCTGCAGCAGGCTGACACACGCGACCGGAAGAGGATGGCTACCTACTTCCTCGTGGCTCGTCGACTCGCGGAAAGGAACGCAATCTAATCAAAGCACTTCCACGTTAATTGACCAATTTTGTAGTTTCCTTTCGCAAATTTGATATCCTTAATAGGTCTCTTTACGACAGTGAAATAGAGCAGAATGGATGACGCTGTCTTCTTTTTTTTTTAAAAAAATAAAAAAAGTCGACTAAAATAACTAAAAACTCGAAGATACTTTGTCGAAATTTGTTTGTGGAAGCTTCGTAATTATTAACCAGATGGTAAAAATTACAATATCCCCCCACCCTCCCAGCACACGACAGGTCTTTTTTTTGTCTTCTTTTCATTAATTATTTTCGGAATTCTGAGAAGAAGTTAAGCATCCGGATCGCGATCCAGGTGGTTTTATTTAAAACAGAGAGAGAGAGAGACCTCGGTGTGTATTCGAGGACGCGGCGATACACGAGGCCGTCGATCTGCGGATGGTCACCGTAACTCGTTTCTTTGGTAAACCGACATAAACATCGACTTGTCGTACTTCTGTCCTGAACCGTCTCACGTCAGTGAGCCAGAATTTGGGGAAGAGTCATCGGGTATCAGCAGCCTGGCCGACCGCAAGCGGGTCGCTAAGGTACGGTTGGTTGGCGGCTCTCGATCGGTGGACCGAGTTCCACGTCGGCGGGTACTTGGTCTGGCCGATACGTCCTGGCCACCATTTCTGCTCAGTCTCCCCCCCCCCCGAGCCGGTCGTGCGAGTTTTCTCCCCACAGCCTAAAAGAAATTATAAACTTTACCCTCAAACCCTTCACCAGGATTGTCCATTTTTCGAGTTTCTCTTTGTTGGAGCGCAGCCCGGCTGGTTATAAAAACAAAAAAAAAATCGACCCGACCGGGATTCGAACTAGCGACAGCCCGGTAGGGCCACGAATAAGTCTATCGCCAATGGGAATAATAAATTATCAAACTTAAGACATTATACAGCGAGGTCATCACGAGTACAGCAGTTACATTTAACTCTCTCTATAATTGATCAGGCGTTTTAATCGCGTAACTTCCAAAAACACGACTTACACACACACACGAAGGGGCTAGGGACCCCTGCGAGTAAGACCCGGCCCGAATACCGTTATAGCAAAGACTGTCCCAGCGCGGCTTTAATTTGAACGACGTTGTAGGGTGAAATCTTGACCTTATCGTGGTCACTGGAGAAGGGGCGAGAGATGTTTGTCGGTTGCACATGAAACTGGGACACTCTACTATTTGGATGCAGTCATTGAGAACGAAAAGGGTTCGCCGAACAGAAAAAAAAATAGTCCCGCTGTGACGCTACAGACCATAATAAAGTTTACCAAGTGTACATATTTAAGAGCATGGTTATAAATAACCAAGACACTAGAGAATTTAAAAAAAAAAAAATTGTTTTGCAAGGGAAATATTCGTGTTTCCAGAAGGAGGAAGAAAACCATTTGGATAAACAAAATTCTTCAGACCTTCCACCAAACATCTACACTTTCTGAAAGTGAAAACCATCTCTATTTTGAGAATGAGTGCAGTTTCAATGAACTATATTTAAGTGCATTGAACCGATTTGGATATTCATTCAAAACAATCAGTAAAGAATTATAAAGGGCCATTGTCTCTGAATATTAAAGACATCGCATAACTATTTTAAGAATGGTACTGTTTTTTTGGCATCGAAGACTTTGTATTCGTATAGGAAGAAGAAGACACTGAATTTCAGGAAGCAATAGCCATCTTAGATGTTCATGAAATCTTTGGGAAGTTTCAGAGTTTAATAAATATTTAACCACATGAGGACAAAAAACATAAATTGCATTACAAAGCCACATTCGCAGAACTTTAACACATCTTTTTCTTTGGTTATTCGGAATGTCGCAAAATTAAAACAGCGACGTTTGAGAAGAACCTCGGTTGCGTTTTTGTTAACTCGTTAAATTGAAGTTGGTTACTTCAATGGAGCGAAAGTCTAGAACGATAGAAAAGGACCCACCAACCGACGATCCCGATAATAGGACCTAGATAACAGGGTTAGTTGATGGCAAAAACGCTTCAGGTGGGGTCAAGTCAAGAGACAATGGAAGCTGTCGTAGAAGCCTTTTAAAGATACCGGCAGAAATCCCTCCACAGCGGGTTACAAGAGAGTAGAACCTTCCCTTTACAGCGGACCCTAACCCTGAGATTAAAATCAGAAATAATTTTAATTTTCACTTTTTAAATTCCTGGTAGCTGAAAGTTGGTTAAGCACGCGGTAAAAATTCCAGGAAAGGAATGCTAACAAAATAGTCTAGATAAATATCATAATAAAATAGGGTCAACATTTCGAATGTTATTAAACAACTAGATAGGTTAAATTACTACTACTCATGTTGTAGGGGTAATTTATCTCCTAGAACGACGTATTACTTACTTAGCGTAATAATATACTAGAGTTCCATTACAGTTATTTGGAGTACACGGTAGAGATCCATACTACACAAAAAATTACTAAGGATTAATGAATGCAACGTCGTTGTCATGATGTTCCTAGATGCCATAAGGAAATCGAAGTTAGAATGTGTATAAACAATAATTTAAAGAGGCATTAATGCTGGAAAATGTCGAAGGTATCAGATAGTGGCGTCACAACGGGTTAGGGAAGACACCTGTCAAAAACAAACATTCCTAGTTATTGAGACATTGCACAATCAGACATTTTACTCCAAAGTGGTAAATTTCTGTTCCGAAAGTCAGTCGGTATCTTATGCAAGAGCTCTGGGCCGGATCGGTCCAATTCCTTTACGAGAGCGTCGTCAAGTTCCTGAAAGTTGGTGGAATCACCACAAGGCATCTCGCAACGGCAGCCTGAAGACATGTTATAAATGTGTTGGATTGAATTAAAATCCGTAGAATGGGCTGGCCGCGCTCCAATGCCGACCACACCCTTGCATTGATGAGAATGCACTTATTCCCAACAGCACCGGCTTATGGCTTCATGTAAACACCAACGATCTAGCCCTGTACCATAAACTTGCCATGGCGCCGTTCTGGAAGTCTTAGACGTCAGCCTTGCCATCCACCAGTGACCTCCACAGCTGTCAAGTTCAGCAAAGCTGCCATTTTCGAAATCTCCTCCTCCTTATCTTCTCCACGTCCCGTAAGAAATCTATATAAAGTCTTAGAATTCGCAGTTAGTGCGCAGTCCGCCGCACCCTTCTGTCGCCCCTAGTTACCGATACGCAGATACTGCGCACTATTATCTCGAAGCTAATCGGTATTTTTTGGTTGAGAGACTGACATATGTTTCCTGTTGTTGTATTTTTTGGGTGTAGGGGGTTAGGGTGGAAAACAATTTTTTTTCAGGTTGTAAGATCAAAAAACACACAACAACACACAACCACCACACACACACACATACACACTCCAACCCGCACGATCACGGGGATGCGTTGTTGACTTGGATTATTATCCCCCATTGTACCGTTAGTAGCGCTATCAAAATCCGGGGCCTAGAAATGACGCTCCGATTGACACTAACACGTGGGGGTATTCCAGGCTACAGCGTACAGATCTCCCTGGCAGATTTTGTGACCGCCAAGCGATGTTTCTGTCGTCGACGCGCAATTCTGCATCACCCAGCATTTAAAGATAACTAACCTAACCCCGACGCCATGGAGAGCATAAATAGTTAGGGGAAGGGGAAATCAGAGGTCAATTATAGTCACGCGCATCCCGCTTCTTGACGCACTAAAGGAAATTCGATCACACCGTGGGTAAAGGGTCTTGAAGGAGGAGCCCGTCAGGGTTGGGGATCGAAAGTTAACTGTACCAGCACTCATGGTCCGTTGATAATGGTTTGGCCCTTATCGAATTTTGAGTAGTATATTACCTTCGCCTGATCAATGAACAAAATCACAAGAAAACAGAGAAGTTTTTCCATTAGCAAGTGTCGGATGCAACCTAAGCTTTGGTTGGGAGGTCTCGGCATCCAGACGGAGAAAATTGTAACGAAAGTTCAATGTTACACACAAGCGATTTGATCAAGGAAAGTCCAGAAATTCCGAAACAAAATGGCCGGAGACAGCCGGTTGTCAATACGACGGAGACATCTTCGGTACTAAAATTTGTCTCTTAAAACTTTATGACAGTCATTTGGATTGCATTTTGTTATGAAGCGAAGGGGCGGCGGGGGAGTGGGTTTATCATGCACCTTTAATCAGTAGATTAAACGGTAAAGGTCCCCTATAAGGTAACACGAAGACAATACAAAGCCACGGATCAGGGCGGGAAGGATTTTCTCTGTGTAACTCTCTATCAGAGAGACAGAAGTACTCACTTAGTGCAACAACAACAACAAAACTTTAAAAAAAACTTTTAAAAGAAAAAAAACCTGAAAGATGGGTTAATATGGGGAACTACTAGTCTCCCCCCCCATGGAAACACGAGCTAAAATTATTATATTACATAATTTTTGTATTGCATTACGACGGGACGTGGAACGCGAGTTTTGTCAGGATTTTCTGTTCAAACCAATTTGGCTCTTAGTGACCAAGTCTCCTCCAGACGATTTCGGTCGGTTCCCCTCACCGCCGCTAGACCTGGCGTCCGCGAAAGATCTCATGTCGGACATTTCCCCAGTACAGGATTTGAGATATCGCAGTTTTCTGGATGTCGAACGTGGAGCGAGCGAGCATCAGGACCCGAAGTACTTACGGAACCTTTGACTTATCTATGCCAAGGCTTTCCGATTAACAAACTAAAAAAAAAAGAAGTGAGGTTGGAACGAAAGAGTTCCAGTTTGTTAAGAACGGTTTTATCCTTCAAGTTTTGAGTAGAAGTGCAGCAGAGACAGACTTCCTACTAGAGGAAAAACCTCTCTCTCTCCTCTCCCCTCTGTACTGACGTCATCCCTATCTCTCTCCCCCTGTACTGACGTCATATCTCTTTCAGTACTGACGTCATCTCTATCTCTCTCTCCCGGTACTGACGTCATATCTCTTTCAGTACTGACGTCATCTCTATCTCTCCCGGTACTGACGTCATATCTCTTTCAGTACTGACGTCATCCCTATCTCTCTCCCCCTGTACTGACGTCATATCTCTTTCACTACTGACACCACTCTCTCTCTCTCCATTCTCTCTCTCTCCATCATCTCTATCTCTCTATCTCTCTCCATCTCTCTCTCTCTCTCTCATCTCTATTCTCTATCTCTCTCTCTCCATCTCTCTATTCTATCTCTCTCTCTCTCTCTCCATCTCTCTCTCTCTCTATCCTCTCTCTCCTCTCTCTCTCTCTTCTCTCTCTCTCTCTCTCTCTCTCCATCTCGTCTGTCTCTCTCTCCCTCTCTCCATCTCTCTCTCTCTCTCTCCATCTCTCTCTCTCCCTCTCTCCACTTCTCTCTCTCTCCATCTCTCTCTCTCCTCTCGTCCATCTCTCTCTCTCTCTCTCTCTCTCTCCT